>JARHVA010000272.1:2527500-3052500 GCA_037957365.1 Torreya grandis
CCCACTGGCTTGGCTGTGTTAGATGCTTGAACACAATCTCCCAACATTCCTCTGGCAGTTCTCTGCATTCATCTGCCATTCTGATTCAGAATATCAAAAATCCAACTATGATTTGGGTGCATGAAAAAGTGGTTGGATTAACATGTTTGCTAGAAAAATAATGGTAAACAATGAATTAGGTGCATGAAAAACTGGTAAAAATAATGATTTGGGTGCATGAAAAACTGGTTGGATTAACATATTCCGTAAAAACCAATGATCTGTGTGCATGACAAATTGGTTGAATTAATTCAACCTGGTCTAAGAACGCATCGGGTCTCTCCTAATAGTTATAGCTAAATTGTAGACCATATGTGGAGATCATGTTAACATATAATTTTCTGGAATATGAGAATAAGCCAAAAACATGTCATTCACTTCTCTTTCGCCACGTCGTGGCCACAGAATGTGTAAAAGATTTTGGTACACTCGAATAAAAAGGAAAGCAGTTGGAAGAAGGATGGATGGATAGATGGAAGACCTGTGAAGGAAATAGAGATGGGTTTTGATTCTTCTTCCATTGGTTGGCAGAATGCCACCCCACCATCGACGTTTGTTTTTTCTTTTTGTGTTTTACAATGTGCATATACGGTCGAAAAATTTAAAGTAAAAAAAAGTTCAGGTATGACTAGGAATCCACCACCCAAAAGATTTGTAGTATGATTCATGAACCAGGACTGACAGCCAGGGGTATGGTTGTACATGAAAATTAATTATATTGGATTTTTGTGATGATGATGTCATATTGGGTTTAGATCCAATAAAATTCTTTATGTTAAATATTGGATTTCTGTGATAATGATGTTATATTGGGTTTAGATCCAACAAAATTTTTTATGTTAAGTGTTTATTTTGTAGTAGTTTTTTTTTCTTAAAGGATAAATATATATGAGAAGATTAAAAATAAGTTAGATCTTATAGTGTATGGTATTGATTGCATTTAAAATTGAATTATTTTATATATTTTATGTTATTAGTTCTTGTCGATTGAAACAATAATTTCTATTCAACAATAAAATGTAAGTTTTTTAATCTTATATTAAACTATAATACTATAAATATTGTAATTATGATAATTTATAATTTGACTAAATTTTATCACGAAATAATTATCACAATTCAATATTATTTTTTAATTATTTCAAAGATTTAAATAATATGCAAACTTTGCAAATTTTAATATTCGACCTTTCTCCTATTAACTTATAACTTTATCTCGTAAATATCCCAAATTAACTCAGTATAATATACACTGCAATTTCTAATACAATTGGTGCATTAGAGGTAGGGACTAGCTGCTACGTGGCCCTTGTTTAATATTTATTTATTTTTTGGTCTGTTATTGATCTAAATTAAACATTATTAGTTGCTTGTTAGTTTGTGATAGCTTCCTTGTCAACTCCTTTGATTCCTGTGTCTATTGAGCTCTATGTTAGGGGCATCGTTGGTACTGCAAACATCTCTCAAGAGTGCCCTTGGGCCTTTTATTGGTTTTCTCTAAAGTCAAGTCCTCTCATTCCACTTCGTTACATTTTCTGCTCCTCACTGGTGGATGTCAGTTTTTACACTAAGGCCTTGATTTGAATATAATTATATATAAAAACACTAATGTTGTAGTCCATTTTCACAGTCAAACACGATCAAGCACTCATGGAGAAATCACAAGTAGACACAAGAACGATCAAACAATAATTAAAGCATTTATTATTATATGAGCTATCATTCTATTATGAAAGACTACTCCAGCGCTTGTTCAAGCAATTTCTATTTATGCAATTTCTTTTACGTAATTTATTATTTTTTGACATCTTTATTTCACATCTAGGAGCCTAATAAATCAAAGGCCACCCCACTTAACTTAGGCTTCTAAAGTCACTCTATTTATAAAATCAAATAGTGTAGGTATATAAGAGTTGCAATGGGCATATTAAAGCGAGAAAATGTAAGGACAGAAGCAGGGGAACACATACATCAAATCAATTTTCAATGAATAATCACATGTTAGAAATGCCCCCAACAATCCCAACATATATCCCAATACCCAGGTGAGGTCGTTGACATGCCTAACAATGCACCTTTGAGCTCAGATTTAGATGATACGACTTCAACAACAATTTATTCAAGATTCACCTCTCAACCCTATATATCTACCTTTCTAGTCAATTTAGATAATTAAGTAGACATTGCTATCTATATTTTACATGTATTTGTGAGTAAATGTATTTTATTGACATTACACTTTGTTCACATTAAATTTCGCTCTTTGCAACCAAAGTGTCTAGAAAAAGAAGTGTCGGAAATAAATTGAGATAATATATAATTAAATATAAAACATGGATTAAAACAAAAAGGACATATGTTTTTTAACACCCTTATTTACATGTTTAGATAGTTGTTTTGATTGGCATTTAGATGCATAAGAAAATCTTCAAGTTTTGTTTAGTTTCCTTATTTTAAGATTTCGTAAACTAAGTTGTGATTGCAACATAAGCATGTCTAATATTATTGTATAACATGCATTATAAGAAAAAAATGATCTTTATCCTCTATTTTATTTAAGTTATACAACTTACACATTACTTTTTTAAAGGTGATTTTTTAAGTGTTCATCTCACTAATAGATTTTCATGAATTTGCAACATCTTTTTTGTTGAAATTTTATTTTTCCAAAATTGTTGACACAAAATTTGTGTCAGCCAATTTTCATGGCACAAATTGCATCTAGTACGACCACACTAGATTTGGGGAGACAAAATTGCTCCAATTTGTCAATTTTTACTTTAGTCACGTTTTGAATCAATCTTTGCATCCACAACTTACAATTATGTTTATTTCATATGCAAATTTGTGTCATCCAATTTTATTGATGCAAATTTTACATCAACAAGTAAAAAAGATGATTTGACCAAAGCGCTAACCATACTAATGTCCAAAAAAATGAGGCCTAACATGAAATATGATGCAAAATATGGTATACACATTTCCCACATTTTTTGATAATAAATCCCTCTAAAACACAATTCAAATTATTGATGCAATTGTATCAAGATTTGCGTCACTGTGTACCATAGGTTAGAAAAATAAACTCCCATCATCCGATTGGTAAGATCATATGTCCACAAATTAATACAAAATTGATATGAATCATTCGTGAATACAAATCGTATGGTTTGAATATATTGTGTGAAAATTCAATGATTGAAATATTGATTAGGAATTAGAGGTTTAAGACTTTCACATTCAATAGTATGAGAAAGAAGGTTTTTACTGCTTAGGAAATTCGGCACAAGCTAAGAGTATGATCGGAAAAGTGAAATGCTTAGTTTGTCATTGCATTTGGTGACCCATGTCATTTGGTTGCAAGTTGAGGACATTACAGGGAAATGTGTTATTTATTTGTTGTTATTATTCCTCAATCTCTTAGAATTACTAACAAAAATCTATTATGTTGTGCAGGGGTGATGGTATGGATAGGAAGCACAAAGGAGGGTGGATAATGTGTGTGATCCTTTCAATTGTGGAACCATGTAGATTGTTTGAAGGAATACAAATAGTTTGGTTTGCATATCTTATCATATTCAAGAATAGGCTTTCCTAATAGTGTCACATAAGACTAATTATAACACTTGTTTGAAGGACAATAATGACATTCTATGGATTTTTAGTTTGAAATGAACTTTGAGAGATTCATATATTACTCATATGCTTCACACTCAATTAGAGATGGCTCTATAGATTTTTTAATTAAGAAATAATGATTCATGGGACCTGATGAAGATAACATTTTTTTGTAACCCAAGTCATATCTATCCTATATCACTTTCATTACATTACTACTACCTTGAAAACCATATATTCCTTCCATACTATTTTTTCACGATTTTTTTTTTAGCTCTGACACAAATTGCATCAGTTAATCACTTTTAAAATTATTGATTTTTCTTTGCTCCAAAATTCCAAATTAATAAATTCAAAAACCCTAATGCACATTTTGGTGACACATGTTGCATTAATAAAAGCTCCACCAAGTGAGTTAATGTAAAAATCTAAGTTATGTCAATTTGGATGATAGAAATTACTTCAAACAAACTTTTATGTTAGGCAACTAACATAATTATAGGAAAAATAACCCTATTTAAATAAAAATCCTAACACAAAACAATTAAAATCTACTAGTGTCTACTATGTTCACTCTGTAGCTCACGTGAATTAGTTCTCAATTTTGCAATCAAAATTTTATTCTTGAAGCTAACAACATTTAATATAGGTAGCATTGAGATAACAACCTTTTATATAGGTACGACAAATATTTGAGTTTGAGACTTGATGATTTGTTACAAGATAGGTTTTTTGTATTTGATATTTTTATCACTTTAAAGTTTTTAAAATATTTTATTTGTTCGTGTAATCATTTGTTACACCTTATTATTATACCTATTTAGGTAGTACATTCGTTGTAATATTTTCTATTTTAGAAAAAACATTATTCCACATGTGTAGTCATCTTGAATAGGGGATAAATTGGCCACCCACCTCCACATGGGTCTTTCGACCACGTGTTTTACCCAATGACTTCAATTGATGAATTGTAGGCCAACCAATTGTATTTATGAGGGCAAAGTCTTCCGATAAAATAACTACTCTTCCCCTCTCACTTGAGCAACGAGGAGCTATGAGAATCCATGAGAGAGAGATTGTTCATTAGAGAGTTTTGACATGTGAGAGTTTTTATACTCTATAAATTAGAAAGTTGTCATATTTTAGCATTTTTGTTCAATACAATAATAGTGTTCTTAATCATGTAGATGCGCAATGAGGAGCTATTAGAATCCATGAGAGAGAGATTGCTCATTAGAGTGTTTTGGCCTGTGAGAGTTTCTATAATTTGTAAATTAGGAAGTTGTCATATTATAGCATTTTTGTTCAATACAATAATAGTGTTCTTAATCATGTAGATGCATATGGAGTCTTGTGTGTCTAACTTGGTGAGATTTAAATATTATTTTCAATTTTTAGTTTTAGGTTAACAACTTATGATAAGGTTTTATTATTGTGGATGTTCAAAAAATTAAACATTTATCAAAGTTTTTTTAACCTCTTTTTAGGAAAAGATCAATTAAGAACATTTGTTGGGCAATGCTAGGAGTCTATTTTGTTATTGCTTAATCGTCTTGTATTTATATAAGATATATCATTTAAAGGTTTCGCTTTGAACATATAACATTCCAATTTCTATGAGGACATGTATTGCTTTTAATTTTAGAGTTATAAATGCTAATTTTCTAAAAATTTGTTCATACATTTCTCAAGTATCCAAGGATTTGATCTTTCACCTCAAATTTCACAAGGTCATAAAAGGAAGGTGTTATGAGTATGGATAACAATGTGTTATTTTTATTTCGTTGCCAAATTTTAGATTCTTTGTAATGGTTTCCAAATTATATAAAGCCTTCCATCTCACAATATTTTTTTCAACATTGAAGTTTTAATTTAGTTTATGATTAAGATCGATATATAAGTATTTATAGGAGCAGACCATTTTAATAGGATGATTGTTGACATAAATTATGGGTAGGTTGACTTTTAAGATTTGATAATCATAATTTTAGTTATATTAACATTTATTGTTAAGTTGGAAGCATTGTAAAATTCTTGAAGAATACTGAACTCTTATTCTAGGTTATCAAGGTGCTTCGCAAAAAGGATAATATTGTCAAAATAAAGTAGAAGTATCATGGCATGGTTGCAAATATTAGTACATGTGCACCCAACATCTTCTAGGTATATTTCTAAGAGATCTATATAAATCCCAAAAAGAGTTGTTCACTCATAGTACTAAATATTTGTCAATTTAATGGTGTATAATTATGACGACGACTTACTTCTTCTTTAGATAAAATTGGTTTAGAGGACTCACAATTCACTTATATTCTCATTACAAAGTGTGATATTCATTAACCAACCCACTTATTATTGACATCAATATTGGTTATATTTGGACTCGTTATAACACAAGTGCCTTGTTCACTTGGAATGTTAAAATTTTGTGTTTATATGTTTATATAGTTTTTTCAATGGACATTTACATTGTTTAGTGGTTGTAATAAATAGATAAATAAATTTACACTAAATTACAACACAAATACCTAATTACTTTTAACTAGGCTAAATAATATGTACAAAACAATAATCAAGTCTAATTAATTAAATCCAAAATGATAACTAGGGAAAACACGTAGGGTTTAGGCTCGTCTATTTTTATTTAACAATTTGGTGACAATTGTCAAAAGGTGATAGTTGATATACCCAGTCAAAAGTGACATAAAGTTAACCCCAAAATTTGGAAATGATTGGAAAAGTTTGCCCCGATTGTTCACTTCCACACTAGATAGTCTAAATTGTTATGTCGTTTTGGACAAAAGTGCAAACAAATCTGAAACAATGTGACAACTATGTTCACCAGGGCTCAGCCTCTAAAGACCTTACTTAGTTTCTTGCACTTTTACTCTGATTATCAGCACAATAGAATTCTTCTTCTTTCCCTAATTTGACAACAATATCAAAAAATTCAAAGAAAATAACATATGTTTTGGGGTCTATGTTAAACCATATAATAGTTGAATTATATTGATCTTTTTGATGCCTC
Source organism: Torreya grandis (assembly GCA_037957365.1). NCBI lineage: Eukaryota > Viridiplantae > Streptophyta > Pinopsida > Cupressales > Taxaceae > Torreya > Torreya grandis. The sequence goes on from JARHVA010000272.1 coordinate 2,534,186, forward strand.
TAGACAATAACAATATTGAAAATAACAAACCTTTATAATTGGAGAATCTCCAAACTAGTGCCATGTGGTGTATTTCTAAACATAAACTTGTGTGCTTTGATGAATGCTCTAATGAATGTTTGATTTCGTCTGTAATTCTTGCAAGTTCTCAACAATTTATCTATAAAATGTTCAATGATCTTCTTGAATGCTAATTGATAAACAACTTGGGATACCTGTGTATTTACAAATAATTTAATATAAATTGTGATCTTTATTGACACACAAACCAACATCAAATGGTCACAAGGTGAAAAATGTGGGACAAAGAAAACAAGTGCACTCTAGCTACAAGGGGCAACATAAAAAGTTCCCAAAACTATTTAGATATTTTGGATAATTCCCTGGGCCGTCCAAATGATCTAGACAAGGAGTTCAAAACAATTGGAAATCAGAGGAAAGAGAATATGACAGCTAAAAGGGGATTGGGAGAGGGTCAAAAGACCATCGAAAGTTTAATGAACATGTCAATAACATGAAATTTGGACCAATAATCAACAAGTACACAAACATCTAAGACTCATGTAATTAAAGGACTAATAAATATTTAGGGGCCATTTTTAGGTGTACATTTTATCTGATTTTGATGTGTGTGTTTGCATACATATCAACGCAAAGAAAGCCACGTGGATACAAAAAATTATGTACTCGGAGCTCCAAAACCAAAATCCACGTACATGAGAGGTTATAAAAACATTATTTCTTTTTCTACACACACATAGGGTGAGTGCCAAATAATATAAGTTTGTTGAAATTTGAAAATGGTATACTTGATTTTGGTGGGAAACAACATGGAGTTAGCAGAGACCCTATTAGATTTGGGGCCTTCGCATGTCTAAAATCCTAGATGGAATTGAGTACAATTATGATAACTAAAAAATTAAAAAATTAAATGATATCTTAGGTAAGTCGCTTTATGGGAGTAGTTAAAGTACTCTGAGTATGTTCTCTATTAGAAAAAATGAATAACATTTGACTTACTAGAATGTTGATGAAACGATGCACATCTTTTAATAACATGTATTCGAATATGATAAGTGGGATATATATTTCTTTTTTGAGATTTAGAATGACCCTTTGAAACGCACATTCTTAAAAGAAATATCATTAAATATCCCATAGGTACTGAAAAGGTTGTTGTCTCACTGGGGAGGATGATGGTTGTTTATATCCATCTCGACATAGAGAGTCAAACGGTTAAGACCAAGGTCATGCTTTGGGTGACTTTGACAACGTGGATGCCCCTTAATCGTGACTGCTTAACCAAAAAAATTCACTGATTTAAATGTACGATTAATCATCATTGTAATCTACTATATATTTATTTTCGAATATAGATTGAGATGCCGACATTCTATATAATTAAATGATTATAAATATAAATATTACCTATTAAATAATTAAAAATAATAATAAAATAAAAATAAAAAAAATATAAAACTATTAATATATAACATATAAAAATTTAATCTTACAAATATGTATCTTATGAATAAATTGAACCCATATAAACTTCACATTAATTTATGTAATGGTTATACAACGAAAACAATATACGCACGTATGAGAACTCTGAAAGTTTAGTTGATGTTCGCGAAATGTTTGACAAAATGACCGCACGAGACGTATTTTCATGGATTGCGATATTAGCAGTTGAGAACACCTTGTTCGCTTACAAGTCCACCCAGGTGATCATTTATTTCCTTTCCAGAAAACCCTTAAAGGTCTAATTTGATCGAGTTTTTCAAAAATAAAATAAAATTGCATTGATCTTAGATGGTGTGGTGCCTTGGATATTGTGATGGAAGAGTTGATCCTGACACATCCTATCAAGCTGGCGTTGCCACTTAACTTCACTGTATTATACTTCAAAATTTTGAATTCTCTTGACACATCCTATCAAATTGTGCCCTTGCAAATTCGCTCTTCTTGCCGCCTCCTTGCACTCCTCCTTAGGCCTCCCTCTGGAAGCTGCAATGCTATTGGTTTTGAGCTCCCTGAGTTCCCTTCAAACACAACCACCACATCTTTGGACATGGGTTCATTGAGGTATGATAATGGGTTCTTGTGCCTTTTTAAGGCTCTCAATCAAACCCATAATGAGTTCTTGTGCTTTTTTAAGGTTCTCAATCAAACCTATAATGTAGGTATATGATCATGTCCCTCTCTTATCTATATATGTATAGGACTCATCATGGGATGTGATTGTAGAGGCAATTTAACATGTTTAGAGGGATTTTATGTTGATTTATAGATAGTTATAAATGATTTTTTTTTTTTATAAAGGTAAGAGGAGGGTTTTGAAGGGGTCCCTTTCTTTTTATATGGAACAAACAAAAAGTAAAAAAATCCTAACAGGGAAACATAAACAACAGGGGCTAACAAAACATTGTTGATAAACAACTACTCAACAACAAAGAAATAATGAAATAACAACAAAAGAGTCAACAACAAGGAACATACACCAGCAGAAAATAAAAATCAAGTCCTTTTATGACAACATTCCACTCCTCAGCCAGATTATTGAGGATATTTTTTCAAGTTCACCATTGCCTCCCTTCTCCATCTTAGTACATCTACCTTTGTCCTGCACTTTGGACCACTCGCTTGTCTTAAGGCTACTCTGCTCTTCTTTCCTAGTTTTGATCACTTATTACAGCACATTAATATTGGTCACACTGTTTTTGATTATCATCTTGATAATATGAATGACATGCATGATTTCATCCTTAAGATGGGAATTTTCCTTTTCCAACTTATTGGTTCTCTTCTAACATCAACATTTTCTGGTAAACAAAATCCTTATCTCCTACATCCTTCGAAGGACCGACTTGGCTAGTGCTCCCACCAAAGTGAAGCTGTATATTCTTGATGGAATCCTTCATGCCATCAGTCTCCATCATCTAGTTAATGATACTCTTATGCAAATTCATATGATAAACTAACAATTTGTTATCCTCAAGGGCTCTCTTTTTCCCTTTCACATAAATATTACCTTGGAAGAAAGCTTCCTTCAACTTTTCATCCTTCTTCACTAGGGTCTCAACTTGTAAAGGCTACAAAGTTGAATCCTCTTTGTCAAGGGACTTGCTGTTAGATGTCCTCGACTCAGAATCTTTTGAAGACAATTCTTCCTCTTCGGAATTTGACGACACTACAATTGGGGTCTTCTTGCTAGAGGAATGTTTCACGTTCTCCATTCTCGAAATTTTATTGGCTATAGTCTTCTACTTCTTCCCCTTACACTGCCCCCCCCGCTCGCCTGCCCCTCCCCCCTCAAAACCACCTTTTCCTTCTTTCCAGATTTCTACAATTTTAACCTTAGGCGAGAGGCCAATCATGAAGGCTTTCACATGATTATAAAGTAGAAAGATTAAAGCTTGGTGTAAGGGGAAGGTAGTTTTACCCAATTGAACTTCGATGATTGAATTCTCAAGAGTCAACATTAAATAAATTGGTATGCTAACAACAATATTGTTGCGAAATTGATTCAAGAAGGGAAAATGATAAGAGAATACCAACTTATAACGACCCTCCGTAGTGATAAACTTCTTTATTTGATGTGCCACCTCTTGCCAGGGAGAAGGAAGGGAGTCCTTCAGATAACCACGTTGGAACTTAATTAGTGACTTGTTATCCTCAAGAAATTGTTCCACTTCCTCCTTTTTGGATTTGGGACTTAAAGAATTTCCTCCCCTGCATACTTAAACTTGTTACTTGAACTATAGTTTCTTCATTGACAAGAATACAAACTCCTCTCATGACCACATAGTGGCTCTTCCATGCTTTAGCGAACTCCACCGAGATATGCCGATCATAGCCTTGAATGTTTTCCATATAAGTCGTGAGGCCTCCATCTTGCAGGATACTCCATAGTAAAGTTTTATTTTTAATGGATCCAACATTACTGGGTTTGACTCTCTATAGATTGCCACCCACATTGTAATGTTTGAGAAAACCCACCTGCTACTCTCGCTTTTTCCTCCAAAGACAAACCCAGATTCTCCTTTGGGGAGCGGGTAACTTGATCAGATAGCTCCAAAAAACAATGACAGTAATGATGATACCAACAACGACATTAAAACCAAAAAAATCCTTGGGATTAGGCCTAGATTTAGCATGAGCACCGTAACCCACCCGTTGGCTACCAAAATTCATTTCCTAAAAAGGGAAACGATTACAAAACGTGTCATGCCTTGTTAATAATAAATAGTAACACATGCGCCAAACAATGAGCCAACTAGAAATGGAAAGCATTATAATTGAACTGAATTGCAAAATCTCAAACCAAAAAGTTTTTTCTAGGTGCCACATGCTTCAAAATCTATTTGTTGTCCCAGCTCCATCGGGAGATCTGAAACATTATTTCAATTGAGAAAGTTTTGCACAAGACCACCCTTATTTGCAAACCAGACTGCAACCTTATTTCCTTCTCGATAGGTATGGATTATTTTGTTTCTTGGAAAGTTTGAATAATATCAATGGCTTCCTCCATTATATTTTTAATAGACCAGCTAGGAGTATGTTTCTTATTAAGACAATTGACTATATTCAAGGAGTCTCCTTCAATGATCAAGTGAGTGGTCCCAATCTCCTTTGTTATTTGAACCCCCCATAGTGCCATTATGGCTTCCGCCATATGATTAGATTGAATTCTCAGATTTCCTGCATATGCCACAATCAAAGATCCTTTGCCATTTCTAATAACACCTCCTCCTCATGCTTTCCTAGGATTCCCCTTAGAGGCCCCGTCAAAGTTGAGTTTAACCCATCCTGGAGAAGGTGAAATCCATTTGGTTAAATTCCTTGCCTCCTTTTTTGGTCATAGTGGCTTCCCCCCTCATTGGATAAGTTCCAATTAATGGTAATATTCACTTCTTCATCCTTCAATTTCCTATTATCCTTCCATTGGATAGAAGCAAAGTTCTCTTTGAAGAGAATAACAATTTTAGACGCAACATGTGTACTACTCCTCCTTTTATCTTTTGAAACTTACTCTATTTATTTCCTTCTAGAGCTTTCAAAAGACGTGGTAAAGCCATATACCACAAGATTTTTAGACTTTTACTTTTGAAAGGAGCCTTCAATTGGCACCACAGATCCAAAATAGTCAAAGATTGAACCCAGTCAATCTCAAATTTGGACAGAATTACCCCTATAACTGAAAAGGCAAAGGGGCATTCTAGTAGCAAACAGGTAGTGGATTCAATGTTGAATTCACACAAAACACATCTGTTGGGGGTAGGGAGCCCCCTTTGCATAAGATTGTCAATGGTCAATATTTTATTCTGCACAAGAAACTAATAGAAAAAGTTGATCGTGGGGATCAAATTTTTATTCCATAACTTGTTCCACAGGAAACCATTAGGAGTCTCCTTTAGAGCAACCATGTAGCCAGATTTTACACTATAATTACCATCAGAAGAATCCTCCCAAACCAACTCGTCTTCCTTTCTTGTTCTACAGACGTGAACACCATGGAATAGATCATTTAGGTTGGATATAATTCTGCTCTCTTGCTAGTTAGGATTATCCAGGGAAAAAAATTTTCAAGCTGCACCTGAATCCTTAATTTCTATGTAGTCAACAACTCTTTCACCGTACTTCCTCCTGATTGTTTCACAAACTTTGTTCCACAGGTCAATCATAAAAAGAGGTGAGCTAGGAATCCATGAGTCGTCCCAAAACAGAACTTTTTCACCAGTTCTAACCTTCCATTTACTCCCTTTCCATGAAATCTTCCTACTCTTAACCAACTAATTCTAAAAACATGACCTTTTCCAGCCTCCCATTCATTCAACAACCATTTGCCAGCCTCCCATGAATCCAAGTATTTAGCTTTGAGAATTTCAGTCCACTGATTTGTTTCTCTAATGAATATCCAACTCATTTTGGCAACCAATGCTAAGCTCATAGGCTTGATTTTACGAATACCCAACACACCATTGCTTTTTGGACAACAAACTCTATCCCAAGCCACCAAGCAGAATATGTTCTTATCCTCCGTACCTGATGATAGAAATCTCTTTTGAATTTTATTTATCTTATCAGCAATGACCTTAGGCAATTTGAAAAGCGACATGAGATAGACCGGGAGGTTTTGGAGAGTGCTCTTAATTAGTTGTAACTTTCTTGATTGTGAGAGTAAACAACCTTTCCATCCAACCAATTTGTGTTGAAACCTGTCCAAGAGAGAGTTCCACATTTTTAAGTTATTTTACTATGGAAGAGAGGCATTCCAAGGTATGTAGAGGGAAACTCTTTAATGACATAACCCATAACTTTGGTAATTTTATGTTGTCGGATGAGGGGAGTGTTGATGAAAAATACAGAGCTCTTTTCCAGGTTGATTTTTTGACTTGAGGCTTTTGATAGGCTTTCAACACCTCCTTTAGCTCCTTAGCTTCCTTAATAGACACTGCAACTAAAATTAATGTATCATCAACAAACTGCTGATGAGAGAGAGGATGCACATCATGAGCTGGCCTAATCTCTCTAATTTTACCCCTTCTGATGGCTGAAGATAAAATTCTGATAAGAGCTTCAGCATTTTAATGAAAAGAAAGGGAGATAGAGGATCTCCTTGTCTAAGCCCTCTTTCACTAGGGAAAAAACCTTTAGGGGAACCATTCATCGATATTGAAAACATAGTAGTCGAAATACATGTTTTAATAATCTTCTTGAAATGAGAATGAAAACCAAATTTCTCTAGAACCAAACCAAGAAAAACCCCTGATACGCTATCATAAGCTTCATTCATATCTAGCTTCAAAACCATACCTTCTTTTTTCACCTTGTATATGGAGTGTATCATCTCATGGACCATGATTATTCCATCATGAATTTGTCCCACAATAAAAAAACCACCTTGCTGATTTGAAATGACATAGGGAAGCAAAGGTTGAACTTGAAGAGCCAATATTTTTGTGAAAATTTTATAAATGGTATTACAAAGGCCAATAGGCCTAAAGTTCTTGAATTCCTTGGCTCCCGGTTTCTTAGGGATTAGAGCTATAAATTTATTACTTAACTCCCTCAAAATATTCCCTATAGAAAATAAATCATCTGCAACCATTGTCACTTCTGTATTTACAATTTCTCAAAACTGCTGAAAAAAAGACTCGGAAAAGCTATCAGGTCCCAGTGCCTTATCTCCTTCTAATGAGAAGACAACAAATTAAACTTCGTCAATTGTAATGGGATCCAACAATTTCTTGTTGTCTTCATGACTGATGATTGAAGGAACTGAATCAATAATTCTATTAACAACTTCCTCAATACCAATGCCATCCCCAAAAAGGAAATTTCTATAGAAATTTATGGACTTTTTCTTAATAACCTAAAAATCATCAGAAATATCCCCATTTTCCTTGACAATATAAGAAATATTAGCACTTCTATGCTTGAGGGTAGAGATATGGAAAAAATTGGTATTTCTGTCTCACTCCTTAAGCCAAATAGCTCTTGATTTCTATTGCCATTTTTTTTCTTTAGCTGCGATGGTATGATACTCACTAAGAAGGTCTTTTTCTAAGTACATATTTTGATCCCTACCATCTGAAGCTGTCTTCTTTTTTAAGGTTGCAATTTCCTCCATGATTGTCCTTTTCTTTTCAAATATATTCCCAAAGATTTATTTGTTCCATCTTTTGATGTTGATTTTAATGTTCTAAGTTTTTTGCCCACCCTGTACATTGCAGTGCCTTTGATATCGATGCTTCACCAATCTTTTATTCTCTCCTTCAAATTTGGATGTTGCATCCACGTGTTTTCAAATTTGAAAAGTGTGTTGGCTCTTTTTACCTCCATTTCCATATTCAACATAATGGGTTTGTGATCAGACCCTATTTTCGGCTGAGAGGACATACAAAAACCATGCGTGATCATCCTTTCAGGAGTGGTAAGGAATATATCAAGTCTAACTTGGATCAAATTCTCACCAAAATGGCTATTAGACCACGCATAGGTAGCATCTTTAAGCTCCACATCTATCAGCCCATTAGCCGCTATAAAGCTTGCTAAATCCTCCATACTTTAATTATAGTCCTGTTTCCCTCCCCTTTTTTCCAATGCTGATATGGGGGTATTAGAATCCCCAACTATCATCCACTTAATATTCAAACATGATCTTCTGAAATCATTTAGTTCTGCCCAAAGATTTCTTCTACCAATATGCATGTTGGGAGCGTAGATATTTGAGAGGATCCACGAATTGTCAACCACATTAGTAAACAAAATGGCAATATGGTGCTTATTGCTAATAAGGATATGCCCTTTAGCAGTTGTCTCATCCCAAAAAATAGCAAGCCCACCAGAAGCTCCTCTAGAACTAACACAAAAACCTGAGGCCTCATTCCAAAATTTGTTTTTAACTTCCTAAACCATCTTCTCAGACATCTTTGTTTCTTGTAAAGCTATAAAATTGGGTTTATTATTCTTCCTAACATCTCTATGGATTCTGTGTTTATTAGAATTATTAAGACCTCTAACATTCCAGGAAATAACCTTCATTTAAATAAAGATAAATGACCTCTGACCCCTTTCACATCTAAGGATTCTATGTTTATTAGAATTATTAAGACATCTAATACTCCAGGAAATAACCTTCATTTAAACAAAGATAAATGACCTCCGACCCCTTTCACATCCAGGGTACTCTGGATACCATTAACAATAACCATTGGTCTCTTTTGCTTCTTCTTTAGCAGACAATGAAGTATCCTCTACGTCTAACAATTTAAAATCAGATAAGAGTGAATCAGTTTCAGGTGGATCCTTACCTTTCATAGCCACTTCTCCTCCTTCTAGGTCTTCACCGACTGAGGCTTTAGGATCTGTAACATCTTTTGGATCTCTGACAACATCTTTTGGATCTCTGACACCTTCTGACTCCCTTGGGTCAACCCTTTGCTCTTCCACTATCTTGATCTCCATGTTTTCCTTTGGTGTCTGCCCTAGTTCTTCCATTAATTGAGCTGGATCCTCTTGGATCTTTTTTAAACCTTCTTCAGTCATTTGAGTCTGCTTCAGTCCATCCTCTTCCTTTTCTTTCTCTGGTATGTCCTCCTTTGAGGCATAATCTTCCTAAGCTTGAATAGAGAGATCCTCCTCCTTTTGCCAAACTCTTTGTTCCTTTCTTCTCACAACCTATTCATTTTCCTTTGCTGGGCACATCTTGTAAATATGACCCAATTTATGGCAACTATTGCATTTTAATGGGGAGTCCTCATATTCAATTCTTTGAACCCATTCTCCATATTTTGAATTCAGCGCAATGAAGCTCGATAGACTTCTTTCCACAAAAGCATTGGCACAGAACCTTACATAAATGAGTCTTGATCTGGCTTTTGTTGCAGCATCAAAAGCAATCAAGTTCCCAAAATATTTGGCTATTCCTATCGTAATCTCCTCTTCCCAAAATTCTAGAGGAATGCCAGGTAATCTTACCCATACTAGCATGAGATTAATATCCTCCTTGTCGGGATCAAACCCTGGCTTCCTTTCAAAGATCCGGGGACCCCCTACAAGATTTCTGGCAGTCTTTAGAGTTATTGAGTCAAATCAAGAAGAATCCCTTCGTCATGTCGGATGTCTCTAAATTTCCTTTAGGACACCATTTTCTTTCCGCCTATTTCCTGACCACATCAATATTTGGCCTTGCTCCTAGAAATTTACAAATGAGAGCATTATGCATTCTGGATAGCGATTTGCTCACCACTGAATTTGGTATATCAAGGTTAAATCCTGATTTCTCTGTGAGTTCCAAGGATAAAGTTTTCTGATGGATCTGAGGATTTTGGAACCCCCTGAGTCATTCCGTCCACGACACTTTTGGACCTCGAGTCACCTGCCCTTCACTATCAAATGTTGGGTCCAACTTGTTTCTATTCCCAATGTCTTCTGACAAGTTGCAGATTCCTTCCTAGCTGGATCCATCGTCATCCCCTTTTTCCCGCTCAGAGCTTGGATTCAGATCGCTTGCAGAGTATGCCATCAATAGGGAATATTTTTTATGCAACCATTTTTTATTCTTCCAGTTATAAATGACTATTATAATGGGCATAACTGCACTCTTATACAGCAATTTGATTTCCTACAAAAAGTTTAGAGTCTCATTCTTATGTATAGGATTTATCACAAGATGCTATAATACAGACAATGTACCATGTTTTTAGTTTTATGTTTTGGATTTATAGGTAGTTATATAGGACTGTTATAATGGGTCTAAGTGCACTGTTATCCAATGATTGCAAAAGATTTAGAATCCTGTTCTTGTAGAGGAGTATTTTTTTACTTTTTTTTTTACATTTGTGGACACTAATATAAGCTATATCACTAATATTAATGTTTTGGATTTATAGGTAGTTATATAGGACTGTTATAATGGGTCTAACTGCACTGTTATCCAATGATTACAAAAGATTTAGAATCCTGTTCCTCTTGGAGGAGTATTTTTTTACGTTTTTTTAAACATTTGTGGACACTAATATAAGCTATATCACTAATATCAATTTGGATCTTGTATGGGGTTATTGGAGCATCACCGATCCTAGATGCCCATATTGCCTAATATCGGCTTTCTTCTTTTCTTCTAAAAACTGAAACAGTAATCAGGTCCCACCATCCCAGCGATGTTTCCAATGCTTCTTATTTATAGGCACAATGCGGAGGCATTGACAATCTTGGGGACTAAAATGCAATAAATGCGTCAAGACCTGGCCAAATATAAATCCATATATAGCTCTATTTATACTAAGATTCAAATATGTGGGGCATTATATAACCACTATCAGGAGTATCTTTTATAGTTTAGTACTCTAGAATCTGGATAGTCATGGCTCCATGTCAATGCTAATTTATAACCGGGAAAATTGCACATATATGCACAAACACCCTTGCTTACTTGAGTTTTTGCATACCTGCTTGCACATTATGTATATGGTCAATATATGTCACTGTTAATATTGTGATAAGTTAATAAATAAAGTACTCTCTCACGGCAATGACTTGCCAAGGCATGTGTGTTGTGTAGATTTGAAGCACAGCTTACCATGGTTTCCTTGCCATCCTTTTTTGCTTTGAAATCCAAATAATTTGGTTTTGCATTTGGTATGGCACAAACCGTCTCAACAGTCCCCTGAGAGTCTGCCTATATCAAGGAAGTCTAGATTGCATTGAAGTAGTGAGGGTCTAGTGGAGATACTAGCCTCAACCAAGCAGAGCAGAAGATGCAGAGCCTTTCATTTATTTGCCTCTAATTCAATAAGTCTACATTGCTCCGAAGTCGGATTTTAATGTCGAAATGCAAGAATTCAATTTCACTCAACAGAACTTTGTCTTCCTCTTAAGTCAAAGCAATAAACTAGCCCAATAGTCTCATAAAATCTTAGAACATACTGCTATTGAGTTCTACTTCCTGGTTTAAGGCTCAAAAGGGCAATTTGGAACTACTAAACTTAATATTAGTTGCACAGAAGGAGCTTCTTCTTCACAAGAAGTATACTCATTACTCCAACTAGGACAACACACTTATGTTATTATTGTTTGGTCTGAGATTCAGTGTTTCAAACTGTCCAACTAAGATATCATGCTCTACAATATACATGTACAGTTATAGCACAAGGAAAGTGAATCAGATCTCTAAACACTAATGTTGTTTCCACCTTCTGATTTAGGGTTAGGTGCACTTTATTGAGCTTACATATAGGTGCCTCTGCCAAGTATAGTCAGCTGTACATATAAGTATATGGGTACTTGTTCCAATTATAATTAAGCATAGAAACTAGACAATGATAGTGACCATATGCAATGCAGTATACCAACAATATATCTCTTAGTCTAAAATTTCATGTAGTCCTACTGGGACGTCCCAATAGCATGCTATTGTAAACAACTCAGGTAAAAGAGAAAAGACCTTATTTCCACGATACCTGTTGACCAATTTTGACCCTCAAGTCAAAATGGTCAACCCCTATAGGTTGAAACTTTTTCATAGGGTTATTCAAGCTTGTATATAGTTGTAATGGTCTTGTTATGGTATCCAAGTGGTCATATTGGTCCTTGACTAGCTTTGTTAAAGTTGGGTCTTTCATGTACTTGTATAGTCTCAAGGTCATTTATGAGCTTGTGGTATTGTCATGTATGGTCAAAGTCATAGCATGGTGATGAGTCATTATATAAGGTTTTTAATGTGTCTTGAAAGTCATATTCGCATGCACTAACCTTTTACTATGATTGTTATACATTCCAAAGTCTTTAAGTCACCTTTCTAGGCCAAAATGGATGAATTGTATGTACCACTCTCAAGGACAAACATTTCAAGAAGTGTCATAACGTACCTGATGTCAGAGAGGGTCAGATCCTGATAAACTTGCAGTTCATCCTTTGCAGGTAGTTATAGGCACTTGTATGGACTTGAGAGATCTATTTGCAAGTGAAAATGATTCAAAGGAGTCTTTTCAGCTTCCACAAGTCAGATTCATGCTTGGGATCAAGTTTCATGTCTTAGAGGTGCAAATAACTCTCTCTCCTCCATCACTCCCTTCGGAAGCTCATAAAGGCAAATTTCAAATGCATAGTATGGCCAGGAGAGAGAAAGTTGGAGGCTGAAAATTTGGGCAATGTTAGGGGTCCTAGTAAGCTTCAAGTTTGTGGCATTGGTTTGCAGATTTATCCTCTCTCCTTTATGAACAATCATTAAGAGTGCAAGGAGGTCACTATGTCTTGTCCATTCAAGCAGGGTTTGGTTTTGCTCTTGTTTCTTCACTTCAAAGTTTGATGGAGGAGAATGGCTTTTGTGAGATGTTTTCAGAGATCAAAGGAGTCCTTGTGATATCAGTTTCACCAATCAATTCCACTGTATGAGGTGTCTTCATCAAAGGAACTAGTGTCTCAAGTGTATGGAGCATACCACCCCAACTGCAAGCATTTTGGCTGATTTGAAGTGTTGCCACCCTCAGAAGTTTCCAAGTACCTCATTGTTCATGGAAAACCTCTCACTCTCAGAGGATTCATGTGCTCTCTCCTTGAAAAATGGTCTTTGTAGATAATCCTTCAAGTAGTGTCATGTTTCTCATTCTTTGGAGGCATGGTACTGTTGACAATTTTGCCCCACAGGAAAGAACAGATGTCGATTCAAGCAGTTGAAGGAGCAAATTCTAAAGAGGATTTTTTGTGGTTTTACAAAGGGGCAAAGATCATTTCAAAGTTCTAAAGGATTCGAATCCTTCGGACTTTTTGTCCGAAGGGTCACTAGGATAGAGGACCATTTCAAGTTCCCGAGGGACATTTACAAAAGTTCGAAGGGCTAGAAGGTCTTTTCAAAATTTCTGTAGGAATAAGGATCAAACATTTTTTCTAGAAGGGTCTTTTTCATAAGCCATGGACCTTTTCAAAAGTTTCGAATGGTCATGACACTTTTTCGAAGTCCCGAAGGGTTCTTTTTCCTTCGGAAAGGTCATTTACAAAAAAACCCGAAGGTTCATTTCATGTTGTAAGGGGACCATGTAAACTTTTGCCGAAGGGCACTTTCCCTTCGGTAAAGTCATTTCCAAAGTTGCTGAAGGGTTCATTCATTTGCCAAAGGGTCATTTCATTTTGTAAAGGGTTGTATACAAAAGTCCGAAGGGCTCTTTCGGAAAAGGATTTTGCAAAATTCCGAAGGAAACATTTGCAAGAATCCTGAAGGGTATGTTCCCTTCGGGAAAGTTTACTTCCATCAATGTTGAAGGGCACTTTCCCTTCGGGAAAGTCGTTATCAAGAAAAAGAAAAAGACCTTTGCAAAAAGTTAGAAGGGTTTGTGCCCTTCGGAAAAAGGGCATTTTGGAAGGCCGAAGGGCCATTGTCGAATTCCGAAAGGTCATTACAAAAACCCGAAGGGTATCTACCCTTTGGGAAAGAAGACAAACAAATGCCGAGGGAACTTTTCTGAAAAGCTCGGAAGACAATTCCTTCGGACTTTTTGTCCGAAGGAATGGTTCAAGGGAGTGTTCGAAGGATTTCCGAAGGGTAAGTCACTTGCAAAGAGGCAGAAGAGAAGACAATTCCTTCAGACTTTTTGTCCGAAGGAAAAGGAAATGAACACGAGGAAGGTTGCGGACAAAAAGTCCGAAGGAATTCCTTCGGACAAATTGTCCGAAAGAATTCCTTCGGAAGACAAGGCCGCATAAATGAGTGAAGGGTAATCTAACAAGGGAGAAACCCAATGAGAAAAGTCTCGGACTTTTTGTCCGAAGACGAGTGCCCGAAGGAAATCAAATGCTGAGGAAACATGAAAGGAATAAACCCGAAGAGCAAGACAAGCTAAAGAACATGCCACAGGGAAGAGGTGAAAGAAGTCTTGAAGAGAAAAGTCCGAGAGAAATAGATAGAGACTAAAAGACACAGACAAACAACAAGACATGCATAGAAACAAAGAACCAGAAAATGCAAGAGATGTCAACAAGCCAATAAACAGATGAACACGTTCTACAACATGTAAAGTGGCCCAAAATAGGATTAGACATGTCCAAGATGTGTAACCGTTTCAAACACGACACCTTCAGTTCTAAAACGGAGGCTCGTTTGCATGAAGAACTCAAGGAGATTAACGTTGGAGAGCGTAACAAGAAATTCCATGCATGCACTCTCGTTTGTCTCAAGCTTGCAACGTTCCAGCAGTTCAAGCGGAGTTCTAAATTCGATTTTGGCATTGATTTCATGGAAAGGGAAGCCTTTCAAATGTTATAGCAGCTCAAGAAGAGTTCCATTTTTGGAGATTGGCGTAGCATTATGCATGTTGGAAAATTAGTCCAAGCTTGAGCCCACTGTCCATTTTCAATGCCAAAGGATTTTTTATGCAAGACAAAAGACAAGAAAAAACAAATTTAGAAGGCTGTGATAACACAAATTGGACTTGGGGCTGAAGTTGGAGTTGACTTCTCTTCTATTTTTAGCGCCACCTCTTGGCTGTTGTATATTTTTCTATATAAGTTGGGTTTTTAGCCTTGAATTGTACCCTCTTTTGGCAAGATCAAATTTTGCCAAAGACTGAGTTGTAACCTTTTTTCAGATTAATAGGACAATTTTCAATTCTAGCTGTCGGTATAGTGTATTTACGTCATTGATTTGCACACGTGATAGATTTTTCTTCCTTGACAAGTCTTGATTCTTACCTAGTTACTCGCTGATCAGTTTATGCAGGTCATGTTCTATGTTTGATGTCTTTTGACTGAAGTTACAGTGGATATAAGTGGTTGATTAGTGCCTTCAATCAGGGCTATTCTTTCATTTCCCTCAAGTTTTAGCCACTAGATTAAACTTTTTCGTGAAATACTTATGCATATTGGTCAATTGGAGTTGAAAGTTCAGTCTTCTTGTCTAAATCAGTGTTTTTAGGAGCTCTAATTGAGTGGATTAATAAAAAATACAGGTGCATCACCATCATTAGATAGGATTTCCGTTCAAGTTTCTCTCTCTTTTCTCGACAGTTTGTAGCGTAGAGCAAAGACCCTAATTGATACACCAAAGGGAGCTAGCCCTTACAATCTAGAGATTCAATCCACTGATTAGGTCACCCACAACATATGATTGTTTCCATGTTTCAGCAGACTGTGAAGACCTGAAACTACCTTCATAGGGGTGCAAGTCTGATTGACAACAAGTACAGTTCATGAGCAATCTTCTATAGGCCTAACTGCTAAACCTGGCCTTAATGGCAATGAAAAACCAATGGTAGCATGAGAAAGCACTACTGAACATTTTGGAAGCTCAAGGTAGTGAGAATGAGACTCAAATACATCCTCTAACAAAGACTTGGATAAATTTTGTCCACCCACAACCCTATAGACCTATAGGTGGGCATTCATGGACTACAGGGCTTAGGTTGAGAATGTTCAAGCAGTGGAGAAGACTTGGTATTCCCCCTTAAACACTCAGTTGGCCTTGATAGACCCCATGGCATCATCAAAAAGCATGAATGAATACCTAGATTCCAATTCTCATGCATAAGACTTGTATATGAGCATACCTCATACACAGGGCTGTATATAAATTGGGCAAATTTGAGATTGTATTGTGCTCAATAGAGACTCACAGGTTATTGAGGCAAATGATTAGGAAGAAGACCAGAGTTGACACAATCTCAAAGTGCCAAAGACTTAAGAAGCTGTCTCAACAGTCAATCCAAGCAAAAAGGGCAGACCTACAGGTTACAAAACTATAGGGCCTCATTTGGACAAAAGGCCAATTGTCATGTGAAGAAGAATTAGTGTGGAAACATGACTCAATGCAAGTATAAGAAGGACATGTATCAATGAGAACTCTTAAGTGATTTGAGAGTCAAAAGAGGGTGGAGATGATTTAGTGTACAAACCTAGGCACTCATGCACAGGCCTGCATATGAAGACAAGAAGGCAAAGGTTTGAAGATGCCATAAAAGGCCAACGAACCTTGTAGGATAGTGAAAAGGAAATTCCAATGAAGTCTGACTACTGGCAGAGTGCTAATGATCTAGTTTGTAAGGAACAAGTTCAAAGCTCAATTTCCAAGAATCCCATCAAATAACCACCTACAGCTAGGTCTAGATAGATACAAGGAAGAGAACGTGCTTGTGGAGATATGATGTCTTGAAGGAGTTGATAAGATTCAAAGAAAGTTAGCTAGGTTCTTAATATAGTTTAGAAAGTCTTTCTTCTGCTCATTGACTTGTATAAGACCCTAAAACTCCTTAAGACATTATCAAACCTCAATGGCCACCTACAGTTTGGTCTAGGCAACTCAGACTGGTTACAAATTTGAGGAGAATATCCAGTGCATATAGTGAAATTGAAGTGTGGAGAGATTAGCAGGGTGCAAGAGGTCATGTGAGGTAAAAGGGCCCAAAGGAAGGTCAGAGAAGAAAATGACTATCTACAATACTTACTTCAACCTTGCATACACAATCAATGAAAGCTACAGGCTTGCCAGCCTTGTTAAGCGAAGGTTCTCGTTTAGACTAAAGAGAGGAGGTCTGAGAGAAGACAAATCACTTGAAAATGGTTTCATCGTGATAATATGACTCTATAAGATCCTCAGACTCAATAAACAAAGGATGGAAATGTTGATAAACTCTGTCTAAATCAAACAAGCCTAAGACCATATACACAGTTTTGTAAGTACAATCATAAGAAAGGTGGTTTAATGAAGGTGAGATGAGGATCTGGGAACATAATGAATGTATAAGGATGGCACAGATCATAAAAGACTATCCACAGGCAAGGAAAGACAAAGTGCCATTTAAGCTTATAAGACCTCGAGCTCTCTTGGTGCAGGAAGGTAGCTCAAGACCAACTTTCTTCTACTTTCTGAAACCTTGACCTGGTGCATGGGACCCAGTGGCTTTCAGAGAAGGTAATGAGGCCCCCACACTACAATCCCCTGGCATCAGTTGTTGATTTAATTCCCTGACATGTATGAACAAAGGCTAAGAACTTAGAACTCTTCAATGGCAGTGCAAAAACCAGAGAAACAACTTCTTGCACGTGGAATTGTACAGAGGATTTGCATGGGGACCTGAGCACTTAGGAGTAGTTGAGGACACTTGTCTACTTGAAAATTGTGGCATTGGTTCAGGGATTAAGGGCCCAGGGTTTATGAACAATCGTTAAGAATCTAAGCCACTTTAAACCCTCCTAAAACCCTAGTAAAGACCCAATATGAAAGGTTGGCCTCCAAAGTGCATGAGATGATTTGATTTGTTCTTGAAACCTCTCAAACAACATTCTAGACTCCTTGAAGGTCCTCACCATGTAATTTATTGGTACCTGCAACTATACGGACTACAATTAATGCTATGTTTTGCAGGGTTTTGAGCAATTGAACACTTGAAAACTGTTGGGGAGGGAGATTTGGGATGTATTCTATCTCTCCAAGCCCAAAAATCCATACAAGACACCATGGAAGTGATCCTACAGGTCTAGTTTTTGAAGGTAGTCTAAAAAGGCTTGAGAAAGAGACTAGGTTTTGAGACTATTTCATGGTTCCCATACTTGCACAGGGTCTCAGGATCTCAAATTTGGTATGGAGGTTGCTTACAGGCCGGGGAAAGTGAATCACACACTTGGTGGTGGTTTCACACGTGAGGGAGAAGTATGGAGCAAAAACTTAGTCTTCTAGGCAAGGAGCCCTGATTGGAAAGAAAAATGGGGCAAATAAATACACTTCCACTCAAAATCAGGCCATGAAATTTGTCACAGAGTTGTAAAGCCATACTGGGTCCTCAAATATATACTCAGTTTGTCAGTACCATCCGTACATTGTTCTACACAAGGAGGCTTACATGATTTTAGGGGTACAAGGAATTGAGGCCTAATGAGAGCATAAGGTGCAAGATGGAGTCTTGGGGGTTGTTCCATGAACCCAAATGAGTTGATTCAGGTCTGATAAGGTATTTGAATGCCTTTCATGGAGAAAGATTGCCTTGGTGAAGAAGAATTCAAGTTTTGAACCATTTGGACAAAGATAGGCGTAGTAGATGGAGTTTCAAGATACCCAAGGAGTTGGGTGATGACTGGTTTTGAAATGTTAGAATAAGGGAGTTTCAAAGTGTATGCTAAGTGTCCAAGAAAAGGTCTGAAGGCAGTTCATGGCAAACTAATGATCAAGAAACCCATTTGTCACTCTTTTCATGCAAAGAAGAGCAGTTTTGAAGTAGTGAAAGGTGTCAAGCTAAGTTTGAAACTCCTACGCCATGTGGGAGATGAAACATCTTCAGAAGAGGAACACATGTCCTTGGAAGTCTGTTAATACTATTTTTTAACCCCCTTATTGTTTGTAACTTTTGTGGACACCTAGCAATCTCCCTCTTCTACGCCCCCCTCTCTCTCTTCTTCATTTCTCTATATAAGCTGCCTCTTTTGGCATTGTATATCATCCACAAGTTGGTATGGCGAAGCCTTGCTGAATTGAATACTAATTTTGCCTTTAGAATAAAAATTCAAAACTGGTTTTAGCCTCTCAAATTCTTGCATAAGTGTGTGAAGTAGTCCATTGTTGGATGACAAGTGATAGTTCCCCTTCCTTGCATTCAACTATTTCTTCATGCTTTGTGTGAGTAATCTACTTTATAACAGGTCATATGGAGTGTAACTGATAGTTTTGTGTGGTTTCAAATGTGTAGGAGGGATTTTAAAGTCTATTATTAGACCTATCAATCATCTACCTTGAAGGATACATTACACTCTACCTTCATATTGAAGCATTGTGTTAGGAAAGCCTTGGGTTTTGAGATCAGATTTGTAGTTGTTCTTCCATAAGTGCAGGTTCAAGTAGGATTTGTGGAGTTTATCTTGGTGCATCACCTCTATTAGATTAGTGTTCAATCCCATTCTATCCCATTTCCTTCAAAGCAAGTAGGTTAGTGGTTAGTTGTAGGTGTTGTGCATGGGAGCTAGCCCATACTGTAGAGACTCACCTTTAAGAACTGTTACCTACAACATATGAGGTGTTTCAATGTTATTCCAAATTTAAGAAGGCCGGAGTAGCCCTCCTTAGGGTGCAAATTTGGTTGATAATAGTACCTATATGGTTATACCAACTATTTGACACACATTGAAACAATATAACCTTGCACCTCAATCAAAGGGCAGCTAAGTAATTTTCCCTATTTAATACCATAGCAACAATATTACGAACTTGATGCAGGGGCATCACTCATGAGAGCAACATGTTTGCAATTTTTGTCTAGATCAAGGAATAAGGGGTCTATAACATGTTTAGGATGTTTTGATAATGATAGGAGTCTACAAATGCACTTTGAAATGCTTTCCAAGTGAGTAGGAGTGTCTAGGAAGGTCAAGAACTCAAGTGGGAGTTTTCCCGCCAAATTGCACAATTTGAAAATTTGAATATTTTGGCATGAAATGGTAGTTGTAAGAGGTGGTCTAAAAAGTTACAAGGTGTCAAATGGATAAGAAATGTCAATTAGAGACCTTTAGGCCTATAGACTCAACCCAAGGTCACACTTATATGGAAGAATCCTCCTTGGTAATTGTGTCAAGGGAAAACACTCTTCCAAGGGACCATTTGAAGGTAGTTATGGTAGTTATAGTTGATATAAAGCTTATAGTTTTTGTTTTTGGATTCAATGGTGAGAGTTGTATTCGTAGTGGAAGGGATCCTTAGCCCAAGAAATAATGAAGGAGTTTCAAATTTTTGAAGAAAAAATATTGCACTCTGTTTTTCCTCCTGTGTACGTACAATGGAAACTGATTATATTGTGACTGCCCACTGAAGGAAGAATCTGTCTGGTATTTTTTGTGCTTGATTTGGTTTGGGTGAGTTGTATCACATTTATTGAATGTATTTTGAATGATTCCTGTGTTCCTTTGCATGTTACTTTGCTTGGTTAGTTATACAGGCCTGTAGAACAAGGTATCTTCAGACAGTGAGAACCAAAGTGTGATAAAGAATTTTAGCAGTGGCTTCAAAATGAGTGTTTCTTGATTTCCAAGGGATGAAGGACGTTGTTGTGGATCTTGATTAATCTTGTGGAGAGTTGGAAACCCCAATTTGAGAACAAACTTCTTAAAGAAAGCACTAGTAACCCCTGTCTGCTATAACTGTGCATGCACAGGCAGTGAGACCTGAAAGTGTGATAATAGAGGAAAGTAGAGATTTGGTCATGATTTTTGGTTACAAGACGTGAATGTAGTTCTTTTAAACCTTTTCATCCCTGTGCCGAACTGGGAAACCTTCACTTAAGATCTAATCCTCAAGGTAACATTGCAAGGTCTGTGAGAACGTTACTGTGTGCACAGTCTGGTCAAGAGTATTATAAAGAAGGTAAATAGAACAGGTTTTATGCATTCCTAATGATTGACAAAGTGGATGGAATTGTTTTAATCCCTTTCCAATCGTTTATCAAGTTGAAAAACTCGTTTGAAACCCAACAAACCCCAATGAGCATTAGCAAACCCTGCATGCTTGACTGTGTGGGTGTTTTGAACCAAGAACGTGGTATAAATGGTAAAAACAGAGTAGTTATTGTGTGAATCTAACAATTGGACGAGGTACATATAAGTCCCACAGAGCCGAATCAACCCTTGTAGGGTCTTGAAACCTTTGTGGAAACGAATAGGAGCAGATTGAGAGCTCTCGGGTCCTGCAGACCCTGTGCAACTAGAAACTAGGGTTTGTGAAGAAAAATCTCTTTTCTAGACATTCTAACCGGTGAAAATACATATAAATTGGTCATTGGATAGGTCTGAGTAAGGGTAAGAAGATTTTGGAGTTTTTAGTTCAATTCCGTACTTGATCGTACAACAAGAGAGGACTCTGTATTGTCAAGGGCAGAGTAGGCCTAATTAGGCCTGGCAGTGACCTAAAAGGTCCAGAAGAGGGTGCTACAAGTGGAGTTAGGGCATTAAATTTCATGAGGAGAACAAGCTCGATAGAGGGTATGAGAATCTTGTGTTGGTTTTGTATTTGCCATCCGTACGGACCCGTACAAGTAGTTTTTGCCTTAAAAAAGGCTGCTAGAGGTGACTGAGACATAGAGGGAAGTTGTAAAGGTTGACAGTTAAGTGACTAAGTGTGTTCCCAAGGTAATGAGAGGTCTCAAGAGACCCCCTAGAGCATGACAAAGCTAATAAACTTGATGAAACAGACCAGGTATTTAAGAACCCTTGAATGGTCTTGTGAACCTTAGTGGAGAGAGAGAATATTGGACAAGAAGGAAATTGTTAGTTGGTCGACCTTCCTCTTCATCAGAATTACAGTGCTAAAGTGTATCCTTGGGTTGCTTCTACTACCACTTCATTCATTCGTCAACACAATTCAGAAATTAAAATCATCATGAACATTCCTTCTCATTCATACATTCTATAAGCCTCCTTCTGATAACATATCTATCCTAGAATTTCCTTAATTGAAATAATGCATGAAAGTCAAATACTTCAAGGAAACAAGATCCCTTTTTCTAGCATATCTAGCTTTACATGCAGTCTTGAAATACTAATCTATCTGAACTTGGAACAACTTCACTCATATTAAAACATAATACCAGGGTGTTTAAATACTATCGGCTGAAGATGGACAACAGTCCCACAAATTTCAACTGAAGAAAACTGAAATAAGCAACACTGTTATACAATATGAGACATATGGTCAATAAGCACATGTAGGGTGTTCAAATTCCACTTTGGCAATTTAAAGGCATTCCAAACGACATCCTGACCAAAATTGAGAAGAAGTATTTAGCTTGGGATTGGTATCATGATCTTTTCGCCCAAGATATTGGAGAGCTCATTCGTTTTCCAAGGATGGGTAAAACCATTCATAAGTTTTTTCATCAGTTTCCAAGGTTGGATCTTTCTACCCATGTTCAACCAATAACACGTACGGTATTGAAGGTGGAACTAACAATCACCCAAGATCTTCAATGGGATGAGAAGGTTCACAGATATGTGGAACCATTCTGGATTATAGTTGAGGACAATGATGGTGAATTTATACACCGTCATGAGTATTTTATGTTGAAGATGCAGTTTGTTGAATATGATCATAACTTGAGCTTTACTGTCCCAATAGACAAACCTCTTCTGCCTTAGTATTTTATTCGTGTTGTCTTTGACAAGTGTCTGGGATCGTAGACTGTTTTCCCGGTTTCATTTAGACATCTTATTCTGCCAGAGAAATATCCACCTCCAAATGAGTTGCTAGACTTTCAACCATTTTATGTTTTTGCATTAAGAAATCCTTCATACAAAGCTCTGTATCCATAGTTGGCACTTTAGTCACATTCAAACGTAGGTTTTGAAAGTCCTTTGTAACGCAGATGATAATGCTTTGGTTGCAGCACCCACTAGCAGTGGTAATACTACTTGTGCTGAGTTTGCTTTACTGCGATTGCATCAAAAAGGCACATAGAGTGCATTTTGATCTGTTTATATTGCTCCCTCTTGCCAAGCGAAGATATTTTGAATGGGAGCAGAAGTTTTGGAAAGGTCTGATATGGAAAGTAGTTGAACTGACAGGTGAAACTGCCACTGTTTTGAAGCTCCTTGAGAAAGGGTAGATTATTACAAGTACAACTGAGAAATGAGATGCTCTGTCTCCCAAATGAAAACAGCGTAAACTTGTCCAGCAAATCAGTCTGTTCATTGTGGATGAGCTTCATTTAATTGGTGGAGAGGGTGGTCCCATCCTGGAAGTAATTGTTTCTAGACTCAGATATATTTCAAGTCAAATCAAAAACCATATTCACATTGTAGTTAATTTTACTACACTTGCAAATGCTAAATATCTTAGCGATTGGATTAGTGCTACTGCTCATGGGCTCTTTAATTTTCCACCTGGAGTCTGGCCTATACCATTGGAGTCGCATTAAGCTGGTCTTGAACATGATCACAATCAATCCAAACTTGGATATTCTTTCCACTTTTCAAAGTCAAATTCTAAAAATGATATTTGTCAATCCAATAGCCTACAGGCTGAGGGTCCAAGGGCTTAAGGCTATTGAGATCCACTCCAACATGGTTTTTTTTGATATCTCTAATTTCAGGGTTAAATTTTGAGTCAAACTTGACAGCAAACAAATTGTTGGATCAGAGTCCATTGGTTGCAATATTGACGAGTCCAAGGTACTGGGATTCTTGGGCACCCATGAGGGACTTATTGGGAGCTATGATGAAGGCCAGCCCATGCCCACCTAAAACATGAGTTGGAGCCACCATGGAGAACAAAAAGTTGTGCTAAAGGAGAAAATAAAGTTATTATTGCTTTTTATTCTGATTGGGGTGGGGTGCGGAGCATGGCCTATTGAACACAAGGTCTTGTTGGTTAGAGTGAGCACCCACTCAGAGTGAATTGAATCATCCTTTAGTAGTAATATGCTGGATTCATTGAATTCACCAGAGAAGAATGCTTTGGCGTCGGTAAAGGCTGAGGCAAACAATTGCCATAGCAGTAGTAGGAGGGTGGTAAAATAATAACTTAGCTATTAAAGTGTAAGCATTATTTCTTCTAACACAAGGTACCTACCGAGAAGAAAACCAATGCCTTGAGATTTATAATATATTTTTATTCTTGTTGATCATGACCATGAGGAAAAATGGCCTGGGATCGTATACTGGGCTAGAAAATTCAAGGTAAGCATTTCACAAGATGTAGTGAAGATCTACTCCCTCCTCGTCAACTTGTGTGGTAGTCCTTAAGAGTTAAGACCAACATACCAATGTGTGGCAATTCCCTGAACTTAGTAGTTCTGTGCTTAAGATGCAAGCCATTATGAACTCCAACCATCTTTTCTATTTTCTAGGGTTTTGCTGTTATGCATCCTCCACTACATAGCTGGGTTCCTTTGTTCCAAACTTGTCTTTAGTTGTGTTGGGTTTGCTGAAAATGCCAATGGGTTCTGCAAATTAAGTAAACTGCTCTCATAGCTTCATGTCCTCCTTTGAAATATATATCTTCTTGATAGCATTCCAAAAACCTTGAATTACCTCATCATCATTCATGGGAGCCACTCTCCTATGCCTATCCAAATGCCTTTTTGGGTTCAATGCATGAACTATATGTGAATGTGTGGGTTCATATGGTCCCACCTACTTTGAATGATGGATCTAATCCTCTCATCATAGAGTTGTGTAGTGGGATTTCTTTCAAAAAGCTTAGCCTTAACTTTGGTCAACATGCTGTACAATATCTTACAGTTTTTTTGTCTAAGAACAGGAGTTTGTGTCAGCATAATGGATCACTTGGGCTATGGGTCAATTAATGGGACTACATATTTATAATTTTCCCACTAGTCATCATTCAAAAAATGGGTCTTCACCTTCTTGCCATGAGACATATTTTATATTTGAAGCCACGAGGCCTCTTTTCTTTGCTTCTCCTTGCACTTGCCAAGCCATCATACTACATTAAAACTTCAAACAAAAGATGACAGGAAAAAACTAAATAAACAGATGTCCCAAGCTTGTATTCCCCACAAAAAAGGCACCTGCACAACCATCCTGGTAGAGTAGACCCCAAAAATAAATTGATACAAAAGTCACGAGTTCGAATCCAAAGAAAACAAATTATGAACAAAAACAAAAGGGAATGCACATACACGTCATGAGTTTGAATCACAAGAAGAAATATTTTGTGTGATTTTGAAACCAGATTTTGATTTGTTATAAATTGATATTTAAAAGTATTGGGGCTTCAATGATCCTTAAACTATGTGGATATTCCACACTAAGTTTCACCAACACGGATCCTCTAATCCTAGCTTAAGAAATGAATGATAGATGACAGTTCTAGGCTGCTTTTAATCTAAAATAGAGATAGATAAGTGCTGGAAATGAAATGTTCTGAATGCTGAACATAAAAAAATGAAGCAAAAGATCACACAAAGCACAAGATGAACACATTGTATCCTAGAGAAACCTGGTGTGGGAAGAACTCCAGTGGGTGAGGCAATTGCACTTCCCTTCCATCAAGTAATTCAACAAATGTACAAGTTACTGCCAAACATGGCCTTCATGGACAAAGCTTTCACTCCTACACTATCCAAAGCTTTCACACACAATTGCTTTGCACCTCTTAGACACTTCACAATGAACCACCACCATTGAAACAACCACTAACCGATAGGAAACAATGGGACAACTTAAACAAGGACTCAAACTTACATATTACAATGTAAATCCAGCTTCAAAAGAATCTCATTGCCTTGTTGATCATATTTTTGACATCCTCTGGCTTCAACATAGGTTATACGTATGCCCTCTCACCTTGGAACCCACCAAAGATCTCAAATGAACCCTCTTAAAGAAGTGGAAATGTTTGCAACCATTACCTTCTTGTGTTTTACATGGTGGCCAAACTACTGCACTATGCAAACTGGTGGTTACGAAACTGCCTAGGTGCTTTTGCAGCTGTTGCTACATTTGTGCAATCATCATATGCAAATACCGGCGATTATGCAACTACTGGGGTGGTTATACAACCATCAGAGTAGTTATGCAACTGTCACCTACACAAACTGATTGTTTCGTCATCTATGACAAACCCCTCAAATTCAAGCAATGAAGGTTGTTGACTTCACCTTTATGAGGATGTCTAGATCATCTTCATATTGATTCTGCCACTACAACTTATTTGAACCAATTTTTTAACATAAAGTATCTTACAAATATGAATTACATTAAATGGATATATTCGAAACCTCTGGCAAGCATAGTTAGTACATTAGATCCATATTTTAGGTCATACCTCCCAAATTTGAGGCTTTTAAGTTCCTAATAATTTTAGGAACTTTGTAATTGAGGAAATCTTTTCCCCACATCTTCTCTTGAATACCATTTGGCCATATTGGGTAGTTAACCCTTTAATCCAACCAACAGATGCTCTTGCACTCCTCTTCTTGTTATCCTCTCCTTCTGTATCACAACATCCTCTTATTCCAGATGACTATCGGTATCGAGGTCTTCAATTGAAGGTAGCAACAACCCTTTATTTTTATTGTTTTACATAGAAGGCTCAAAGAGACATAAGTTATCAACATTGCCAGTGGAATAAATCTTCATATAAGGAGGCAGATCAGTCTAAATGCATTCTCTCCCACTTGTTCCATAATTTCAAATGGATCATACCTAAGAGGCTCAAGCGTCTTAGTCTTACCTTGGAGTCACTTTCTATTCAAGTACAACCATACCTTGTCTCCAACAAGGAACTATGCTCAGTCCTATGTTGATCATGCCTTGCTTTGTACTTGGCCTCTGACCCCTTCAGCATCTCTTACACTTCGTGGTGAATCTATTGAATCTTCTCAATGAACTTTTCAGCTTTGTGGATCTCTTCATCCACTTTCCCATTTCCTTTGACCATCAAATTCACATGGAGTAAGTAACCAAAACAAGTTTCAAAAGGAGTTTTGCTAGTAGAACGCATTGCCCTATTATGGGAATGTTGAATATACACCAAATTTTCATTCCCAGTCTTAGGATGCTTCCTATTGAACCCTCTCAAGAGTTGTACCAATGTTTTGTTTACAACTTCTGTCTGTCCATCGTTTTGTGGGTGAAAAGTGGTAGATTGTTTCAGCTTGGTATCAATCTTCTCCCACAATATGGCCCAAAACTTACCAACAAATCTTGAGTCCCGATATGAAACAATAGAACTAGGCAAACAAAAAACACCTACACATTAGCAAAAAACAACTTAGTTGCATCACTACCTTGTAGGGTCTTCTTACAAGAAACAAGAATACACATCTTACTAAACCGGTCCACAACCATAGAGATAGTCATGCCCTTTCCTTGACATAGGCAACCCGCCTACAAAATCCATGGAAATACTCTCCCATGGCCTAGAAGGAATTGGTAATGGCATATACAAACCCAATTTCTTGTTACTTGGCTTGCTTGTACTCTTTGTATTAAAACCTGCGAGTAACTGTAGGTAAATGGAAATATTTTAGCAAACGATTTCCAACCAACTTATCGTGGATCAGGTAGATACCTATTAATCGTGGTTTTCGGTGAGTAACTAACTGCGGTTACTCAACAAAAATTGCGGGTAATAGGGATTGACTCGGCCCTGACCTGACAAGTGGTGGAACATAAGGAATAGGGAGAAAAAATGTCATTCTACTATTTTTATATCGAATTTTCTCGCTCTGCAACCTTCCGTTGTGATTTTATCATTGTTGTCTAATCACATGAAGATCACAACTTGAATCCATCATTTCGGTCGTGATTTAGTCTTGTAGGTTTGACGCCAAGGCTCAAGGTTGCCTGCGGGTTTTGATATAGAGGCCCAATCCAAACTATACATCCACAATTGAGGAGAGAGAAGGAAACCTGCTAGATTGCTAGAGCCTAGATTGTTGTAGCTGCATAGGCTATCATCGAGTTTTATATCTGCTAGGCTACTATCGCTTGTGTAGTGTGCCCTGTGGTTGTGATATTTATAATTTTATTATTCTTCAAGAATCAATATTTCTGTTGTAGCGTTATAAACACTTTGGCAATGCCCTATAAAACTCTAGCTTCCACATTTTCTTGTAGTTGCCAAAGAAAAACATCATACAAGAAAGACCCACAAAATTTGAACAGTTTGAACCTTGAAGTGTGGATTTGAGACGTAAGTGCATTTAGGATTTAATTTTTTTTCCCCCATTTTCTTCTTACTTCTAGGTTTCTAGCCGCTAAAACCTAAGGTTTTAATTTTTTTACATTTATTTTATATGGTTTCAAGTTTTCAACTTTAAAAATGGCATTTGGTACTTGTAGGCTTAGAAAGTTTGATGACCCAACATGAAAGCAATGCTATGAGAACCTAGAGAACAACATTATACGTAATTATTGTGGGTTTAAGATGAGTGCATATGTCAATCGTCTTAAATACCGCATAGCATGGATTCCAGGCAATGATGTGCGAATTTGAACAAACTGCCACTTGAAATTCAAAGAGAGATTGCTGCTGTCCTAGTTGCATATGAGAAGATTAAATGGGAAAAAAAGATGATTGCTGAAGCACTTGCAACTGTGATGAATAGGGGTGCAACAAGAGCTGATTCTGATGAGTTAGGAGTCTTTGGCTCCTTTGTTGCCCAAAGAGAGTTTGGGGATGAGACATACCTAGTGGAGACAATATGGGTCCGCCTTCACAGGGTTTTTTAATTCCTCTAAATACCTCTATGGCACAACCTTCACTCGAAGGTACGACTTGGAATAGCGAATTGCAAAATGAAGCAATGGTGGTTGTGGTGAACTTCTGGTACTACAAAAATATCCTATTCAATGTGGCGAAAAACCCATACAGAGAGAATTTGGTAACTGTTTTGAACGTTGCTGGGAAGGGGTTCAAAGCCCCTACTCATGACTTGAGAGGCCCAATGTTGGAGGACCCTCCTAAAAAATACATAAATAATTGTAGATGACCAAAGAAAATATGGCGCAAAAAGGGTTGTAGCATTTTGTCTAATGGGTGGATGGATGGAAGGAACCACACCTTGATTAACTTTCTAGTGGTTTCAAATGGGTAGTTGGTGTTTTTGAAGTCAATTGATGCTTTCGACAAAATGAAAAATGAAAGCACTTTGTGTGATATGTTGGATGAGATGGTCATGAAGGTGGGTGTGAAGAATGTCATTCAATTTGTGACTAACAATGCAATAGCGTATGTGTAGCTAGGAGACTTATTGATGAGACACCTTTCACTTTTTTTGGAGCCCATGCTCAGCCAATTGTATTGATCTCCTACTTGAGGACATATGAAAGTTGACATGGGTGAAATGTGGTCGAAGAGGTGAGAACTATCACAAAATACATCTTAAATCATCCTTGGTTACTAAACTTGATGAGAAAGCACACCAACGGGAAGGAGCTTGTGCAATTAGGAGCCACACAATTCACACACAAATTTCATTACATTGCAGATAATTATAGCCTTGCTAACATCTCTTAAATAGATGTTTATGAGCACATGGTAGTTGGAGTCTCCCTGTAGTAGGAACACCGAAGGGGAAAGGGTCATGAAGACCATTTTTGATGATCTGTTTGCAAAGACCACATATGAGTTCATTAGAGTAACTTTAGAGTTTAGACTTAACTATTTTTTATTTATCATTTATTTTTTATGATTTTTTTTGGCTCAAATTTCTATTAATTTTAATTTTAAAATTGTATGTTGTTTTGTTTTAGGTGTCAAAGCCTTTGGATAGAGTTTTGTAGTTGGTGGATGGAGAAAAAAAACCCAATGAGGTATTTGTATGAGGCCATGGACAGGGCCAAGGAAGCCATAACAAACTAATATGGGAAAAGTAAAAAAAGAGCCTATTTGGCACCTAATTGATCGTAGATAGAACATATAGCTGCATCGACATATACATGCAACGACCTTCTACTTGTATCCCAAGTTTTTCAATGCTGATTCATTTAGGGCCGATGATGAGGTAATGAATGGCAGAAACACATGCATAGGGAAGATGATCCTTAACAAAGCCACTAGAGACATAATTGTCGACGAGCCGCATATTTACAAGACTGCAGAGAGAAGCCTTTTTTTTTCACCTCTATGTATTCAAAGGAGAACGATCCATCTGAAAAAAAATCAAATTCAGTCCTTTGATTGTAGTCTTGTTACTCTTTTATAAATGCATGTCTAGTTGACTTACAAAGTTATAAATTTTCTATTTGCAGATTTGTGGTGAGAAGATTATGGTGCAAAAACACCAAATTAGAAGCTAGCCATCTACATTTTGTCCTAGTGATGTCGCGCTTCTAGGTGTGAACGAATTTGGAGCATGTTTGAGACAATTCACATAAATAAGTGCAACATGTTGACAAAACAATCCCTCAATGACCTTGTCTTTATGCCAAGCAATCTTCATCTTTGTGTGAAACAAGTGGAAGGGTAAGATAGTCACGAAGCAATTGACTTGAACGATATCGATCCATACATATGCTGGATTGTTGAGTATGAGGATGCGCAACAGGAGCCCATGTTTACTAAAGAGGTCACAAATTTGGAGAGAGAAGTAGAAGCGATAGTGGCAAGGGAAGTAGAGGCATCGGGAGGGGTTGGTGAGGATGTGGACGATATGTTTGTAGATAACATTCAAGAGGAGGAATCTTTAATTTTCACTTTCAGGGTGCAACAAAGGAGTTGGAGATGATTTTATGGTGCATTGATGACTAGTATATGAACATTGTACTCTTCTTTATGTCTAAAACTGGGCATTATACTCCTATTTGGTAAAAAAATAATGGAAAACAAACTTATATGTTCTCTACTTTCATTTTATTTTTTTTGTGTTTTACGTGTTATTTCAATTTATTTTATGAATTTATATATTTTTAAAAGTAACATTAAAGTTGCCAAGACCCGACTATAGGTAAAATTTTTGGGTTGCCGAGCACGAGTTTTTAAACTATGCTTGTACTACACAACACACATCCGCTTATGAAATTAGCAACATCAAATTGCATATTAGGCCAATAAACATACCTCTTCCAATGTGCAACAATCTTTGTAACATCAAAATGTCCTACAACTTTAGACGTATGTGCTTCTCTCATTAACTGAACCCTTCCCTCCTTAGGCACACAAAGCTTACCCAACTTGAATAGCAACTAATTTTGGAGGCATTAATCCCCCTTGGGCTCAAATCCTGCACCTTGGGACCTTTATGCTTGAAGAAATGGATCCCCAAAATTTGCATCCTTCTACATAAGACTCACACATAAAATGCTCAAGAAGAGTTATGGTGCCATGGTTGAAAGAAAAGGAGGTCTAGATAACATATCAGTTAGTTTGTTAGTCACACCTTTCATATATTTGATAATTAAATGAAATTGTTGCAAACACCCCATCTATCTATAGCGTATAGCTTGCTGATGTTTATTTTGTGCTTGCAAATATTGGAGAGGTTAGTGATCCGTGTGGACAATAGTCTTCTTATCCATAAGATAGCATTTCCATTTCTTGACGGATTGAACAAGAGCATACAATTCCAATTCTTAAAATCATCCCACTTAATAATAGGAGGAAGCTTCTTAACAACCAAGGTATGAACGTAACTCTCAAACTAAGTAAAAGCATGATAGGTTAATTATAACCTTGCAAAGAAATCTGTTGACTCTCATTAATCTAATGCAAACTGAAATAAACCTATAGTTAGGTTAACTAATGGTCTAGCCTCTCCGCAATTACATCACTGCCATATGGTTGAATCTCTATCTTTGCCTCAGCCTTGAATGGAGGTGGAGCTTGTTTGGCATGGGGTTGTTCTTCACCTTCTCATGTTCGGGAGCGTTCTCCTTATTTGCTTTCAGCGCCTTTGTAGAAACACCAAGCTTCTCCATGAGAATCCCAATGATGGACTTCAACTGGTCAAACTTTCTCATATAAAGAGAGATGCTAGCTACTCCTTCAAGCTTGTGAAATCGCTCTTCTGCTGTATGGGCATCTTCATCAAAATAAACCATACTTCTATCCTCTTGCTTCCACTTCCTTGTGGAAATGTCTTCTTCAAAGAGAAATGGGATAGCTTAACTGCTAACACTATTTGCTCTATTGATGGACATATACTGCAACGTAGACACAAACACACAAAACCACACAAAAGGACTAAAAATGATTCTCAAACAGCTCTGATACCAATTTGATCCTTAAATTAGGTGGATATTTCACACTAAGCTTCACCAACACAAATCCTATAATCCTAGCTTGACAAATGAATAATAGATGACTGCTCTAGGTTGCTTTTAATGCTGAAATAGAGATAGACAAGTGCTAGAAATGAAATGTGCAAAATATTGAACATAAAAAAATGAAGTAAAAGATCACATAAAGTGCAAGATGAACACACCGTTTCTTGGAAAAACACGGTGTGGGAAAAACTCTAGTGGGTGAGGCAATTGTACTCCCCTTCTACTATGTAATTCAACAAATGTACATGTTACTAGCAAACATGGCCTTCATGGACAAAGTTTTCATTCTTACACTATCCAAAACTTGCACACACAACAACTTTGCATCTCTTAGACAATTCACAATTAACCAACACGATTGAAACAACCACTCAGGTAGGAAACATTGTGACAACATGAACGAAGACTCAAACTTGCATATTACAATGTGAATCCAGCTTCAAAAGACTCTTACTGCCTTGTTGATCATGTTTCTGATGTCCTTTGCCTTCAACAAAGGTTGTACTTATTCCCTCTCACCTTGGAACCTACCAAAGATCTCAAATGAACTGTCATAAGGAAGTGGAAACACTTGCAACTGTTCCCATTTGTGTATTTTTTATGGTGGCGAAACCACCTGCAATATGCAAAATTGTTGCTTGCAAATACCGATGGTTAAACAATTGCCACTTGCACAAACTGACAATTTCGTCATCTATGACAAACCCCTCAAATTCAAGAGTTGAAAGTTGCTGACTTCACCATTTTGAGGATGTCTGGATCATCTTCATTTTGATTCTGCCATTGCAACTTATTTGAATTGATATTTGAACATGAAGTATCTTACAATAGTGTCTTATAAGCATGAATTACATAAATTGGGTATAGTGGAAACATCTAGCAAGCATAGCTAGTACATTAGATCCAAATTTTGGCTGGTTCAAATTACCACTTGACCGCAACCCAATGGGCAATATATGATCCTTAGCCAGGGTTTCATGTTCAAATTTTGTTTGTCAAAGAATTCACTTTTTGACAATTCTTTTATCCTTATTATGGCCTTAATCAAACTAGGACGTGAAGTGGGCATATGCTTTTTGAAAGTTCTTAGAAAACTTTTCTAACCAATACCAATTACAGACATTAGTATTACATTTTGAAATCAAAGAGAGAGGGCTTAGTTAGGGGGTTTGGTCTGGGAAATTTCTGAATTTGTTTAGAGACACTTATGAAGAGATCCAACTTCTTATCTTTTAGATTCTTTGATTGCATTTATGGAATTAAGCACAAGTTAAATTCAAGATACAATGGAAAATCATGACTTTTACCAAATGCTATCATTACCTAGTCATTTCAATTTTGCGTGTTGGGCTTTCATCATCAATTGTTTCAGCTTTTTCCCTTGCATTACAGAATAATAGTATTTGATGTGAATCTATAGAATATAATTAAATAATACATCCACAGAAGCAAAGAATGTGTTTGATAAACATATAATTAATCAATCGTTTTTTGCTTTTAAGTTCAATGGCAACATTAGTATCATAGACAATATTTGGATGGATTTTTGCTGAAACCCACAATAAAGTATGTTTCTATTTTCTTTCCTGTTTTCAGCGTTTCTCAGATCTTCTTTTAAATGATAATGTAACTTGTCTTATTAATAGGTTAAGTTGAGCGTCATTTTGTAAAGAGGAAGCAACTACTAGACTACTCCAATGTCTTCTTAGCCCAACACCCCTATTGACAAGGTAATTTGCCACTAAGTTTCCAGAACTTTTGGTAAATTAATCACATTTTGCCATCATTTCCAATGTTGATTGAATGATTCTATTAAAATCCTAATTAAGGTCTTTGCTTGTTGATTGGATGATATGTATGTGCTTAATAACTCAAAATCATCAAATTGGTAAAGCAACAAATAATAATGTTGAATGCATTTAAGCTTTAACAAAGCATCAATGGTGTGTTAATGTTACTAACTAGATATTAGTTAATGTTTAACTAATGGGCAGTTATCAAATCTTCCCAACTGAATGTAACCATTCTCAGCTTAATAAAAAGATAACACACAAGTGTGTAAATGTGCCATGTGCCTTCCATTTCTCTTCATTCTTTCAGCATTCATTTGCGAACATTGGTATTGGATCCAATCATTTGAGGAAGTCCTAGTCAGGTACAAATTGAGCACGTTGTTCGAGGAAGCCCTAGGATAAGGGTACAAATAATGCAAGAGAAGAGGTCGAAGTTGGAGGATGCCTTGGGAAGAAGGGTACAAATTGCATAAGAAACAAAGAAGCCATACTGCAAGGAATGATTTGAAGATGTAGATCGTGAGGATAAGCGTGAATAGGAAGGAGGTTCGAGACCAACTAGAACAGTTTCCAGAATATTGATACCATCACAAATAAGCAACAGACATCACCAGAATCATGTGAAAACTAGATGACATCGTGGCGAATATAGACTAGATCGTGGGAGTACCGGATTGGAAAAATGATGAGAAAACCTGTATAATACGACCAGATCGCGAATAGCAGAAGCATGTGATCTCCACGAGAGAAAGGGTCGTTGATTTGCACAAAGAGGGTCATGATTTACCTAGACGTAGACCAATGACAAAATTCAAACTAGAAAAATCGTGGCAAAGTAATACAACGGGAAAATGACATTTTGTGTGCCTTAGGGTATGGCTGAACTTGTCAAAGAAGACAAAAATCAAAGTGGGTGTAGGCATTAGGGCATGATAGGATTTACAGTTTTTTGTAGAGTTCTGTGCGACATTTTTTATTTGCAGTTTTGTTTCTAGGGCACAAATGACGGATTTGTGGTGTGCTAGGGCATGGGAAGGAAAACTATATAGAGGTTGAATTCCATACAATCATAATAAAGTTGGCTTTGCCAGTGTAGTCGATTTTTTTCTATTTTAGAAAAATAGTAAGTTTGCAGACTTTAGATTTACTTTTGCAATGATTTTGGTAATCAGATCTGTACGCAAACTTTTTGCATTATTTTTTGAGTTAGAA
The DNA here is from genome assembly GCA_037957365.1 of Torreya grandis. NCBI lineage: Eukaryota > Viridiplantae > Streptophyta > Pinopsida > Cupressales > Taxaceae > Torreya > Torreya grandis. Next base: position 2,569,393 of record JARHVA010000272.1, read on the forward strand.
TTGTACTTTTTCTTTTGCATTAATCTATGGGTCAAAAGTCTTTATTTCCATGTTTGATTTCTGAGTCAAAGGGTCAGGAAAATGTACTTTTTCTATTGCATTGATTTGTTAGTGTTGTGATGTACTTTTTCTATTCATAGTCAAACATGTGTATAAAATTGCCAACATTCAAAATTTGATTTTGTTGGAAGCGTGTAAGTTAACTGGCCATAATTATAATGTTTGGAGCCATAAGATTTTAACAATCACAAAATATCCTGATTGTGATAAGATCATTCTTTACACTGAAACAAACTTTGTTACAAATTTTGCAAATTATGACAAACCTCATAAGGAGGCCTTGCTGCTATTGAAACTATCTATGTCAGATGATGATTTTTGAGGTTTGGAACGCCACTGAGACAAGTGCATTGACTAGTTTGAAAAATAAATACCAAACTTAGGAGAAAAGCCAAGTTTTATATATGAAAAATCTACTATTTCCATAAAGATTTTAGAGGACGAGTCTCTGTTAGAACACCTTCTTTGGATGAAAGATCTTCAAGACCAATTAAGTGCCATTCATAAAAGGGTGGATGATGATGACCTGGTGGCATTGGTTTTGAACAACTTGACACCTTCCTATGAATCTTTCATGGAGGCTCTACACTTGGTGGAAAGCCAAAAACTAACATTCGATCAGGTTAGTTCCTATTCGATGTAAAAATAACGTAGACAGGCACAAAATGAGTCTAGTGTTGGACAAGCATAGAGTGCATTAGCTGCTCAATCGAAATGGAAGTGGAAACGTATCTCTGCTGATTCATCTTATAAGTATCAGGTAAAGTGCTCTAACTATTTTAAGGTTGGGCATCTCAAAAAAGATTGTTCGAAGTGACAATATGCAATAGAGGGGATAGGATATGTTCACATAGTATTGAATAACGGGAAAACATTTATAGTATGGAATGTTAGGTATGTTCCTAGCCTAAATAAAAATCTTGTCTATTAATCAATTAACATAAAATCCTAACATTGTTGTAAATTTCTCTAGGAAGAAGTGTTTGTGTCTAATGTCAAACATGACAGAGTAATTGCCTTGGGTATTAGGCAAGGTGGCTTGTATAGGCTCATTGACTCTGCTACCGTCAATGTAAATGAACGTGTGGAGGGAGACTCCACCATATAGGAAATGTCGAAGGATGAAATTCCTCATACGCTTGTTGACCCTGCTCTAACCAACTTACATGAACTAGTTGTGGAGGGAATATGCACTATAAAGGATGTGCAGGAGGATGCAATTATTAAATCTTAATTAGATGCACATGTACTTGTGCAGGTGGATGATATGCCTAAGTCACAGGTATTGGTTCATAGTACCTCAACCAAGGTTGTTACTTCAACAGAGCATGGTCATGTTCTCACTTTTGACCTTTGTATGGTCTCTGAACAACCGGTTACACAACCCATTGGCTGCAAATAGGTGGACAACATTTGTACTAGGGACAAGTGCAAGGTTCATCTTGTTGCGAAAGGCTTTTCCTAACTAGAGGGAATAGATGAGGAAATGGTTTTTTTTCCTATTGCGGAGTTGGTTTTCATTCCCACTGCTATCGCAGAGTTGGTTTTTACTCCCACTGCTACTGCGAAGTTGGTTTTTACTCCCACTACTACTACAAAGATGGTCACATTTCGGTTGCCTCTCTACATGGTGCACCCAAAAGGTTTTTGCGTTGGTTGTGATCATTTGGTTTGCAGGATGGTTAAGTCCTTGTACAGACTTAAGCAAACTCCAAAATCCTGGTATGCTTTGTTTGAGTAGCACTCTAGGATTCTGGATTCAACACTATGGAGGCCGGGCTGAAGTTACTAGCCAATGATGATTCATCACTAGTCAGTGAATCAACCTACATTGAATTGATGGAAAACTTGATACATCGTATGTCCACACGGTCAGATCTTTGTTTTGTTGTTGGCTATCCTTTTTGGTTTTTGTCTACACCGAAGCTCTTACATTGGACAATAGTAAGATGTCATATGACTACAGATTTCATGTTGATATTTTTAGGACAGTCTGTAAATGTAATGACTAACCTCTTTGGTCCCATTGTATTTGTAAAATTTCGGAACCTTGGAGTAGTCTCCAGTTTAATCATTAAAGGAGGGTGTGAAAGTTATTAATTAGCTATATGTTTAACTAATGAGTGGTTACCAACTGAATGTAACCACTTTTAGCTTAATAAAAATATGGACACACAAGTGTGTAAATGTGTTGTGTGCCTTCCATTTCTCTCCATTCTTTGAGCATTCATTTGTTAACATGGTGCAAGTCAATTAGAAAATAAAAATGGTCATAACGACAACTTCTGCTCTTCCCACATCTTCCTAGGATGTAAATATTGACTAGGGCTTAAAGGGGGGACTGCCATGTTTCTTACCGTCGTTTCTTCTTACCCTTTGGGAGAAGCTTTTATTAGATTAATTTGAAGGTGTGCAATTTTTGTATGCAGATTTTGAAAATTAACTCCTCAGCACCACAGTTTCTCTGTTAGCTACTTGGGCATGGGTATGCTTGAAGTCTGATAGTTTCTAGTAAATATGTGATTCCATTTCTTGTGATACGTGACTGTGGTTCTGCCCAAGTTCAAACCGTTGATAGCTAGTGATACAAAGTAGGTCCCTGGGGACCAAAACAATATGGACAAAAAGCAACCTGTCACTTTCAAAGCCATATAAAAAGAAACTCCATGCTAGGATATCAACTATAAGTGATTACCAGTACTAGTATTCCATTGAAGTGTTCCCTTCATAATGTGTGGAACGTATGAAGTGTTCCTTCATACTCAGCCCAAAAGGCTTTGAATCAGACTTGATCGACACAACAAGGTTCAAGAGTGTATTCCCATATCAAAGATAATTAAGGCTTGAGCGCCAAGTTCATGAGGGTCCCCATCATGCATCTAGGCCACAGACCCTACTTGACAAGATCTACTTCTCATTTGAGGAAAAGTTGAAGGGTTGTTAAAACTCAGGTTAGGAGACACGTGAATTCCAAAACCAATATTTCCTTTCAATCAAATTCTCATATTTTGGACATGTTGATTGTAGCAAGACTTGTTATTGAATCCTCTATATGAGAGAACCCTGAGTTGAAGACAGGGTAAATGCACTTGTCTACAGTGTGTATTTAAGAAAAGGGACCAATTATTTTTATAATAATTTGCTAACTACTTTGCCTTATCCTAGTGCAACTTACCTCAAATCGCCACGTCTAGATTCATGATGAGTACATGCTGCCATGCCTGTACCAGGGTCAAAAATGAAGATGCAGATCCTACAAGTCTAGGGCAAGGTGATTTGCATCAAAGGTAGATAGTAATAAATTCAATTGCCACTCTCAACCAAAAAAATGAATAGTGTCCATGGTAGAGAAAGCCTAAGCAATAACTCCTAGGATTGCTTTCAAGCATTAGATGCATGAACTGAAGTTTTGAATTCAAGAGTTCAAAACAAGGTTCCATTAAAACCTGAGTGTCTAGTACTTCCATTTTGCCACCAAGGGGTTCCTAGTATCATCAATGAAAGTCACAAGTCACTCATGGACAATGACATTAATTTCCAAGTAAAACTCATGACCCCCCAAGGCAGCTTTTAAAGGACCAAAAAAATCATAAAGATGCTAAAATAAAGTGCAGACTGGGTTTGTGCAAACCTAAACAAATTTGCCAAGCCAGAAAGATAGGTCAACTGTGTCAAGACAACATGATATGCCCTTATAACGTTAATCCAAGCAACTCTGGAGCACAAAATATGTTACAATCCTGCTCTGCCCTTAAGAGGCCAAAGGTCCTAGAAAATCATCAAGAAGATAAATCACGGTCTAGGCAGACCCCAACTTATAGTTCAACAAATATCAACCTCTTTTGCACAAATTAGAGTACCATGAGGTGTAATACCCCACCTTCAAGATTATAATGTTATTATGCTATTAAACTGTTATGAGTATCAATTAATGAGCATACATACTTAACTATGTACAATACTTCAGTTACTTCCGTACCCAAAATTGCAAGGCATAGGTTTCAAAGTGACCAGATTGAGCAGAGTGCCACAAGATTCATGCAAGGAAAATAAAGCAACACAGGTTCTTCAAAGTGATCCTATATCGCCACTGGTTTATGCTAAAATCAGGAGTAGGGATACTGGAATACAGTGCTACTGAGTGGACTCCATGTGCTTTTCAAAACAGAGATCAGAAATAACAAGAGGGATGTCTTCTCTGCCTTTAGGAGATTTAAGACGCCAGAATACTATCTTAGCAAGGTGAAGTAGGGAAGGTTTTTCAGTCTAGGTACAACTGTAGGTGTCCTTGCATTGGAAACTAAGAATTAATGGCCTCAAGCAAAGAACTCAAGGAGAGAATTCTGATATAAATAAAAAAACCACAACTTTCTGGATAACAGATCTCAAATAAACATTTGATTCAGACATGCGCGGGACTACACATCCATTTATCAGCGACTTAACCTCATCCATGAATGCCATAAAAAAACAAAAATGTTTATCACTCCAAACCTTTAGAATCTACTCTTACCGTCTTTTATATCACTCCAAACATTTTCCATTATTCTAATTTCTTTCCACACAATTGTAGCCTGTGTTTAGCTTTACTTTTTCATTTATCGGTTTGGCATTTGCAGCATTCAATAATTTGAAGTATATAATAATTTTGGGAGATAATACTTAATCCATATTAGAATTTATGCAGGCATTCTTTAGTGTTTCTAGAGTTCATCTGGCACCTTGTTTGCCAAAAATTGACATTTCTTCTCATTTTTATATTTTCCAGTTGCATATTTTGAAAGCTTTGATATTGGAGCATCCTTAGACTTATAGCAAGTTTATTGGAACATCCTTCAACAAAGGTGGTTTTCTTCTCTTTCTATCTTTCTGGGTAATTCTTTATTCGTATTCATTCTTCTGATAGTTAAGTATATTACATTAGTTCTAATTTTTGCCAATATTGACTTGATTATGCAGAAGTTGCTCATGAAGGAAAAGACAACGGAAACCTTATTTCTTGCACTAGACAAGATAAATGAATCTATAAATCTAGGTGAACAACAAAACAAAGAGAATAACTTATGAAATGGAACCTTCTTATATCATGTCTCTCAACTTGATTTGTAATCCATAAATACCAATAAGGCCAATTAGAACAATTACTAGGTAAATTAGATAGCAAGATTCAAGCAGGTTTTTCTTGTGAATTAGATCTTAAAAGACAACTTTCATTTCATTGCTATAACTGTGTTTCAATTAACATTTTACATCAAGTACCAATGTGATATGAATGACACAAACACTTCTGCAAGTGCCCATCTCGTAAACAATATTGGGAAATCGCATCACTACTCCTATGCTTCTGCATTATAAGTCTCTATAAGATCAAAATTATACTTTGTAATCATAGTTTTCTTTTGACAAGAATGAATTTTTAGTTATTTGAAGTTTCATTATGTGGCATAGTAGGGTTAGTAGATGTTTGGCCTTACCATGTGATATCATAATATGGAATTGTTACCATAACCAGTTTTCTTCACTACCCTCAGCCAATAGTATTGTCATTTACACAATCTCCATTGATAGATATGTGTAAGATCAGACCAATATGTAGCATAACTAAAACAAACATTTTGTAGCAAAAGCCCTATTGAAAGGCTATGCAAAGCCTCAAATTGAGGATACCATATATCAAACATTGCAAGACCTAAAGGTGTGTCTCTCATAACTTGGATATTGTATCTATATCTCTTAATATGGCCCATTTAGTATATGCAAGCAAGCTCTATTTATAATGAATTGGAGCAATTTTATGATTTATTGCCCTTATTTTGGATTAATTATACAGTAGACAACAACAACCATGATATGTATAAATATTAGACACTATTAAGATAAACACTTATCTATTAATATGTGTATGAAAAAGGTAGTTAACTTTCCTTTTTCTATTTAGTTTTCCATTTAAAATTCTAGTGTGCGTATCAACCTCCTAGGTCTTTTGGATGTAAAATATGAGTAACTGATATATGGGTCATGAATAGGGGTAACTAGAACAAAGAGACCATCATATGCATGATTTAGAGTAAAAGTTAGAAGAGAGACGGATAAATTTGCGTGAATCAGATAGAGACCAATGAAGCAGCGAGTTAGGTTTTTCACATTTCCTTTCTTTAGCTCATGTTATTGTTTTTTGATTTACTAAACATGCGGATGCATTCAATATTGTTTTTTTTTTCCCCAGGTATGGGCTAAAGATGGCTTACTTAGAGAGTAGAATAATGAGTTCTCTACTTTAGGTATGGATGTATAGATGAACACGTTTATGTTAAAGATATTTAGGGTTGTCATGTGCACTTTATTGAGTGAATTGAATAGTGTTTTACCCTATTTTTGATTTAACAATATTTAATAGGCATAAAACAATGAAAGATAATCTAGATTGTAATATATGACATTTAAACATTTATTTGAATGTAAAGTAGAATTGATTGACAAGTGGTATATGCTAACTATAGTAAATAAAATCAAGAGTAAGATTTTTAGTATTTTCTGATTTCTAGTTGACAGTAGTAGGTATCTGATAGTGAAAAACATGATAAAATAGGCATGTGATAGCTCAGGGTCGGGAACATAGTTTGCAACTATATTTGGACAAGTCTATGCTCTTCAGACAACTACATAGTGCAACGTTGTCTGTTGACCGCATATTTATTTGCTATGAAAATGATAACACTGTAATTGTTCTGCCCCTTGCCCCTGTTTGTTGAGAGGATTGAAATATTATAATTATGTCAATGCTGCACAAAAACTACAATTTCCCTTCTTATTACATTTGAAAACCCTAGTGCACTTGTGAGAGCTAGAAACCTACAAAAAATAAGGGGAGGTGTAATGCGTCGCGCTGACCGCAATCACCCCCATTGATGATTGACCATTGCCTACATATCCAAATTTTATAAAGAGGGAATCAAACCACATATAGTTCTCTGATCTAGTGTGATTGTGTTCCTTCACCATATGTATGCCACTAGTAATTAGGCTTTGATACTTGACAATGTTCGCTCATAACTTGATTTGAAATGCTTCAAACTTGGTTTGTGACTACTAGTGATTGGTTAGATTGGTATTTAACTTGGGAATAATAGGCCACATTTAATCAATGTGCAGTAGTGTATAAGTTCTCAATAAATAGTTCCAAGCTCTAGAAAGATCCTTCCTAGTAATAAATGACATTTGATTTGTATTTATAGGAGTTCAATTGAATAATTTCTTTAAGTTGACTTGTGAAACATTCGGGATTATCCATTTGGATATTACAAATTTTAGAAACTAGTCATTAAATGGCATGGGGATAGGGATGTAACAATGGGACTATTTGTATAACGTGGTCTCGTCTCAGAAAAATAGGATCAATTACCTGAAGTTGGGAGCAGTTTGAGAGTGTTATAGATAGGTTTGAAAAATGACCTTGAAATTCCTGTGTAGTAATGATAATGAACAAAGGGGTCAAGCCCACATATAGATAAATGGCTAGAGGAATGATGAATAAGAGTTATATATTTGAACATAGGTCTAGTAGTTTAAGATATGTTAATAATTAACATTGTCAAGTGCTTGTGATCAGATTTAGGTATCCATGTTTGCCCCTCTTATTCTAGTAATAAAATTGATAAGAGTAAAGGAGAAATATATACCTAATTGTGTGCAACACAACACATTGTCTTTTGTAGGAAACTCCACTTGTGCACGACACTTAATTAGCAAACCATGCAACAATACATAAAGTAGTCAATGTCCATATCTGAAATTTGAAAAATTGAGCTTTGAAATTTGAAATGGAAAGGAGGCAAAGAAAGATTACCCCTGTGGGAAGATGAAATCATGTTGCCTCGTAACTTGTAAAAGATGATGTTTACCTATTGAAGCATCCTAGAAATGTGCCCTCTTGTTGAAGCACTTGGAGAGATGGTTCCTCTTGTTGAACCATTGGCAAATCGAGAGTGATCAAGTCTCGATTTTGAATAATTAATCAAGTCCATGAGTTGGAAAAATGTATGCTCCAACTCTTATAAATGAAATAAGTAACCAATATACTAAACCAAAATAAAATGGAACCACAAGGGGTTTGCTAGAACTGATGTCAAACATGTTGACTGTCTTTAGACTCAAACATACATCAGTTGTAATAGGTGGAACCACACAATAGGTTTGTTAGAAGTAATGCCAACGCTGTTGAGTGTTTTTAGACTCAAACATACATTACTCGTAACAGAATGAATCACACCATTGCAAACGAATCTAAAGTCTATTTGCATGATATAAAGAGAATGAAAAATATTCATACCCCCACCATGATTGTGGTCCAATAATTTTGAAGTGAAATAACTATTTGCCATTGCTTTTGTAAATTGTGTTTGTAGTGCGTATGTACATGAACCAGTATCATACCTTTTGAATTTGAAATATATATATATATTTGAGCATATAAATGCATATCATTCTACATCATTTGGCACATATTGAAGGGGCATGATGTTGGTTCATGCACGCACGCGCGTGTGCGCGCACACACACACACATATAGATGCATAACATTCTACATCATTTGGCACATATTGAAGGGGCATGATGTTGGTTCATGCACGCACGTGCGCGCGCACACACACACACATATAGATGCATAACATTCTATATATATATATATATATATATATATATATATTTGAGCATATAGATGCATATCATTCTACATCATTTGGCACAGATTCAAGGGGCATGATGTTGGTTCATGTGCGTGCGCACGCACATGAACCAACATCATGCCCCTTGAATCTGTGCCAAATGATGTAGAATGCTATGCATCTATATGCTCAAATATAATCATAGACATCCAAATTTGGATACTCTACTTGCGACACCTCCACTTTTGACGCCTTTTAACATCCCTATTCATCCCTAATTGGCTCTAATATTATTGAACTTCACTTCTCTCATCATTTTATCATAACCTGTCATCCCTAATCTCGTCATTAAATCATTATTACATCTCTATCTAATACACTATTCATCCACCAATCAATTAATCTTGTCATGACAATAACATATCAATCCCACCTTATCAAATTCAGATTAACTAACTATTTAATCACATTTGTTAGTTGGTTAGTCTAATAATAAAATCCATGCACCAAATATTCAAAATAAATAAATAAATTCATAATATCATCACCCATCCCAAGTCAAGTCATCACATCAATCCAAAATCCAAGACAATATCCAAACCCCAATGTCATGCGACAAGAATAAATCAAGCCCATACCTTCATCACATCAAGCCTTACACATCCAACTTTCCTCATTTAATTCCCATCTCCCCTCATTCAACGAGGAAGTTGACTCATTCTCAACCCTTGATCTTGGATCAAGATCAATGGTCCACATTAATCTTGAAAATCTATAAATCCAACCATCCTTCCTTACTTTCAACAAGCTCTCTTGGCCTAAAAACGTTATGCCTTCGTGAAGATCAAGCATAACAATCTTCTGATCCTTCATCAATCCATCAAGCCATCAACAAGGGGACACATTGTTAGATTGCTTACTCGAATCCAATTGTGCACCCACATCCACAAATCTGAGCACAATCAACACATCGAAGGAGAGATCTTCATGGTAGTGACGTATTTTTCTTCTCCTTTTGCTCAATTTGAGGTACGGTGTTTAATTAGAGTAGGAATTTGGTTTCATTTCAAGTTTCTATCACAAGCTATAGTTTTATATGTATACATTTTGGTACACCCGATGGAACAAACCCACAATCCTTTGTTTTTGCTTGTTAGGTCTTAGTAGCTTGGTTGGTTTTAATTTTGAAGCTGAATAGGGTCAAAATTATGTTTCTTTTATCAAGCTTCAATTGCGTTCCCAGACTCGCAAAGATATTTTATTGTGGAACAACGAATTTGTACTGTAAAATGACGAATTTGTGTTGATAATTGATGACTTCATCATGTCTACTAGTCTTTGTCTGTTTGCAGATTTTGTTTATGCAGGCATAAGTTTCGATGAAAATGTTCATGGTATTTGTGAATTCATATTGAACTTCAACGATTTTTTTTTTCCATCAACAAATTCGTATTGAGGAATGATGAATTTGTATTGAGGAATGGTGAATTTGTACATGTAGTGGCTATCTTCGTGAGGCCATAACTTTTGACTCGAGTATCCGTTTGATCTCTCATTCATAGTAAACCGATGATATTAGAAAGATGCATGCAACCATGAACAACTATTTAATTTATGGTTGACTTTACTAATAGTGTTTCTATAAGTTACCAACTTATAGGTTTACTCTCGACAAAGACTTTTATCAACTTAAACTAATAACAATCTTTGTTGCATGTTCGATTGTTAAAGATCATTTCAAACAACCAAACACACATTTTAAAACGTTTAAATATAAATTAATCAAATTTGTTTGCTTACTTTTTGTTTAGCTTTGCTTGCTTACCTTTTTTTCAGCTTTGCTTGTTTGTGTGTATGATCTTTGCGTAGTGTATGCTTTTCTCTCATGTCGCAAAATGAACTTGGGAATAAAAATTGTATTGGATCAATCGTGTTATCCGTAGAACACACTACATATGTACTTTCCTAATGCCGTAAAGCGACCTTGTGAATCAAAAATATCACACACCTACTTTGTTTTTTTCTAGGGTCTTGCGATTGGGATTTCATCACCCAACGTAGAGACAAACCTTTATCATTATTGGTTAAATGGCTATCCATTTTACCGACACCATGAAGTGAGGTGGTTTCATCTTACCACTACCTAGGTCCTAGACAACACCTTTACCACATGGATTTGAGCCTCAACATACCGAAAGGTATATAGAGGACGCCCCTAGCTTGCCTTGTTTATCCTAGATTAAGATCTTATTTGCTGCAGATGGATTTTGGTGCAGGGAACAAATATTCTCCAAGATCACCCACCACATACCTTTTGGGGTACCATCGGTGGGCCACTAGATGACCGTAATCCTACTTGAGTAGCTAAGTTGTGCTTGCATGTCTTGATTGTATCCCTTGTGCTAAACCGGTGTTAAAATAAATCTAATCCAAAATCCAAGTTAAATCAAATAAAAACAATCCAAATCAAACATTCACACCCAATCCAATGACATCTCAAAGAAATGACAACAACCCTTATAGTCCAAATCCATTCCCTATCCATGATGATGGCTTCATGTCCACCAGTTGCAATCGCCATCATGATAACCCCCATGTCCACGACAAATGGAAACCCATTCTAACACCCAACCCATCCCAATCATACCATCCAAATCTCATACCAAGTTACACTTTCTAACTTTGGGACAAATATGAAAATCAACCACAACACCAACCACCATCGCATAACCTGAGTTGTAGAAACTACACTTTCCAAAATTTTGGAAGAAATTTGATGAGAAACAAACCCTAAAGAAACAAGCCCGTAAAATATAATCCCATAATCAATCACCGTCAAATGGACAATTGCATGATCAAATTTCACTAAACTAGTGCCCCACCAATCAAGTCCTTGAGCCACCATTATCCAACGATATTTTATCATTACCAATCCAAGGAACATCATTTACGTAATAACTGAATACATCCATGGCTGAGAATTAGAAATTGGGGATATGCCAAGATCTGCACCATTGTTGGCCCACCCATCTTCAATGAGACGTTCTTTGATGAGCCCGCCTTTCATGAACTCATAGTTTCCTAATCCATCGTCGAACAACCCTTCATTATTCCTCCCATCTTTGGTCAAACCATCATTGACCAACCTATCCTAGACCAACCCATCTTTGATCTACATGACCTACTCCAAATCTTCGACCAACATGGCCTGCTTCAAATCTTTGACCAACCCAACTCTGACCAAGATGACATACCATCCATTGACCCATCGTCCAATTTCCCATCACATATCAAAGCTCCCAACACCACGCCTCAAGTTACAAAGGTACTTGTAGCCAAAAAAATCCAAATTGCCCTCCATGCAAGTAGTGGCAAACCTGCTAAGAAGACAAAAACAACATTGACGTCCTATCAATTTGGGTCAACATCATTTGTCAAATCCGGGTTCCTTATAGATGAACCAATCGAAGAACTCAGTGACTCCTTCCTATACAATGACGGTCTAGCCTCATGTTTTTGAAGCAATAAGTACCCCATCACAAACAAAATCTGTGAAACCATGGGTTATAAAGGCAAAGTACTTGGTTGTCATGAACAAGTAATCTTGGAGCAGATCCATGTGCGTGCACATCAAGGATCTCATAGAATCAGTTACAAGCTTCTTATTGATCAAAACAAGAGCGTCAATGACACTTCCACGATTCTTGAGAAAGCTTCCATTAGCATTGAAACAAGTTCCCCTCGTAGACTCTACAAGGAGCTTGCTGCCATCAATCTTTTCCTTGACATCTTTATCACCACCATCCATCTTGACATCCAAAACCCTACACCCATTATTTGGGACCAACATAATCACACATCGTCATACCTATTTTAGAAAAACAAAGCAATTGCAAAATTCATGAAATTTCAAGAAGACACTCAATTAAGAAATCACAAGTAGGGTTTCAAAATCAAGCTTGATACGCCAATGTCTCTCAGGGAATAGGAAGTGTTCCTCAATCAAAACAAATCCAATAAATCAAAACAATTAAAAAAATAAAAAATCAATGTCCTTTAGTGAAAACCTCTTGGACGCACTATCAGACAATCAACATCAAAGTCAAAATGAAAATAAAGACAAGGAATTTTCAAGGAGGTTTTTTTCAAGAATGATTACCCTCTTCAACAAGGTAATTGGGAAACAACCACGATAGATTTTCATCGTTGGATGTTCTTGGCCATGAGCATCATCTATGCTTGCAAGCATTTCGTTGAATAGGGGAGCATCATAAGTGATGCTTTGCATAGGCAACACACAAAAATAAATGTCACAAAGACATTATTGTCGGTATAAATTTATAATTACACCTTAAATTCACTTAGTTATCAAGTAATTATCACATGATTTCTTATTTTCTTATTTACAAAATAATCTTATTTGAAAATGTAATTTTCACTAAAGTTCAAGTTGGTCACCCACATATAAACTTGCACTAAAGTCCAAATTGCACACTAACATGAACCTTATGCAACCACTTACAATTATGAGGCCTTTCAAAGTCTATAAAAGTAAAGCTCTCACTCACTTTCTATATCAGAACGGAGAAAAGAAAGTGAGAGGCACTATGTATTGTTATGTTTCTGCCTTAGTGCAAAGTATGCAATAAATATCCAATGTTATACCTGAATCTTTGTGTCTATTTTATGGGTGTGAGTTATGTATAAGCTATATTTGTTTGATTCTGACTAGTCTAAAATTATAATATGGTATTAGAGCAGGAGTCCTAGGTCAGCGTTATTGTTTTACTCGTGTTTTTAGTGGGGATGTACTTTAGGTTAATTTTGAGGTAATTTAATCTTTGCCAGTGTGTACGGAAGGGCCTAAAACCCATAGGATGATTTTAAACTAGCTGAGGGTTTGCAAAAATATTTCAGTATGTTTTATTCATAAAACTCTGGTGATCAATTTTTTTTTTGAGGTCTTTTTATTAAAATTTGAGGGGGTGTTTGTTTTCAAGGTTTGTTACAAATTTAAGGGGACCTTATGAAAATAATTACTAAGTGGTGGGTTGTTTTAAAAAGAAAAAAAAAAAGAGTTTGTTCGTTTTGTAGGTTTGTTTTTAGCTATTGGTGTTCTGCCACGGTAGGCCTTCCTGCTACCTATCACTCTTTCGCGACTTCTCTTGAAATGGGTTGATCCACCCAAACCCCTACACCTGCCCCTGCCATATTAGTTGATATGCCTCTCATCCTCTGTGCTAATGAGCTTTCTTGAACCCCTTATCCTGGCGACGACTCCACCATCCTCCCAGAATCCTTGAGAATTGATGTTGGGATTGTATGTTTGTTATCCTGGCTAAGACTCCACTATCCTCTCTGAATCCCTGAGAATTGATGTCGGGATTGTATGTTTGTTATTGAACTGTTGGCTTTATGAATTTTTTCCAATGATTGCCTGAATCTTCCATCCTTTACGTCTCTATTATGATGTGTGCATTTGATTTGTAAATTGGCTTTGGTTTGGCATCGTTTCACTATCATCAACCCCTTTTATCGTCATCCCTACTACAAAACTCTTAACCAATAGCGTGCTCTTTCCGACCATGTATACCCCATATTCTTGGTCCTTCCTCCTTCCCCTCATGATTATTTCACCTTAGTCACCTCTAGCTATTGCGTCTTCTGATCCACCTCCCTACGGCCCCTCCAAGCATCTCCATGTTGGCATGCCAAACCGACCCTCCATCTCCATGTCAGCATTCTCTTTGGATTTGAGCATTCTTGCTCTTTACCCTGCTTTGTAATGCTTTCTTCCGCTTTGTTCCTTTCATTTTTGGAAACCTTTGGGGTTTCCCGCTTGTTCCTGACACTTTTGTAATATGATGTCCCTTTGCCCTACTTTTGGGGGTCATTTGTTGGATATTAATATTTTTATCTTATCTACAACTTCGCGTACTTACAAGCCACGTGGCCCTCTTATTGATCCTTCCCTCACCTCCTTCCACTAATATTTTTTCTAAAAAAGGGTTTTTTTTTTTTGTTTTAAATCAATTTAAAAATTTAAAAGAATTGTAGCTATATATATGTTTAAAGTTATGCCATGATGAAGTGGCTATTAAATTTTTGGTAAGACCTTGAGAAATGCTAAGAGGTCAAACACCCACCTTTATTTCTTTTAAACAAAGAAATTAATTTTTTGAAGGGGTGAGTATTTTGTAAGGGGGCAATCATTTTAATAAGGGCACTTTTCTTGCACTTGGAGGGTACATTTGTACTCCTAGAGGGTGATGTTTTAAGGTATTTTTTTTCGGTGGCACTTCTTTTTTTGGATATCATTGTCAAAGATTGGAGGGTGGGGCATTGTCTGACAAGCGGTTAGATCCTACAATATAATATCTTGTAGTTTTTCCTCTCTTGTAATCTTCTACGATCCATATCTTCTGTATACAGAGTATTTTCTGAGTCCTTTTTTGAAACTACATGATTTTTTACGTTCTATGCGATTGTGCGGTCCTTTGGGTATGAAAATGAACTATTTTTTCCTCACCTTGTATAGGATACCTAACATGGCTTCGTAGCTGCGACCCTATTGAAGAACTAGTTGTATATTTTTCACATCGCACTATCGATAAAACCCATTTTGAAGATTTTGTTCAAGTAATGGATTCATATCACTTGTGCAGACACTTGTGAGTTTCTTGGCCTTATGAAACAATAGATGGTTAGTTTCACCTGCGACTTCCACTCGTGTCATCCTTTTGGGACATCTGAGGCCCCTTTCTATGTGCCTTATTACATTTCCTGGAGAAGTTTATTTTTCTCAATTGCATTTCGACACCTTGACAATCTATCCAACTCCTTGTGGTAAGTGAATTTTGACATCTCCAACATCTATTCGATGTTCGAGTAATCGATTTATACCACTCATGCATATTTATTCATCCACTTCACTCATTAGACATTACAGTAGGGGTAAAGTGTTGTTATGATGCATTCTTTTGGTGTTTTTATGTAGTTCTTAGGTATCCCTGTAACACATCTCAGTATCTACTTATGGTAGTTCTTTAGTGGTGGATCAACCCACCCAAGGCACTTCTCTTTCAGCATATTGTACTACTTATTGTGTGTTTTATTGCTTTCTTGGGTTGACATATCTCAACACATTTTTACACTTCTTTTGATTGCAATGATATTCATTGTACATAGGTGTCTCATGAGGCGAGTGTCGGTACCCATTTCATAGGTTTAGCCTCAATTCTGTACAAACTCCTTAAGTTGCACTTAAATGGGGTGTTAATGTAAATTTATAATTACACCTTAAACTTAGTTAGCAATTCATTATCCTAGGAGTCCTTATTTTATTATTTAAAAAATAATTCTATTTGGAAATGCAACTTGAATTAAAGTCCATGTTGCTCACCCACATGACAATTTGCACACCAACATGGACTTTATGCAACCACTTGCATTTATGAGACCTTTAGGGTCTATAAAATCAAGGCTCTCCTTCAATTTCAATAAACTAAAGGAGAGAATACAGTGAATTTTTTTATGGATTGTTATGTTTCTACCGTAGTGTGAAGTATGAAATAAAGAGTTATTGTTATAACTGAATCTCTGTCTCTTTCTTTTATGGGCATAAGTTATGTTTAGGATATATGTGTTTGATCTTAGCTACTTCAGAATTCTAATAATTTTATATGACATTATACTTGGTGTACTCCTTGGAAGCTCCACAAGTGCTTCCTCGCCTCCTCCCGTTGGAAATCTTTGGTCCTCTAATCAAAGTATATGAGTATCAAGTGAAGCTAATCCTTGAAGAAAGTAAGAATCATTTTATATGTATCAATGGTGTTTTCTCCATGATAGTAGTTTGGACACTTGACGAATACTAGGGAATAAGGATTCTAAGGAAGGTGCCATCCGCGTCATACAATACACGAGTTACTTCATCTAGCTCCCCAAGTTCACCCATATCATGGTATGTGGGTTTCAAAGATTCCCATTAAGACCCCCGAGGATTTTTAATGACAAGATCTAGTTGATATAATTTTGTATGCAGTTGTCTAAGGTTCATAAAGGTGTGGAAGGAGGCACATGGTGGGAGTGCTTTATCTAATCACACTCGGTTACCATACCTAATGAAGAGCCACTAACACTTAAAATATTTAGACAATGATGATGCAGTTCCATTTGCATCCTCATACAAACAAAGTTTCATTATATAGCAAGTGGTATATCAAATTCCACCTTAAGATAGGTGTCAATTACACACGTGTGCCTCATTTGAAGGACTTTTGGGCAAATTATGCAGTTGACTATGAAGTAAGAATAAGGGATTGGGCTTGACTAAGCCTAGACCATATCAAAACATTGACCACCACATAAGTCCCCAAATGAATATGGATGATGTTAGCTGTAGACACCTAAATTTCACCATTTAGTGTCGAAATTCATTTTGGCATGCTAACCCTTTCCCATCCTTAATTCTAATTCAAATTAACATTGTTTCCTTTCAAAATTTAAATAATTGATTAATTAATTAAATCATGCACACCTATTTTCTTTCAAAACTAATTAAAATCCAAAATTTTCACCTCACCCAAACATCCTCAATGTTTGTCTCAACCATGTGTTGACTCATCCAACCACCTTTCTCAAATTCGTCAACCACCTTGTGAGTCACCTTAGAACATTTCAATATCCTTGATGACTCAACCAACTATCCTGACCCATTCTTGTTGACTCACTCAACTAACTCTCTTTTCTTCTCAACTCGTGGAATTGGTCATCATCTTCATGGATGAGGACTAATCCTTCACTGTTGATAGTTTTAATAAACCAAAATCCAAATAATCCTCGACTATCTGATTAACCTCTCGTAAGTCTATAAATTGATGTGCAATCCTCCACTCAAATCATCCACATTTTTATGCTAATAAAGTGCTATCGAATTTTCAAGCGAATCAAAGCTATCAAGAGTCAATTGCAATTAAATGTTTCCCAATTCCCCTTTGCATTGGAGAAATGATTGAGCAACTACATTCAAAGAGCAAATCACTTTTAATCACAACGGAAGAGGCTCATGGTACTTCGGTTTTGTGTGTGTTTTATTACTTTCTTTCATTTGTTGCTCTATCTTGAAGTTTAATTGAGTTTAGAATAGGATAATTTATATTTTGTTTCTTAGCTTAGTTTACATTCTAAATTTCCCTTCATATATTTTTAGCATGCCCGATGGGACCTTCCCTCATTTTCAAAATCATAGACATCATAGGTGCATTTAGGAGAATAATTCAGTTATTTTTATTATTTTATTTGTGTATATTCATTTAATCTTGGTCTTGGAAGTTTTTGCTTGTAGTTGCAGGGCTATTTTCTGACTTTTTTTTGGTCTATTGTACATATACTTGCATAAAAGTGAAGTCAAAGACATCATCAACAAATTCATTGGAGCAAATAGAAAAATTATTTCTGGGCCTTTTTCATTCTTTTTTAAAAAGTTTTTTAGCTTTCTAATAGTTTCTATTTTTATTTCTGTTGTTTAATCATCTTCTATTTCAATTCTACTTTCTGTTTTAGCTTTTATTTCTTATTTTCGGTTATTTTGTAGAACAACAAAATAATAGTAGACAACAGTAAAATCATAACATGTAGCAGCAAAATCGTAGCATGCAACAACGGAATCGTAACATACAATGATGAAATTCTAGCATACAATGACGAAATTGTAGCTTGCAATGGCGAATTCATTTTTCACTTGTAGTGGTAATCTTTCGAAGGCCATAAATTTTGACTCGGGACTCCGTTTGAGAATGCAACCATGAACAAATATTGAAATTTTGAACACTTCAAATAATTCGTCAAAGTTCCTAACATCAGAAAAATCATCATTAACATCAACAAAATCATCGTTAGCAACAACAAAATTGTTTGGGAATAGTGAAATTGCTCTATAAGTCCTTTTTTTTGTATTTTCGATTTTGTTTTCTATATCTTTTATTTACGAATGAATTCATTGTTTACTCTGACCATGTAATAGTGAAATCATTCAAAAAGGTAATATTTTCTATCTTTTCTCCATTCTTTTGCTTTCTTTTTTGCCAAACTTTGTAGGTTGTCTTGTTCTTTTAGCTTTCAAAAGACTTATAACAGCATTTGCAGGCTCTTAGTCCAAGACAAGCAAACTAAAAATTAAAATTTTATTGCTCTTAATCTTTTGATAGATATTGGAAATAAATTAGGAAAATTCCTTTATATGCAGGGATCTTTGTTGAGCTTGATTTTTAAGGTCGTTTACTTAAGGAGATTGGATTAAGGTTGGAGACCGCATATGGAAACAACAATTGGACTATGAATGGTTGGTTTTTATGTGCAAATCATGCTTTGTGCAAGGCCATTTGGCTGCTTATTTTTCAAAAAATGTTAATGAGGTCGGGCAATATACTTGATGGAAGGGAGTTGAGCATCATCATCAACAAGTGCTTGTTGATATAGTTGACACTATGGAAGAAGCTATAGAATTTGTTGGGGAAGAGGTTATGGTAGAGTCTACAGATCTGGATGCAGAATAAGCTGGAGAAAATGTCGTGGTAGAGGTTGTAGACTGATTATGGATGAAGCTATGGAAGAGACAACAAAAGAGGCAATGGTTGAAGTTGTGAAAAAGATTATGGATGTGAAACAAATTGTAATTGTTTCTTTTGTTTTTCCCATCTTGAGTTCCTCTTCCTCTTTAGAAGTTAATCCATTACGATCAGGTTCAGCGCTGGTCTAGATGAGGGATTTATTTCTAGTGATTCAAAGCTTCTCTAGAGTGACTGGTGTTTTTATCGAGTCTTATAATTTGGAAGATTCGAAAGGGTAGAAAATGGTTTGAATAATAAATTAACAATGTGGTTTATCGGTACATGATTTTTAAGAACTTATAAAAAACGCTGAATGTGCTGAAAAAATCTTGACAGTGGCCGCAGAAGACCAATCCTCCACAATGCTATAAAAGATTTTGACTAGTAGTTGTAGAAGATTTTGGGTAATGCTGTGAAATCTTATAATTATTGGCTATAGAAGTTGTCGGGATATTTCTACAAAATAAATTATTTTCTATGGGATTTTTGATATGAAATCCGATTGTCTGGTATTTTTCAATGGATTGTTTTGAAGCTTTTTGTTGGATACTTTGTTGGGATTTCTCGTATAGAATAATTCTTGTTGGAGTATTTTGTGAGACTTTGAATCACTCTCTTTTAGGCAGTTGCATTTTTTTTTCCCTTTAAAAGAGGTTATGAAGTTATTATTTTTTCATGTAATGATTATTTTGATATTAATGAATCTGGTTCATAGTCTCGGTCAAAATAATTTACTGATTAAAAAAATATTATGAATAAGGATTTATTATATAAGTTATCACTTGAAATCTCGTTATCATGAAATAAAATCTCAGTAAATGTTTTAATTTTTTTAATTGAACCAACAACCAAAAATACCATCAAGTAGATAAGAAATAACAACTTTTGGTGATTTTCTTAGATTATGTCAATCTAACATAGGGACATTTCCCTTGTCATTTATTTGTTTGTTACGATTTAGAAGAGGGAGGGTAAAAAATTTCAAGTGTTCATTTGGTGGAGTCAAATTTGATTCAATTTTTTATTTGTTGCCTCTATTTGAATTTAGTTTTTATCAATGAGATAATGTATCTTATGTTTCAAAGTAATGCATATATTTGTAGAATGTCAAAAGATTTTATGATAATCATAACATACTTAGGCAATGGTATTAAATGTTAAAATATTTTCTTTGGACACGAAGTGATCAAGTTATATTAAAGCAATATTTTTGAGATATTTTGTAGACTTTCACTAAATCTAGTGAATTTTCTATACTCTTATTATTGAGGTAATACAATATTTATAGATGGTTGTTCCATATCACTTACTACATTCTCAACATCACTCCTAGGTTTAAAATCATTCTAATTACCTCTAACCTTGAAATATGTCATGTTCTGAAAATTTGGTCCATTAGAAGTGGAAAGACTTAGCTTATACTTGGGCAAATTTGCATCTAGAAACTTGCCCTCAAAGTATCTAATAACATGAAAAAAATCATCAATAGAGTGATAAGTGTTGAAGCCCACTTTGTCCTTGATAATTGAAAGCAAATTGTTAGAAAATATACTTTGAAGCTAACGATGTAGTGATTCATTAATAATCCTGGTTACCAAAGTCTTTAAGTGAAGAACATACTAATGATCTCGTTTGGTCCTTTTTTCATTTGAGCTAATTGTGTAAGTCCAATATTGATTTGAAAATGAGCCAAGAAATCATCAACTAAGGTTGTAAAATGTGTACATATACACATGCCAAGGCATAAAATCAATCAAGTGTATATTATTTCAAGTTTATTGGAAATAACTTAATAAATAATGTACCATCATGAAAAAATTAAAAAAAGAGACATAAATAGCTCTATTATGATGAGAATGATCTCCCTTTCCATTGAAAAATTTAAAATTTGGAGTAACAAATCCTATTAGATATGGATATGCAATCATTTCATAAGCTAATGGGTTTAGAAGAATATCGCTAAAAACAGCCCTATTATTTCTATTTTAAAATCCTTTAGAAGGTTTTTTGATTTGATTTGCAAGTCTGTCACACAATGTATGCATGTAATAGTAGTCATTATAGGATTTAGATTAGTAGGAGGCAAAACTAGAATAAAATCATTTTGAAAAATAGAAGTATAAACAACATGTGAAGTAATTTGAGGAGAATTATAAGAAAGAGATGGTTAACCAACCCGAAGAATATTATAAACATGTTGAGACATTGGAAGAAATTGAGAAGCAATTGAAACATGGTGAGAATTATAAGAACTTGAGAATCAATGGGGACATGTTGAGAAACCATAACAATTTTAGAAGTAGGAGTAATGTATAGAGCAATAGAAGAAACATAGGAAGAAATATAAATTGGGGCATTGGTGGTTTTATAATAAGTTTGGGAAATGATCACATGAGGAGGCAGTGTTACAAATCTTGAAATATATTATTAAGAACTTTAAGTTGATCAAGATGCTTTGAAAGAAATCCTCTAAATTTTGAAGCATAATCATCATTATGAGGACTCATATGTTTATTATCTAATTTATATGATATTTATTCAATTCAAATTTAATATTGAACCCTTGGATCTGAATCTATGTTTTGAGTTGCATTATCTTCTAGTAATTCCATTAATCCATCTATTTCATGAGGGTTTTGTATTACATGTTTTCTAAAGAGTGGAATATTTTGAGCCATATCTTGTTCATTTGTGTAAGCTTTTTTATCATGATCTACTTCAAATGTATTACTAAGTTTAGATCCATTTACATTTATTATCATTCAAAGACATACCATTCCCATCATTTACAATAGACTATACAATTTGAAAGCAACATTGGCTATCTTTGTAAATTCTATTTTTGTTTTCAGGTAAGATCTAGAATTTAACCAAAGGAATTTAAATAAAATAAAAAAGTTCTTGATTAATCCCAATGCTCTTACTAATTGTATATTTAAATCTAATCAATTTTTATGGCATAAATCATATATGAAACATACATAACATATAAAGGGCCATATGATTTGAATTTGTTTCAAAAACTATTATTATAGGGTTTGGAAGCAAACAAAAGGAAGATAGGGCTATTGGATTTAACAACATACAATGGACTAAACTGTAAAAAAAATAGATAAATTTAAATTTGTCTTGATATTAAGCAATCTCTAAATTTGAGGTTGCATGAAAGATAATGTGGGTTCACCAAATGTAACATGGATAAATAGATTGCATTAAATTTTAATATAAATATCAAATTGCTTTTAATTATTCTAAACAACATACACAAAACAATAATATTTTAAATCATCAAAAAATGATATTAGAAATGTGTTCTCATAAGTGACATTAAGGTAACTTAAAAAATTGGTGATCATGGATGATTTTTTTCTACAATGTTCTCTTCAACTTTGGATATTCCAAACTATCTTGCCTTTTTGGATAAAAGTGCAGAAAAAATTGAAATAATTTGATGATTGTGTTCACATGATCATGACCTCCAAAAACCTCACTTAGTTTCCCATGCTTTTACTTTGATCACCTGTAAAACATAATTCTTCTTTTTACCTAAATTGGGCAACAATATTTAAAAAACTCAAGGAAAAAATATATGTTTTTAGGTCTGTGTTAAACTAAAAATTATTCGAACTATATTGATATTTCTTAGGCCCTTATACAATAAAAATATTTAAAATAACAAACCTTAATGATCAGAGAAGATCCGATAGAATGTAAACTAATGTCTTGTGCTATATAAAACATAAACTTATGTGCTTCAATAAATGCTCTAATAAATGCTTGATTTCCTCTATAATACTTGTACGTGCTTGATAAATTTTTTATAATATAATAGATGACTTGAATGTTTATCAATAAATGACTACAAATAATTTATAAAGAAATTAATTCAAATTAGGAGCCTTATTGGCACAAAACTAATATCAAATGGTTAAGAGGTGAAAAAGATGAGACAAACAAAATGAGTTCACTTTAGCCACAAGGGACTTGTTAGGATTTATTACACCATAATATATGTAATATGATTGGTCAAATAAAATTTTATGTTAGGTGGTTATTGTAACATCCACATATATAAGTTTGTTTAATTTGATAAGCTTAGATGAAGGATACATACAAAGTGTTAAGGGTTTATTGAGAAAATATATCTTAAAGAATAAAATCATAACATATTATAATGTTGTAAAAATATCACTTCACATTTGAATAAAATCAATTCGATGCAATAATTTCAACATTTGATATTAGAGTGTAATAAGAAGGTTATCATAGTTTTAAAAATTATGGAGGACGATATGATAATTTTTTGGGTTCAAAGGCGTGATATTTACCTCCAAAAAAAAGCGATTTCAAACAATTCATAAAACTTTAAAGATTTGACTAACCCTACATGAACCCAAATATCCTCCATGTATATATATCTATATCTATATATATATATATATATATATATATATATATATATATATATATATATATATATATTTTGTGAGATTTTTACTTGCATATATTTTAGTCATTTACCTAAATCACCTCCATGTTTATATAAAAAGTCTCTTTCAATGCATAAATATTTAAAAAAAAAACATCACTATTCAACATATTATAAAATTGGTGTCTCTCTCTATACATACATACATACATACATACATACATACATACATACATACATATATACATACATACATATTCTAGTGGGTAATAAGTGGAAAAGTGTATGACTTTACATGGTTATAAATTTGAGTTCTTATCTTTAAGAATTAAGCCTAAAAGTTTGTCTGATTGTTGCTCCATATAAAATATTGTGGACTTTAGAGCCACATTATCATTGTAATTGACACATCAATTATTTTAATACACGAAAAAGTTGTAAAAAAAAACTTCTTTGATCGATTAATTAATAAGGTCACGAATAAAATACTTTCTATTAATATTTTACATTTTGAATATATTGGAAACATTCGTTTTTTATACAATACACAAGGGAAATTTATTTTAAAAAACCTTGTTTTCTTGACTATTTAATAAGGTCATAAATAAGATATGTTCTATTAATATTTTACACTGAATTTATTAGAATCAATCTTTTTCCATATAATAAATAGGGGAAATTTGTAAAAAAAAACCTTGTTCTATTGACTCATTAATAAGGCCATAAATAAGGTCTCTTCTATTAATATTTTGCATTTTAAATACATTGGAATCATTGATTTTCCATTTTGAAATATCCTTTATATATTTTGAGAATATTTTATTATAATATAAGTTTGTTATTGTAAATAGATATATTATTGATCATATCTAAGGATCAACATCCTTACAAACATTTTTTGATTGAGAGAGTTCTTGTCCATAGAAAAGACAATTATTCTTGGAAAAATTAATGACCAAGCTTTCCATATTAGATGAGCTACCAGTCAAAGAAGACTCAAAAGTATGTGTTGTTGAGATGCAAGCTTAAGAGAAACAAGACATTGCTCACTACAGAAAGCAATGAAAAATATTATACTTGTTCTACACAAAATGAAGAGCCTCTTTACAAGAATAGTGAGGATGAATATCTTTATTGAATTGAATAATAAACTTGGCTTTGAGAAAAAAATTCATAAGGTATTACTGTTCAATGAAGCAAAGCTCCCACTGAGGATGAAATCCAATGTGGTGTTGTTTAGTGAGGCCTATCTCCCATTGAAGATGAGATCAATGTTGTTATTATTCAGTAAGGCCCAATTCTCAGTGATGAGGGTTTTAGTGGGACGTAGCTCCCACTAAGTAAGTGTAGTGATGCCCAATCCTACTACCATTTTTGTAGTTGTTTAGTGAAACCTACTCTCATTGAGGAAGTGTAATGAGGCCTAGTCCCACTCCTATTTTTGAAAAATAGTTGAGTATGTCTCTATTCACACATAATATTATGTTGTAGATAATTAAGTGTTTATTTACACACGTGTGTGTATTGATCTATAGTAGACGATTGAGTGTGTCCTTGTTTACATGTGTGTTGATCTATTAAGGACAATTATGGGTCCTTGTTCACAAAGGTGCATGTATGAATTATAGAATATGTTCCAGTCCATGCATTATGATGTTTCTCGGTGAGTTTATGAGTGTGTCCTCGTTTATCAATTAATTGTTCATGCATTAGACTATGTGTATGTCTTGGTCTATATGTGAAGTGTATTTTCTCTCATTCTTAAGATTATGATGTAATAAAGAGGGAATATTATAAGGATTTATTACACTATAATACATTTAATAAACTTGGTCAAATAATTAATTTTTGGGTGGTTATTGTAACAACCTATCTCATTCCATGATCACTAGCATAGATGAAGCCCTCACACCGTCGCTTGGCCACGTCCTCATCCTCCCTCCATCTGGTGTACACTCGAATACACTACCCCAATCACAACTCCCCACCTCATCAAGCTCAACACTCCACTTCACACAATAGATAAAAAGTCCAAATTGCCCAATTCACATAGAGTATTCACTAATGAGTCAACAATGGTACCAATAAATTATTATTTTTATTTTTTCCCTTTCACTTATTTAGGGTTTTCATAATCATCAACGATCAACCCTAGAGGCAACCTAACCATTGATAGTTAGGGTCCTTCATTTTCCTCCAACTTTTTCAACCGTGACCCTTCCTCATCAATAACCTCCTCCCCAGAACTATATTTGGCATGAAGTTCTTTTTGGATACTCTATCCATGAAACTATGTTTGCAGTGTCTACTCACCTAGTGCAGTTGGAATCAACTTGACCACCTCTCACCCAATCCTCAACCCACCACCTATTACACCACATCCACCTCGATGTTGGTTGTTCTTGACCAGATCTTTTTGCGTATTGTGTGATGACTTTGCATGGTCCATTGATCGTACCAACCATTTTTACCAAGTTAACGATTTCAAATTTACACCACCTCATGCATAACCCAATGACTTGTGTTGTTTAGTGGGAACACTTCCTAACTTGGATAGTTGTAAATGACATCAACCTTATCTCGATGGATTGCTAGGCGTAACCTGATCAGCTATGACTAACACTGTGGACTGATTACCCTATCTCATCCTTCTTGACATCGAGCATATTTATCCAACTTTGGTAGAATTAGTCTTTGCATGATCTTGATTATCGCTTTCAGTCATATTTAGTGTGCAGGTTCGCATCTCAAATGCCCACCCCTTTTATAATGCCCATTTACCCTTTCATCAAACCTAGACCCAAATTTACTTTCACCTCAATCATCTCCTAGTTTGAGGGGGAATAACACCTCCCACACTTGGGACAACCAGACCCAGACCTTAGCTAGGATTTTATTTTTGTTTTATAGCTTGCTTAAAGCTATGCAATAAAAAAGGGCAAAATGTAGACACCTAAAAACTGCACATGATAGTTTTTGATGTCGCATTACTTTGGACCCTTGTCTAACCTCATATCTATTGGACCACCTAGTTCATTAGACACATTTACAATTTAACCTTATTAAACCCCCCCACCTAATGCATCATTTAAGTCACCTTATTTTCACCAAACCTCTTTGACCCCTTGACTGTCGACGGTTGGGCTAACCATCGACAATTGGCATAACCATTGACGATTAGGTCCCCAATTTTGATTTAAAAAATTTAAAGCATTCCCATCTCTTGTGTGAGATTAGTAACTCCCAGAATGGTAACTTAAATTTAAAACAAGCTTTTAAAAGCTACGAGATTTGGCAACTTTATCCTCAATCAAATTAGTAACTTCCTCTATTGCAAATATCAATTTCTACTCATAAAAGAAAAAGAGGAGGGAGTGAAAGAGGATCCATAATCAAGTACTTTGCATTCAAGTTCTCTTACATGTATCTAGCAGTATCATTGGTGACCCGAAGCTCTATCAAAATCACATTCAAAGGTCGAAAGTATCATCACTCTGGCCAAATTACTCTAAGATCCCTTCACCAAGCTTCAGGTATCTTACACTTATTTGCTTTAGTCTATTCTATTTCTAATCTCTCTATCTTATCATAGTTATCATTACCATATTCCCACCTTCCAGCCTTGTAACCAAATCATTACTTAACCAAATTTATAATTTGTAGTTTCTTTTCTAATCATCCCCTAGATTGACACAGGTAACCATCGACGGTCACCAAACCATCGATGGTTAGACCCAACTATCGACAATCACCCAACCGTTGACAATCAACCCCAATCGTCGATGGTTCCCATAACCACTAACGGTTCACTATGGCATACATTTATAGTAAACCATTTACACCCATTTTCCCCTAATCAAACCCCATTTTTTGTGTTTCCCTCTAATCATAGGACCTTTTTCAAAATTTTGAACCAAACCCTGAGCACCCTAACATCAAAATTTAATCATTTTCTTTAGTAAGCAAATTATCTCTAACTTTCTAGCACATATTTGCTTTCTTATCATTGAATGCAAGTATCTTCTTTTATCATTTCAGACTTGATTGTCATAAAAGTGGATTGACAGCCTCCTAGCAAGCATTGTGCTTCTTGGATCTAGTGCATGCTAGACAATCCACTCAACCAACCATCTAACAACACCCTTTCAAGTGTCTATGCTATTTACAGGTTATTCCTTACTAGCCTAAGAGAAGTTCCCACATTTGTTTCGATTCACACGTGCACTTTACTAGGTATTCTTCTACAGACCCTACTACTAGTTTTCTTTTATTTACTTTCAAAATTAAGAAATGAGGAAAATAAACTAAAACACTCCTCACAGATGTAGGGTGACTTGCAAAACAAAAATTTATTAAATAATGGTAAATTTGAAAACCTAAATTAATGCTAAGTCAAAATGTAATAGTTATTATGTGTAGTTAGGGATATTGCCTCTTCCACTATGTGTGTCCAAGTTAGAGTGAGAGTGGTTGTTTCAATTGCAAAAGAGAAAATTATGCAATTAATAAATTATCCAATTGAAGAAACTTTAATTCAAAAAATAAAAGTTATAAGGTAGCAAACATTGCAAGTGTTGTTGAGAAGATTCCTAAACGAAAACGGCTCGAGAGTCCACTGCAAAAAGTA
Organism: Torreya grandis; assembly: GCA_037957365.1. NCBI lineage: Eukaryota > Viridiplantae > Streptophyta > Pinopsida > Cupressales > Taxaceae > Torreya > Torreya grandis. The sequence goes on from JARHVA010000272.1 coordinate 2,597,785, forward strand.
AACAAATTAATAAAATAATATGAAAAATAATTTTTCATGAAATAATAGAAGAAATAAATAATCATGGAAATTTGGGAGGATACGCTGTAAGGGGAGATGATATCGAACAAGGCCTTAGGCATTTGGAAATTCAAAATAAATTAAACAAAGACTTTATGGACTCAGTATCACTGGTGCCCTAAGGAACATGGTGACCTTTTGATCCTTCCTATCTTATTATGTTGTATGTATGCATTCTTATCTGTAACAAGCCAAGAAATGTTACAATTTAAATTTGTAAATAAGTATAAAGTAACAGAGTTGATTAATTTGAAGGCTAAACTTACTTCTTATTCTTTGAGGGACAAAGAATTAGTGGTCATTTTTGTATGCAGAGCAGTTGGAATTTTTATGTTTTGTATATCATATAAGGCCTCATAATACAAGGCTAGAATAAATTTGGAGGAAGAAATGGTGGAAGTCTCATTTGAAAAAACATAATTCAACTCAAACCTAATCCTACTAGATATATACATGCACCAGTCATATTTTAACCCCAATAGAGAATGAAGAATATAGTAAAAAGCTCAACAGGGAATGTCCCCTGGTCTTCCCTGTAAAGCAATTCTAACTTGGAAGAAATGCACAAGGGCTTTCAAAAATGGATTAGATATTTTATCCACTTGGATTCCCCTTCTAAGCTGACTATCTACAATGAAAGCAAAAAAATGCAATTAGGACATTAGACAAAATAACAAGAATAATGATTCATGAATTATAAAAACAAATATAAATATCAATAATAAAGTCAACACTTACCAGTTGGGTTAATGGCCAAGTTGTACATAGAATCCAAATACTTTTTGTCTTCATTAGATAAGAGTGTTTTGTTGTTAACAAGGCTTGCATTACAATGTGAAATACCTGTTAAATTATGGATATCCAAAGGAGAGGTGATAAATGATACTAGTTTCATGTTGACATGCACATGGAGTTTGGTCTCGCTACGATCATAACAAGCCATTAGAGATCTGAGCATGTGTGTATCGGTGTCGTAATGAGGCATGTCGATGAGGACTCAATTGCATATATCGATCCAATTAACATACGTGTTAGGCTACTTCACCATTCTAAGGAAGTCTGGACATAATAATTTCTTGAAAATGTATTTGTGGATGATACATGTGTTTGTGGATGTTGTAAGCTCTGTTGAAGGCATTTGGATGTAGATTTGGTGTTCATCCAAAGTGAAACTAGACAGAGTGGGACGTGAAAAAACCAATGAATAAAGTGTTAAAATGAGGGCCAAGGGGGGTATTTATAGGTTTATGGTGCAACAAGGATAATTGGTAGATGCGATCGGTGTTAATCGATCATGTATTATTACTGCTTGACTAAAGGCACCTACTAGTATCCAACTGCACGATGCAGCTGGGCAACACCTATTATTGCCAGGTGGCACCATGCAACTAGGCGACAATAGAAGCCTCTCGATTACATGGTGTGACCATGTGGCAATAACCACCGCCTGGCAATATGTTGTGATCGGGCAATAACAAATGTCATCTGGCTGCATAGTGTGGCTGGGCAACAACATGTGCTGCCCAAAAGCATTATAAAATTGGGTAGTGGCATGTGCCATATAACAACATTATTAAATTAGGCAAAAGCTTGAGACACCTAGTTATAGTGTGCAAACGGGTAGTTATATGAAAAACCTAAAAATGAAAAAAAAAACTTTGAAACCTGTAGATTCGCCAAGGCTATGCATCGGATTTGCCTAAACAAACCTAAGGGGGTTTTGGATATGGGCTCTTAAAATTTACCTTGTCTCAAGTGCATTGGGATTCCTAACCCCAAGTGCCTAGTATGTTCTCAACGTGAAACCTTCATGCACTTTTTTGGACATGTTTTGAGAGTTTAGATTGGTTGATTGATATATTTAGCCTTATCACCCAAAATTGCTTAATTAGTGCATGATGTTCTTTGGGGACAATGTTTAATGGCTTCCATACATTACCTTTACATGGATTTTTTTTAGATTTATCATTATGTTTTAGCTATGGAGTATGCAAATATGGCTATTTTACCAATAAAGAACATTCTATGTTAATAATAAAATGCTTGTTATTTCTTCAACTTTTTTGTAGATCCAAGCATGGGTAGAGAAGGTGGATCAAGAATTTTAGTACTTGCATGAGCTCCTCAATCATTGGAAGAGTGTTCCCTACACCATGAGTCGTGTTCCTCCCAACCAACCCTAGCATGGCACTCATTCACTAGTAAGTAGATGTTAGTGAAGCCATTCCCATAATTGCTTCTCCTATTATCTGTTACTGGAATTCGTCATTGTGTGGAAAGTCTTTTGTTGGCTCATCTCATTAGAATTTTTATTATGTTAGGTAGTGACCTAGTGGGTTCTTTTGTGCTGTCGCCTCTTGGTTGGGCAATCAGAGTTACTCTGGTTCCTTCTAAAACCACTTAGAATGGGTGGCTGGCACTTGATCTTCTTTTGGATAAACTTATTTTTTAGGTTGCGTAGTTACATAAGAATGATCCACCTTTACCACCTTCTAAGATTACAACCTATGCCTAACTTTCTTATTTTATAATGCTTTAATATTATTTTTAAATTATCATACATAAATTACAATTATTTTAAACTATATTTATTTATCGATATAAAGATCAAAACATAAATATGAATATACCACCTTTTTGTTATAACCATTTATATATTATATTTTTTTACAATTAATAAATATATCAATAAATTATAATTATAATTTATTTAAATTACACAATTAAATTTTTTTAGTATATATATATATATATATATATATATATATATATATATATATATAAACAAAGTCACACAATTGATATATATATCTGTTCAAACATATCTTGATGTATGCCATTTCTATGAATCAAGGCTTTTTAAAATAAAACAAAAAAAAATCTTAAATTGTAAAAAGAATCAAGGCTTTGTGCAAAATTATTAAACAATGACAAATACCTACACCATCGTTATCTACACCAACGTTGATTGAAAAATATCTTCCCCTGACACCAACCTTATTAGAGGGAATATCAACACCTCTCTTTGGTAGGAAAATGTGTTCGATGTTTTGTTTGTTTTGGAAACATGTTGACTCTTGGGATCTTTTTCAAATTTAATATATGTCACAAATTTATTAATATGTTTTCGATCAGGGTTTAAATTTGATGGTCGTATAATTATAATTATATTTTTAAATATAAAATATAATTAAATTTTTTAAGGAAAGTGTTTTAAATGAAAAATAAAATTTTAAGCATATTATTATAAATTATAAAAGGATATTATATATGTTTTAGTGTTTCTTTTACTTAGAATAGATTATATTAGCATTTAAAAGACAAGGTTAAATAGATAACCATTATTAAAAAAAAGCATGATAAACAAGATCGACCATCAAATTTAAGTTTTGCTTTTGATCAATATCATACTTTATTATATTATAATCTATTAATAAAGAAAGGCTCGCAATCATTACAATCAAAGTTTCTAATGGTTAAATATTTATATCTTATTGAATGATATAATAAACATATTTATCAATCTAATTGCAATTTTTTGATTATATTAATTATATTTTATTAAATAAAAAGTTCATCATAACTGAAATTCCTTCCATTTTTAATAATTTATTAAAAAAATGTGTTTAAATGTATTCTTACTCAATATATTGTATTTTACTATTTTAATACATATATGTTAAAATCTATATAATTTAATTGTATCTTTAAAAAAATTAAAAAAAACGTCCCTTAAAACAATGAATTAACAAATCTAAATTAATTTTTCCATACAAAAGACGGGGTTCATTTTAGTTGTGTTATTAAATTTCGCATTTTTGAATGGCAAGAAATGTCAATTTCATGACATATAAATGTGGAGTTGAATTTATAACTTTTGAAAGTGCCTCAAAGAATAAATTACTTATGAATATTTAATGGTATTGGGTCAAGATGATATGTTATACATTAATTTATTTTATTTTTTAAGAATTGATAATTGTCTTAAGTCAAAGAGATATAGATGGATTGGTAAGTGGATTGGTTATACCCAACTTTATTTAGGTTTAAATATTGTTGGATGAATTGTAGCTCAAATATGGAAATCTAATATTTAACAAATTAAAAAAATAAATTATTTGATTGCTTAAGAATTAATAGATAATAATATATAGAAATAACTAATTTAAAAAACTGATTGAGAAATATACTTTTATCGAGGTAAGTTTTGAAAGAGCAATTACATTAGTGCATAAAAAATAAAGTCATATTGTAAATGTCAAAGTATGATTCAATAAAATAAATGATAAAAAATATTATGACATATTAATTTTGAAGCATTTATTTTGTTCGCTAAAAAAATCTATATTAATTAATAATTTCATCATATTCTTCATAAATATTTTACTAATTGATGACTTTTTAGATTAATTATATACTTATATTCATTAATTTATTGTCTATTGATTAATAATTCCATTATATTCTTCACAATTTTTGATTGATGATATTTTGAATTTGTTACATAATTTTATTCATTAAAATAATCTACAATAATTAACAATTCAATCATCTTCACTCAAATTCCATCTTGTAATTATACCTTTACATAATTAATAAGGTGCCTAGTCCACATTTAGAATTCTTTTGAACAACAAAAAAAAAATGTATTAGTACACATTTTAAATTCTTTTGGAACAAGAAAAATGTATTTCCTTTTTTATTTTTGAATAGGGAGTAAATTTGATAGTTAATATTATTTGTTATGGAAAAAAATTGATGACGCTTATTTAATCACTATTGCCTTGTGAATGATTTGTAGGATGGTTGGTTGTACTCAACCCTACACAAACTTAATCTAAAACGTTCTCTTAAAAATGATTATTTTTAATTACAAAATATAAATACAATTATACAAATATCAAATTACTTACAAGCTTTTAAGTATTTGTTTTAGAAAAAAATTTCTTTTAAAAAATGTGAAAAAGAAGCCTCTTACAAATAATAATTTTTTATTATTGATAAAAGATCCAAGTTTTTAAAGGCCTTGGAACTTTGAATAGAGTAATACTAAAACAAATTAAAACACCAAATCAGTCACATAAATAAAATGTGCCAAAAAAAAAGGAAAAACTCATCAATTATAATTAGATAAATTAGCTACTTATTAACAAAGAAGCAACAATAAAATTACAATGTTGAAAATCCTCCAAATCAAAATATATTTCAAAGAAAAAAAAAAGAAATTAATCAAGAGAAGAGATTAATTTTCTCCGTTGACGAGAGAGGAAGCCTTCCATAATCTATTGCAATCCATCTTTCACTAGCTCCTTCGTATCCGACCATAACCTTTCAACTTTTATTCTACATCCTTTCATTTTAATCGAAAAAATAAAAAACTCTTACAAATGATATAAATTAATAACACTTAAATACATCAAAAAAAACCTATCAATATTTTCAATGTGATTTGAGCTTTAACTAGGTCAACTTACAAATCTCATATGCCAAATCCTTATGAAGTTTCCAACCTGGTAAGATTTCCTTTAGTCATTGATTTATATTCATTAATTTAATAAGATAAATTGAATTTCATACATTATGATAACGATAATCTTTTATAAACGTAATATGTTTTAAAATTCTTATTTTTTAAATGAAACACAAATAATTTGATTTTTTAATCATTTAATTTTTTTAAATAATTTTATTTAATTCAACATGATAAAAGAATTTGTGAAATTGTATATATATATGTGAGATATTTATTTTTTAAATTATTATTTTATTTAATGATGTTTTTATATTATTTTTAAATTGTTATAAAAATTAATTTTTTTATTTTTTAATTATATTTATTTGTGAGGATAAATTGCAAGGGGAGATGATATCGAACAAGGCCTTAGGCGTTTGGAAATTCAAAATAAATTAAAGAAAGACTCTATGTGATCTGAAAATTGAAAATGCAAGTGTAGGACATTCGAATAACACATTGTTGCATTTAAACGTTCTACTATTTCTCAAGTTTTCTGTTTAATTTTTAATAATGAAATAAAAACCAGAATTAAAATGAAGATCATAATTAAAATAAACAACAGAGAAAATCAGAAGAATTCACCAGCAAATTGATAACGGAGTTCGGCTTCAATAACATACGTCTCCAGGTCCGTTTGAAGTGAGGACTATTTCCATTAATTTTGTGCAACAAATGGCTTACAAAATCAATACAAGTATTCAATTCACCTTCTCTAGTCTCTGCTTGCCTGTAAAAATATCCCTCAAACCTGTCATTAATGGCCCAAGGGCATACAAGGCTTAATTAAATCTCTAACCTTCTTAATTCTTTTACACAATCGGTTGCATAATACCCTTCAAATTGAAGTTTGCTCCCTTTATAACACTTATAAGCCCATGGCTCAAGCGGTCAAAGCTTATCAATTTTGCACAATAGGTGCAAAGGTCGAGTCCTTCAGCCTTCCCTTTGGCACTTTGGTCTTATCTTTATCCCACATTTGTTGTGGGAGAAGGGATTGCATACTTTTTAAAGGTTGACGGCACCTTTATATGTGTCGACATCCCTTTTGAAGGAGACTTAGGCGCTAAGCTTAGCTTAAGCCTATACTTGGGCCAACATTGGAGAATTATGGGTTAGCGTGTGGTCTTTGCGTGGCATGATGGGTTGGTGTGGCAAATTTTGGTTTGCTTGTGACTCTTTACAAAACTTTAAATATATATCCCATATTGATGGGGTTTCTATGGACTTTGTAACTTAAATACAATGTTACAAATAATGATACATGAACATTAGGAGGCCAAGGCACCCCTCCACAAGAGTGTGCCGACCCTCACTGAGGGTCCCCAATTAGAAAATAACGGGGCCCACGGATCCTCATATGACCCCCTGTCAAAGATCGGAGGTTATCAACAAACCAAACACCAAACCAATTTTTTTTGCACAAATTTAGATTGTCATGTGTCAAATAATTATTGGACCACTTGGCGTATTTGAACAATGCCACGTCACTTTTCGACACTCGTTATTCCCTTGTCGTAAGAAAACTTCAGCAAGCTATATCTCGAGCATCTAGACTCCATTTTGCATTCTAGAAGAAGTGTCAAAAAACTCTCGATGAATTCTTCGATGTGCAATTGGTTCGACCATAAATTGAAAGCTTTCAAAATGGAACGGTACATGGATCCACCTGGATCACTCCTCCCCACTGGAAAATTTTGGACCTCTAAAAGTTGAAATTAATTGGAAATGAGGTGAGGGTATTTCTCCCTCACCCTTTCGGCTTCCATCCATTTGGCCTTGTTTGGGTGCATCCCTTTTAGACCAACATGAAGATATTCAACATCACCTCTTCACGAAGTCTGCACATTCCTGTCAAGAATAGTATCTTCCTATAATTCTGTTAGATATTTAGGAGCAAAATCATCAATAGAAGGAATGGATAAACTTTCATCATAATCAATTATCGTTGGAGGCTCATACAATTTTAGATTTTCCACATTTACAACTAAATAAATCTGCATGTAAGATGGTAAATCTAATCGGAAAGCATTTTTGCCAATTTTTTTTGTAATCCAAAAAGGACCATACCGGATTGGTTTCAAATTCTTACCTTCACCTGTCAGTCTTTCCTTAATGATGTGAAGCCATACCATATCACGTACAACAAATTGGTGATCAATACGATGTTTGTCATGTCTGGCTTTATAATTAGCTTGACTTTTCTCCAATTGAGTATGAATAATTTGATGTATGAACTGTATGTGTTCAATGAACTTCTTAGCTCGAATGGCTTCTTATGGTTCACCAACAGCTGTATCTTGTCCATCACAAACATATAGAGGAGATTTAGGCAAGTATCCATAACAAACTTCAAATGGAGATTTCATAGTAGAAGAATGAAGTGACCGGTTATATGCATGCTATATGTAACACAATTGTTCATCCCATAACTTTGGATGTTTATTGCTATAACCCCTAAGCAAATGTACCACAGTGCAGTTCACAACCTCTGTTTGCCCATCATTTTGTGGATGAAATGCAGTGCTCTTTTTTAATTTAGTGTCCATTAGTCCCCACAAAGTTGACCAAAACTCCCCAATGAACTGAGAATCCTGATCAGAAATTATTGAAGTAGGCAACCCAAAATGAACCCATACATGTTTAAAGAATAAGTGTGTAGTGCCTTCACCATTAATTTTCTTAGTACAAGGAATCAAAACACACATCTTTCTAAATCTATCCACAACCACATATAAATAGTCATGTTTTCTTTGTGTCATAGGCAAACCCCCCACAAAATCCTTGGAGATACTTTCCCATGGGCGAGTAGGAACAGGTACAGGAGTGCAAAGTCCCAATTTCCTGTTACTAGGTTTGTTTGTGGCACAAAGAGTACACCCCTTAATATATTTGGCAACATGTTCCTACATACGGGGCCAGTAACAATACATTTTCAAATGTGCAACTGTTTTAGCAACTCCAAAATGACCAGAAATAAGAGAAGTATGTGCTTCTTGAATCAAGTGTACCCTCTCATTTTGAGGTATACAAAGTTTACCCAAATGATACAAAAGATCATTATGTACATGATAGTCCAATTCTTCTACTTGTCTACTACATATCAAGTCTCTATAGACATCCTGAAAATCGAGATCATTAACATACTGTTCTTTATAGCTTTCATGAGACAAAGAACCATGTTGTAAAAGAATAGATGCAACAACCATAGGAGGCCTAGATAGCATATCTGAAACCTTATTCTAAATACCTTTTTTATACTTAATCACAAGATAAAATTGTTGTAAGAAACCCATCCAACAAAAATGTCTAGACTGTTGTAGCTTGGTTTGTGATTGGAGATATTGTAAGCGCTGATGATCTGTATGTATTATTGTTTCTTATCCCATTAAGTAATGTTTCCATTTTTTAACACTTTGAACCAATGCATACAATTCCTTATCATAAGTTGGATATTTTCTTATTGCACTTGTGAAGGTTTCAAAATGATAACAAACTGGTTTCTTACCTTGCATTAAAATAGCTCCCATAGCATATTCACTTGCATTTGTCTCGCTCTCAAATGGTTGTTGTATATCAGGAAGTGCCAAGACCAGAGCAGTACTTATCTTTTATTTCAAAGTGTCGAAGGCCTTTTGATGCTTGCCTCCCCACTGAAAGACCTATTTCACACTTGTCAAAGAATGCAAAGGTGATGCAATATATGAAAATTGAGAAATAAACTTTCTCCAAAATTGTACTGCACCAAGAAAACTTCTAAACTCAGTTGTATTAATGGGTGTAGGCCAGTTAACAATGACTGCCACTTTTGCAGGATCAATATTCAATTTACCATGTCCTACAATGTAACCCAAGTATATCAAAGAGGTTTTGCCAAACTCACATTTTGACATTTTAAAATAAAGTTTTTCCCTTCGTAATGCATCCATGACTTTTTTAATGTGGATCACATGCTCTTCCCAAGACTTACTGAAAATCAATATATCATCTAAGTAAACTATAACAAAATCATCATGGAACTGTCTAAAAACATCATTCATCAATCTCATGAATGTAGCTGGGGCATTACACAACCTGAAAGGCATAACAAACCATTCAAACAATCCCTATTTTGTTTTGAAGGCAGTTTTCCACACATCAACTTCATTAATTCTTACTTGATGATATCCACTTCTCAAATTGAGCTTAGTGAAATAAATAGCATGTTTTAAGTGATCGAACAAATCATCAATACGAAGAAGAGGTAACGATTCTTAATAGTAATTTTATTTAAAGCACGAAAATCAACACACATTCGCCAAGTGCCATCTTTCTTTGGGACCAAAATGATTGGCAAACCAACAAGAGATGAACTTGGATGAATAATACGTCTATCCAATAGATCCATTACCTATTTTTTGATTTCCTCATTTTCCACCACTGATAACCTATACATGCCAATGTTAGGGAGAGGAGAATCCTGCAATAGCTGAATTTCATGTTGAACTCCCCTTTTAGGGGGAAAAACCTTAGGATCCTAAAATACATCATCATAAGTAGAAATGATTTCAACCAATTCATTCTTATGTTTAGAATCACAAGTTTCCAAAGCCTGAGAATATTATTTTTCCTTAGACTTAATCAACATGAGACAAAAAGTCTTGCTTGAATTAACTAGTCTTTTCATTTGCCCTACTGTAACCAAGGAAAGACTTGTTTTAATGTGATGTGCTATGACTATATATCCAATGCCATCCTTAAAAAGAAACTACTTATTCTCCTCTCTATAAAATATTGCTTTTCTATCATAGAGATATGGGCTTCCCAAAACAATCCCACATATGTCCAAAGGGACAATATCCAACTCAACCTCATCTACGAACTTGGATGTGATGGCAAACCTCAGTCTACAAGTTTGTGAGACTTGTAGCTTCGCATTATCACACACCCAACCTAGTGTATAAGGCTTCGGATGGGGATTGGTTTGTAAGCTTAATTTGTTAACAACCTCTTCAGAAATTAAATTTGCTTGTGAACCACTATCAAATAGAGTATCAATCTTAGTATGTTTTGAAACAACTCTAATGTGGAACAATTCATTTCTTTTCTTATCAACATGCACATAATTATGTTTAGAAGAAGATGCATCATTTGATGACTTAGTGCTAGAAACTGAAAGAGAAGAATCATTATGTAATCTCATGGCTATGATCTTAGTTTCATCACCTGAATCTAAGCCTAAATCCTGAACCATACCATTAGTCTTCTTTTCCTTCTTTTGAAACCTTTTAGGCCTTAACTCAGGGTGTAGTTTCCAACACTTAGACTCATGATTTTTCTTGCAATGATTACAAAATGATTTTCCTTCTTTTTTAACAGTAAAAGTGGATTTTTGTTTACCCTTTCCTGATGAACTTTCTCCTTTGGATTGCTTAACATTAGATTGCTTACTTTTAACTTTAGGAAAAGATTCTTTTGATTGTTGTCTTCTAGCCTCTAAATGATTGGCTTGAACACATACTGCATCTAAATTAGTGGGATTGAACATAAGAATCATATGTCTTAAGTAACTATGTAGCCCACCTATATATTTTAGTAGTGTTTCTTATGTGTAAAGAGGAACATTCAAAAGTAAAGCTTTTCTCCTAAATTCTTGTGTATAATATTGAACATTTTGGCCTTTTTCTTGTCTGAAATTTTGCCAATCCATCATGGCTTGTTGCATATAGCCTAAAGGATAAAATTACTTTCTGAGTTCTTCAACAAATTCATTCCAAGTAGAAATTGAGTTAAATTTTTGAAGCTCAGCTTCCTTCAACTTACTCTCCCACCAGATGAGAGTTGTGCCTCCCATACAAAGAGTAGCCAAATAATTTTTTGACTCATCTCTTGCAATCTTTTGGACCCTACAATAAACTTCAATCTGCTTGACCCAATTATCCAAATTTTCAGCATTAACTTCACCATTAAACATTGTTAATTCAAACTTAATATCCAATTTTAGTGAAGGGAGAGATTCCACACTTTTTTTACCATCATCTGATGAAGAAGGTTTTTTTAGTTTGTTTACCTTTCAATTCTTATGAATCACCTTTCTCATTCTCGAATTTCCTTTGTTTATCATGGTATAGTTCCTCAACCATGCTTCCGACCTCCATGAAGGCTTGATGGAAAGCTTGTTCAAATTCCATCTCTTCTTTAGCCATCCCTGAAGCATGCCTTGAGCCAATATTTGGATTATACTCAACGAGTTTTCCTTCACCCTTTTTGGATTTAGACCTTGGAAACATACACTAGAAACCACTGTTAAATAACAACCACTCTGATACCAAAAAATTTGATCTAAAAACTAAAAATGCAAGTGTAGCACATTCGAATAACACACTGTTGCATTTAAACAATCTACTATTTCTCGAATTTTTCATTTAATTTTTAATAATGAAATAAAAACTAGATTTAAAATGAAGATCAGAATTAAAATAAATAGTAAAGAAAATTAGAAGAATTCACCAACAAATTGATAACGAAGTTCGGCTTCAATAGCCTACATCTCCGGGTCCGTTCAAAGTGAGGACTGTTTCTATTAATTTTGTGCAACAAATGGCTTAAAAAATTAATACAAGTCATCAATTCACCTTCTCTGGTCTCTGCTTGCCTATAAAAATATCTCTCAAACCTGTCATTAATGGCCCAAGGCCGTACAAGGCTTAATTAAATCTCTAACCTTCTTAATTATTTTACATAGTCGGCTAAATAATACCCTTCAAATTGAAGTTCGCTCCCTTTATACCACTTACAAGCCCGTGGCTCAAGCGGTCAAAGCTTATCAATTTTGCACAATAGGTGAAAAGGTCGAGTCCTTCGGCCTTCCCTTTGGCGCTTTGGTCTTATCTTTATCCCACATTTGTTGTGGGAGAAGGGATTGCATACTTTTTACAGGTTGATGACACCTTTATATGTGCCGACGTCCCTTTTGAAGGAGACTTAGGCACTAAGCTTAGCTTAAGCCTATACTTGGGCCGACGTTGGATAATTGTGGGTTAGCACGTGGTCTTTGTATGGCATGATGGGTTGGCGTGGCAGATTTGGTTTGCTTGTGACTCTTTACAAAGATTTAAATATATATCCCACATTGATGGGGTTTCTACGGACTTTGTAACTTAAATACAATGTCACAAATAATGATACGTGAAGATTAGGAGGCTAAGGCACCCCTCCACAAGAGTGTGCTGACCCTCATTGAGGGCCCCCAGTGAGCAAATAGTGGGGCCCACAGATCCTCATATGATCACCTGTCAAAGACTGGAGGCTATCAACAAACCAAACACGAAACCAATTTTTTTTACACAAATTTAGATTGCCACGTGTCAAATGATTATTGGACCATTTGGCATATTTGAACAATGCCACGTCACTTTTTGACACTCGTTATTCCCTTGTCGCAAGAAAATTTCAGTAAGCTATATCTCGAGCATCCAGACTCCATTTTGCATTCTGAAAGAAGCATCAAAAAGCTCGACAAATTCTTCGATGTGTAAGTGGTTTGACCAAAAATTAAAGACTTTCAAAATGGAACGGTACATGGATCTGCCTGGATCACTATGGACTCAGTATCACCGGTGCCCTTAGGAACATGGTGACCTTTTGATGCTTCCTATCTTATTATGTTGTATGCACGCATTCTTTTCTGTAACAAGCCAAGAAATGTTACAATTTAAATTTGTAAATAAGTATAAAGTAACAGAGTTGATTAATTTGAAGGCTAAACTTACCTCTTATTCTTTGAGGGACAAAGAATTAGTGGTCATTTTGTTATGCAGAGCAGTTGGAATTGTTATTTTTTGTATATCATATAAGGCCTTATAATACAAGGCTAGAATAAATTTGGAGGAAAAAATGGTGGAAGTCTCATTCAAAAAAACATAATTCAACTCGGACCTAATCCTACTAGATATATACATGCACCAGCCATATTTTAACCTCGACAGAGAATGAAGAATATAGTAAAAAGCTCAATAGGGAATATCCGCTGGTCTTCCCTGTAAAACAATTTTGGCTTGGAAGAAATGTATAAGACTTTTAGAAATGGATTGGATAATTTATCCACTTGGATTCCCCTTCTAAGCTGATTATCTACAATGAAAGCAAAAAAAATGCAATTAGGACATTAGACTCAGTAACAAGAATAATGATTCATGAATTATAAAAACAAATATAAATACCAATAATAAAGTCCACTTACTAACTGGGTTAATGGCCAAGTTGTACATAGACTCCATATACTTTTTGTCTTCATCAGATAAGAGGGTTTTGTTGTTAACAAGGTTTACATTACAACGTGAAATGCTTGTTAAAGTATGGATATCCAAAGGAGAGGTGATAAAGGATATTAGTGTCATTTTGACATGCTCATGGAGTTTGGTCTCGCTACGATCATAATTAGAGATTCGAGCATGTGTGTCTCGGTGTCGTAATGAGGCATGTCAATAAGGACTCAAAAATTGCATATATCAATCTAATTAACATATGTGTTAGGTTGCTCCACCATTCTGAGGAAGTCTAAACATAATAAATCTTGAAAATGTACTTATGTATGATACATGTGTTTGTGGATATTGTAAGCTCTGTTGAAGGCATTTGGATGTAGATTTGGTGTTCATCCAAAGTGAAACTAGATAGAGTGGGATGAGAAAAAACCAATGAATAAAGTGTTAAAATGAGGGCCAAGGGGGGTATTTATAGGTTCATGGTGCAATAAGGATAGTTGGTAGATGTGATTGGTGTTAATCAATCATGTATTATTACTGCTCGACTAAAGGCACCTACTAGTATCCAGCTGCACAATGCAATCGGGTGACACCTATTATCACTAGGTAGCACCATGCAACTAGGTGATAATAGAAGCCTCTCGATTATGTGGTGTGACCATGTGGCAACAACCACCACTCGACAACATGTTGTGATCAAGCAATAACAAATGTCATTTGGTTGCATAGTGTGGCTGGGCAACAATATGTGCTGCCTAGAAGCATTATAAAATTGGGTAGCGGCATGTGCCATATCGCAACATTATTAAATCAGTCAACAACTCAAGACACCTAGTTATAGTGTGCAAATGAGCGGTTATATGAAAAACCTAAAAATGAAAAAAAAACTTTGGAATTTGCAGATTCAGCAAGGCTACGAATCGGATTTGCCTAAACAAACATAAGGGGTTTTTGGATATGGGGTCTTAAAATTTACCCTGTTTTGCATTTGGATTCCTAACCCCAAGTGCCTAGTATGTTCTCAACGTGAAACCTTCATGCACTTTTTTGGACATGTCTAAGAGTTTAGATTGCCTAATTTATAGATTTAGCTTTATCACCAAAAATTGCTTAATTGGTGCATGTTCTTTGGGGACAATGTTTAATGGCTTCCATACATTACCTTTATGTGGATTTTTTTAAAGATTTAATATTATGTTTTAGCTATGGAAGTATATAAATATGACTATTTTAACAATAAAGAGCATTCTATGTTAATAATAAAATGCTTGTTATTTCTTCAACTTTTTTGTAGATCCAAGTGCAGGTTGAGAAGGTGGATCAATAATTTTAGTACTTGCATGAGTTCCTCAATCATTGGGGGAGTGTTCCCTATACCATGAGTCATGTTCCTCCTAACCAATCCTAGCATGACACTCATTCACTAGTAAGTAGATCTCAGTGAAGCCATTCCCATAATTGCTTCTCCTATTCTCTGTTGTTGGAATTCATCATTGTGTGGAAAGTCTTTTGTTGGCTCATCTCATTAAAATTTTATTGTGTTAGGTAGTGACCAAGTGGGTTCTTTTATGTTGTCGCCTCTTGGTTGGGGAATCATAGTCACTCTGGTTCCTTCTAAAACCACTTAGAATGGGTGGTTTGCAATTGATTCTCTTTTGGATAAACTATTTTTTTAGGTTGCATAATTACGTAAAGATGATCCACCTACACCACCTTCTAAAATTACAACCTATACCTAACTTTTTTATTTTATGATACTTTAATATTATTTCTAAATTGTCATATGTAAATGACAATTATTTTAAACTATATTTATCTATCGATATAAAAATTTAAACATAAATATGAATATACCACCTTTTTGTTATAACCATTTATATATTATATTTTTCTACGATTAATAAATTATAATTATAATTTATTTAAGTTACACAATTAAAAGATTTTAAAATATATATATCTTAAAACAAAGTCACACAATTGATATATATATCTTTGTTGAAACATATCTTGATGTATGCCATATCTATGAATCAAGGCTTTTTAAAATTAAAAAAAAAAAAATCTTAAATTGTAAAAAGAATCTTGTGCAAAATTATTAAACAATGACAAATACCTACACCATCGTTATCTACATCAACTTTGATTGAAAAATATCTTCCCCTGACATTATATTAAACCTTATTAGAGGGAATATCCATGAGTCCCTCCTTTAAAAAAATGAATTGGAAAGATCTTATCCGATTCAATACCTCTCTTTGGTAGGAAAATGTGTTCGATGTTTTGGTTGTTTTGGAAACATGTTGATTCTTGGGATTTTTTCAAATTTAGTATATCTCACAAATTTATTAATATGTTTTCGATCATGGTTTAAATTTGATGGTCGTATAATTATAATTATATTTTTAAATGTAAAATATAATTGATTTTTTTAAGGAGACTGTTTAAATGAAAGGTAAAATTTTAAGTAAATTATTATAAATTATAAAAGAATATTATATATGTTTTAATGTTTCTTTCACCTATAATAGATTATATTAGCATTTGAAAAATAAGGTTGAATAAATAACCGTTATTAAAAAAAAAAAAACATGACAAACAAGATCGATTATCAAACTTAAGTTTTGCTTCTGATCAATATCATATTTTATTATATTATAATCTATTAATAAAGAAAGGCTCACAATCATTTCAATTAAAGTTTCCAATGGTTAAATATTTATATCTTATTGAATGATATAATAAACATATTTATCAATTTAATTACAATTTTTTGATTAGATTAATTAAATTTCATTAAATAAAAAATTCATTACAATTGAAATTCCTTCCATTTTTAATAATTTACTAAAAAAATATGTTTAAATGTATTCTTACTCAATATATTGTATTTTACTATTTTAATACAGATATATTGAGATTTATATAATTTAATTGTATCTTTAAAAAAATTAAAAAAACCATCCCTTAAAACAATGAATTAACAAATCTAAATTATTTTTTCCATACAAAAGAAGGGGCTCATTTTAGTTGTGTTATTAAATTTTGCATTTTTGAATGGCAAGAAAAGTCAATTTCATGACATATAAATGTGGAGTTGAATTTATAACTTTTGAAAGTGATTCAAAGAATAAATTACTTATGAATATTTAATCATATTGGGTCAAGATGATATGTTATACATTAATTTATTTTATTTTTTAAGAATCGATAGTTGTCTTAAGTCAAAGATATATAGATGGATTGGTTATATCCAACTTTATTTAAGTTTAAATATTGTTGGATGAATTTAGGTTTAAATATTTAACAAATTAAAAAAATAACTTATTTGATTGCTTAAGAATTAATAGATAATAATATATAGAAATAACTAATTTAAAAAATTGATTGAAAAATATATTTTTATCGGGGTAAGTTTTGAAAGAGCAATTACATCATAGCATAAAAAATAAAGTCATATTGTAAATGTCAAAGTATGATTCAATAAAATAAATGATAAAAAATATTATGACATATTAATTTTGAAGCATTTATTTTGTTAGTTAAAAAAATCTACATTAATTAATAATTTCATCATATTCTTCATAAATATTTTACTAATTGATGACTTTTTAGATTAATTATATACTTATATTCATAAATTAATTGTCCATTGATTAATAATTTCATTATATTCTTCACAATTTTTAATTGATGATATTTTGAATTTGTTACATAATTTTATTCATTAAAATAATTTACAATAATTAACAATTCAATCATCTTCACTCAAATTCCATCTTGTAATTATACCTTTACATAATTAATAAGGTGCCTAGTCCACATTTAGAATTCTTTTGAACAACAGAAAAAAATGTATTAGTACACATTTTAAATTCTTTTGTAACAAGAAAAATGTATTTCCTTTTTTATTTTTGAATAGGGATTAAATTTGATAGTTAATTTAATCACTATTGCCTTGGCAATGACTTATAGGATGGTTGGTTGTACTTAACTCTACACAAACTTAATTTAAAACATTCTCTTAAAAATAATTATTTTTTACGAGAAAATATAAATACAATTTTCAAATATCAAATTACTTACAAGCTTTAAGTTTTTTTTTTAGAAAAAAATTTCTATTAAAAAATGTGAAAAAGAAGCCTCTTACAAATAATGATTTTTTATTATTGATAAAAGATCCAAGTTTTGAAATGCCTTGGAACTTTGAATAGAGTAATAATAAAACAAATTAAAACACCAAACCAGTCACATAGATAAAATGTGCCAAAATACAGGGAAAACTCATCAATTATAATTAGATAAATTAACTACTTATTAACAAAGAAGCAACAATAAAACACCAATAAAATTAGAATGCTGAAAATCCTCCAAATAAAAATATATTTCAAAGAAAAAAAAAAGAGATTAATCAAGGGAAGAGATTAATTTTCTCCGTTAACGAGAGAGGAAGCCTTCCATAATCTATTGCAATCCATCTTTCACTAACTTCTTTGTATCCGACCATAACCTTAACTTTTATTCTACATCCTTTCATTTTAATCGAAAAAATAAAAAACTCTTACAAATAATACAATTAATAGCACTTAAATACATCAAAGAAAACCTATCAATATTTTCAATCTGATTTGAGCTTTAAATCTCATATGCCAAATCCTTATGAAGTTTCCAACTTGGTAAGATTTCCTTTAGTCGTTGATTTATATTCATTAATTTAATAAGATAAATTGAATTTCATACATTATGATAACGATAATCTTTTATAAACGTAATATATGTTTTAACAATTTTATTTTTTAAATGAAACATAAATAAATTGATTTTTTAATCTTTTAATTTTTTTAAATAATTTTATTTAATTCAACATGATAAAAGAATTTGTGAAATTGTATATATATATGAGATATTTATTTTTTAAATTATTATTTTATTTAATCATGTTTTTATATTATTTTTAAATTGTTATAAAAATTAAATTTTTTATATTTTTAATTATATTTATTTGTGAAAATAAAAATATTAATATATCATATTTTTTTTTATAATCATTTATATATTATATTTTTCTATAATTAATAAATATATCAATAATAATTTATTTAAATTACATATTAATTTACCAAAAAAAATTAAAAAAAAAAATTTTAAACATATCTCCCACTTGATGTATGCCTTTCTTAAAAAATAAAATAAAAATATTAAATTATAAAAGCATCCATTGCAAAATTATTGAATTTGTTTGCCCTATCAATTACAAAAATGGACACCAACGTTGACTTAAAAATATCTTCCTTATTAGAGATTCCCTTTAATAAAATGAATTATAAAGATCTTATCCGATTCCAACACCACTATTGGTGGTGTTTGGCAGGAAAATGTGTACCACAAGCTCACCAATATGCTCCATATCGATGTTGTATTTTATTGTATTATGTAGGTGTAAACATTTAAATTTGGCCATCGATAACCATTAATTAGGGTTTTGGCCAATTTCCATTTAAAATGTATAATTTGGCCCAAAAACACTAAAATGTATTAAATGAATTGAAATTGACATATTTAAGTGCCAATTTTGATCAGGGTATCCCTAAATGGGGCAATGCAATTTATAGCCCAGTTAACTTTGATCAGAGTATTTCGAGTCAAAATACCAATTTTACCCTAGGGTGCTCTGGATTGCTCTTTCCTATCAAATCTTTTGCGTAAGACACGTGCCTTTGTTATTTAGTGTTGGTAACATCCTAAATAGGATAATAGATCCAACACATCTGACATTGACTTCCAATTCTAATCTAGTCAAATTTTGGACCAATAACAAGGCATTCTCATCAATTTGAGTAATTTAATGCACAAAGTGCTTAAACATGCTTAAGAGCTAATGAAACCAAATTAGAGCTTAATCAAGAATTCAATGGAAACTTGTTGAAAACTTTATTTTGAAAATGAATATTGAATATTTGCATCATCAAGTGACCTCATTTCTTGGGAAGACATCCCTAGGGCAAAAATGCCACAAATATCAAGATTTATGCATCTCATGCCTCATCAAATCCCTCAATGCCTCTTAATTTCTCCTCTATCCCAAATATTGATGAGCTTATTTATCAATTTTAATTGTAAAATTGGATTAATTTTTAGCCACACATCTCAATCTTGAGATGGACGGTTTAGGTTGATTCTAGACATTCTCAAAAATCTATAAATAGAGAGGCCAAGAACATTATTTCTAAGCTATTTTGGTGAAAAGTTATTATGCTCAAATATTTTAAAAGTTTTAATTATGCAAAGTTATAATGCACAAATGGTTCCAAAAGCTTCAAACCACTAGTGTGACCATGCCAAATTGATTCCAAGCCAAGCCAAGCCAAAGCCAAAGGTGCCAAGGAGAGATGGAAGTAGCCAAGCTTCCATTGCCAAGGACTTCATGAGCACAAGCCGAGAAAGCCACTACAACAAGCATTTTGAAACATCTAAAGAAGGTAAAAGAGAGTTTTTTTTGCATTTTAGTTGTGTGTTTTATTCATGTTTATTAACTAAAATCTCCCCAGTGTCTAGGCTTAGAGATGTTATGTTAGTTAGTGTGTTTCTTTCATTTTGAAACTAACACCATACTAACCATCCTCTCGAGTCAATTCTTAGATTCACATATGGCACGCCTGATGGGGCTAAACGCATTCCACACATGAAGAAGATCATTTGATAGCTTTAAAATCTTCATTTGGATCATTAAAACTTTTGCAAATTGGTTTTCTAACTTTGTTTTGTCATTTTTTGTTTGCTACAAGTTTACACAGTAACTGACATCGATTAGTAAAACTGACATCCAGTTGGATAGCTATCGTTAGTCACATTGATATAACCGATGTCGGTTAGATAACCATCATTGGTTTGCAAATGTAACCATCGTCGGTTATATAATCGACATCGATCACTATGTTTTTCTTAAAACACAGACCCAAGAGTTCTTTTTCTAAAGTTCATTGTTTCAAACCTAAAAGAGCTTCAAGGCTAAAGGACATGCTAACATTTTTGTCACAAGAATAAGCTTGACATTTGTTAAAAAATGTTTAAATCACCTTTTGCATATGAATTAGGAACATTATTTTGGATACTTAAAGTAATATTTAGGTGTTTAAGTGAGTTTTTAGCATTAGTTTTCAAAGTTACAACTAAGACCAAGGGGTCAAATGAACACCACCTCATTTTCCATTTGGGCTTAAAAATGAACTCACTTTTCCAAGTTTTTGTATTTACTTAGTTATTTAAGTTAAATCTTTGTTGGAAAAAAGAGGGGTGTTGCATGTATGATCTTCCATTTGTCCCCTTTAGGGAACCCTTAGAATCAAAAACACCATTCCTATTGCAAGTAGCCTAGTCCAAGGCTTAGAAATAAAGTCATTTAAAGCACTCCCCAAAAACTTTTCACAGTTTGGGTGACCTTGAAAATGACCCTAAAGTCTTTTTACTTTCATGCTTTCTTTGTTTTTATGCAAGATTGGCTTGCGATGGGGACTTCATCACCTCCTACGAGTTCTTTAGGGAAGCTTTGACCCAAGGTTTCACCTCCTGACATTGACTTCATTTGGCTCTTAATTGAAGTTACACACGAGATGTAGTGGCACTTTGGACATCGCACTACACTGAGCGAAAAACAGGATGTAGTGGTTGCAAAAAGGACTAGACCTTTTTGCAACAAGTTAAGTGATACGAACCCAAAATCTATGCTTTTTTTTTTGTATTGTTTTGCTTGAAAGTCATTATTCAATTGATTCCCCTAGAATGTTTGAAAACTTTTTAGATCTTAGACAAATCCCCACTTGTTATAGAATTATTGTTGGTGCAAGGCGCACCTCAATGTCTATGTCACAGTACTGTCATTTGAGAGAAGGGGGGTGTAAAAACCCTACTATATAATGCACATTTACTTTTAAATGAACACTTAAAAATCTTCTTAAATGACATATATTGATGAATTCTAATAATACCAAGCAACTTTGTCAGTTTAGGATCTAAGAGTGATTAATTAGTTGGTCTTGTCCTAGATTAAATACACAATAAAACCCTAAACCCTAAACCCTAAACCCAAAACCCTAAATCCTAAACCCTAAACCCTAAACCCCATACCCTAAACCCTAAACCCTAAAATGGTAACTTACCTTTAAAACAAGCTTTTAAAAGCTATGAGATTTGGAAACTTTATCCTCGATTAAATTAGTAACTTCCTTTGTTGCAAATATCAATTTATGCTTATAAAAGGAAAAAAAGGAGTTAAAGAGGATCCATAATCAAGTACTTTGAAATCAAGTTCTCTTACAAGTATCTAGCATCATTTCAGGTATCTAGCAGTATCATTGGTGACCTGAAGCTCTATCGAAATCACATTCGAAGGTCCATAACATCTTCACTCTGTCCAAATTACTCTAAGATCCCTTCACCAAGCTTCAGGTATCTTACACTTATTTTCTTTAATCTATTCTATTTCTAATCTCTTTATCTTATCATAGTTATCAATACCATATTCCCACCTTATAACCTTATAACCAAATCATTCTTTAACCAAATTTATAATCTTTACTTTCTATTTTAATCATCCCTCAATTTGACACAGGTAAATGCCGATGGTCACCAAACCATCGATGATTAGACCCAACCATCGACAGTCACCCAACTGTCGATGATCATCCCTAACCATCGATGGTTACCATAACCACCAATGGTTCATTATGGCATACATTTATAGTAAACCATTTTCACCCATTTACCCCTAATCAAACCCCATTTTCTATGTTTCCCTCTGATCATAGGACCTTTTTTGATTTTTTGAACCACACTTTGACCACCCTAACATTAAAATCTATTCAATTTCTTTAGTAATCAAATTATCTCTTACTTTCTAGCACATATTTGCTTTCTTATCATTGAATGCAACTATTTTCTTTTATCATTTCAGACTTGATTGTCATAAAAGTGGATTGATAGCCTCCTAACAAGCATTGTGCTTCTTGGATCTAGCGCATGCTAGGCAATCCAAAAAACCAACCATCTAACAACACCCTTTCAAGTGTCTATGCTATTTACATGTTATTCCTTCCTAGCTAAAGAGGAGTTCCCACATTTGTTTGGATTCAGACGCGCACTTTACTAATTATTCTTCTACACACCCTACTACTAGTTTTCTTTTATTTACTTTCAAAATTAAGAAACGAGGAAAATAAACTAAAACACTCCTCACAGATGAAGGGTGACTTGTAAAATAAAAATTTATTGAATAATGGTAAATTTGAAAACCTAAATTAATGCTAAGTCAAAATGTAATAGTTATTATGTGTAGTTAGGGATATTGCCTCTTCCACTATGTATGTCCAAGTCAGAGTGAGAGTGGTTATTTCAATTGCAAAAGAGGAAATTATGCAGTTAATAAATTATCCAATTGAAGAAACTTTAATTCAAAAAACAAAAGTTGTAAGGTAGAAAACATTGAAAGTGTTGTTGAGAAGATTCCTAAACGACAACAGCTTGAGAGTCCACTGCAAAAAGTAAACAAATTAATAAAATAATATGAAAAATATTTTTTCATGAAATAATACAAGAAATAAATAATCATGGAAATTTTGGAGGATACGCTGCAAGGGGAGATGATATCGAACAAGGCCTTGGGCGTTTGGAAATTCAAAATGAATTAAACAAAGACTCTATTGACTCAGTATCACCGATGCCCTTAGGAATATGGCAACCTTTCAATGCTTCCTATCTTATTATGTTATATGCATGCAATCTTATCTGTAACAAGCCAAGAAATATTACAATTTAAGTGATAGAGCTGATTAATTTGAAGGCTAAACTTACCTCTTATTCTTTGGGGGACAAAGAATTAGTGGTCATTTTTGTATGCAGAGCAATTGGAATTGTATATCATATAAGGCCTCATAATACAAGGCTAGAATAAATTTAGAGGAAGAAATAGTGGAAGTCTCATTCAAAAAAACATAATTCAACTCATACCTAATCCTACTAGATATATACGTGCACCAATCATATTTTAACCCCGACAGAGAATGAAGAATATAGTAAAAAAATCAATAGGGAATGTCCCCTGGTCTTCCCTATAAAATAATTCTAGCTTGGAAGAAATGCACAAGGGCTTTCAAAAATGGATTAGATATTTTATCCACTTGGATTCCCCTTCTAAGATGATTATCTACAATGAAAGCAAAAAAAATGCAATTAGGACATTAGACTCAGTAACAAGAATAATGATTCATGAATTATAAAAACAAATATAAATATCAATATTAAAGTCAACACTTATATAAATATCAATAATAAAGTCAACACTTACTAGCTAGGTTAATGGCCAAGTTGTACATAGACTCCAAATACTTTTTGTCTTCATCAAATATGAGGGTTTTGTTGTTAACAAGGTTTGCATTACAATGTGACATGCTTGTTAAATTATGGATATCCAAAGGAGAGGTGATAAAGGATATTAGTTTTGTGTTGACATGCACATATATTTTTGTCTCACTACGATCATAAGAAGCCATTAGATATCTGAGCATGTGTGTATTGGTGTCGTAATGAGGCATGTCGATGAGGACTCAAAAATTGCATATATCAATCCATTTAACATACGTGTTAGGTTGCTCCACCATTTTGAGGAAGTCTAGACATAATAAATTCTTGAAAATGTACTTGTGGATGATACATGTGTTTGTGGATGTTGTAAGCTTTGTGAAGGCATTTGGATGTAGATTTGGTGTTCATCCAAAGTGAAACTAGATAGAGTGGGATGAGAAAAAACCAATGAATAAAGTGTTGAAATGAGGGCCAAGGGGGGTATTTATAGGTTCATGGTGCAACAAGGATAGTTGGTAGATGCAATCTGTGTTAATCGGTCATGTATTATTACCGCTCGACTAAAAGTACCTACTAGTATCTAGTTGCACGATGCATTCAGACAACACTTATTATCATTAGGTGGTACCATACAACTAGGTGACAATAGAAGCCTCTCAATTACATGGTGTGAGCATGTGGCAACAACCACTGCCTGACAATATGTTGTGATCAGGCAATAACAAATGTCATCTAGCTGCATAGTGTGGTTGGGAAACAACATATGCTACCTAGAAGCATTATAAAATTAGGTCATGGTATGTGCCATATATCAACATTATTAAAGTAGGAAACAACTTGAGACACATAGTTATAGTTTGCAAATGGGCAGTTGTATGAAAAACTTGAAAATGAAAAAAAAAATTGGAACCTGCAGATTCGCCAATGCTACGAATTAGAGTTGCCTAAACAAATGCAAAGGCTCTTAAAATTTACCCCATCTCATGTGCATTGGGATTCCTAACCCCAAGTGCCTAGTATGTTCTCAACGTGAAACCTTCATGCACTTTTTTGGACATGTTTGATAGTTTAGATTGCTTGATTTATAGATTTAGCCTTATCACCCAAAATTGCTTAATTGGTGCATGATGTTCTGTGGGGAAAATGTTTAATGGTTTCCATACATTACCTTTATGTGGATTTTTTTTAGATTTATCATTATGTTTTAGCTATGGAAGTATATAAATATGACAATTTTAACAATAAAGAGCATTCTATGTTAATAATAAAATGCTTGTTATTTCTTCAAATTTTTTGTAGATCCAAGCACGGGTAGAGAAGGTGGATTAAGAATTTTAGTACTTGCATGAGATCCTCAATCATTGGGGGAGTGTTCCCTACACCATGAGTCATGTTCCTCCCGACCAACCCTAGCATGGTACTCATTCACTAGTGAGTAGATGTCAGTAAAGCCATTCCCATAATTGCTTCTCTTATTCTCTGTTGTTGGAATTCATCATTGTGTGGAAAGTCTTTTTTTGGCTCATCTCATTAGAATTTTATTGTGTTAGGTAGTGATCTAGTGGGTTCTTTTGTGCTATCACCTCTTGGTTGGGGAATCAGAGTCACTCTGGTTCCTTCTAAAACCACTTAGAATGGGTGGCTGGCACTTGATCCTCTTTTGGATAAACTATTTTTTTAGGTTGCATAGTTAAGTAAGGATGATCCACCTCCACCACCTTCTAAGATTACAACTTATACCTAACTTTTTAATTTTATGGTGCTTTAATATTATTTCTAAATTGTCATACGTAAATGATTGTTAGTTTAGACTATATTTATTTATCGATATAAAAATCAAAACATAAATATAAATATACCAACTTTTCAATATAACTATTTATATGTTATATTTTTTTACGATTAATAAATATATCAATAAATTATAATTATATTTTATTTAAGTTACATAATCAAAAGATTTTAAAATATATATATCTTGAAACAAAGTCACACAATATATATATATATATATATATATATATATATATATATATATATATATATATATATATATATATATATATATATATATGTATGTATGTATGCCATTTCCATGAATCAAGGCTTTTTAAAATAAAACCAAAAAAAATCTTAAATTGTAAAAAGAATCTTGTGCAAAATTATTAAAAAATGACAAATACCTACACCATCGTTATCTAAACCAACGTTGATTGAAAAATATCTTCCCCTGACATTATATTAAACCTTATTAGAGGGAATATCCATGAGTCCCTACTTCAAAAAAATGAATTGGAAAGATCTTATCCGATTCAACACCTCTCTTTGGTAGGAAAATGTGTTTGATGTTTTGGTTGCTTTGGAGGATGTCATAATAATTGATGTGATGGGTACCACATTGGTGCCACAGATAATATACCTCTCCATATTTGGGAATATACTTAGGTAATAGCTTAGGGGGAGGTGTAGCCTTGTCTGTAGGTTGAGGAAGAATACGATGAAAGGTGTCTATATATTGTTGAATATTTCAACAATGAGTGGAGGAATGATTATCTATGCCATGGAAGAAACATATACACTTATTAGTAGACTTTGTGGGTATACTAATAGAGGGAGTAGAAGTAGAAGCTAGGTAAGGTTAGGATAATGTTCAATATCTAGTCCAATGATTGATAAATACATGAATTTCATATTATATTTGATCAACCCATTGAAATGCAAATGATCAAGCTATAATAAAGGAAGAAGTCCATCACCAAGGGAAGGTAGGGCTAGTAGAGAGATTGAATGAAGCTTGACTGAAGGATAATCAGAATTAGAAGTAGGAAGATAATCAACTAAAGTGGGAATAGAATACAAAATAGGGTCAACATAGGGAGGAAAAAGATTCACAAAGGGTTTAAGGAATGTAGTAAGCATCTGAAGGGTAAGATGGCCATAGGGATCTTGATATCTAGTGAAGAAATAGGGACTAGTCATAGCATGATCCATAAGCATGCTCTTAAGAGGTTATTTATAAACTAGAGGTGTGTTGTGTGAATGTAGCATCTCTAACCTATGAACAAGAGGAATAATTCTAAAATTAGGAACTATATAATATAAAATGTGATGAGATAAATGGAAAGATTGAAACAAATAAGAATGATAATGAAGGATCTCAACATGTTGAGATTGAAAAAGACATCCTAAAAATTGGTCATCTAAGGTATAACCATCATCATATTTAGGTGTCTAAATATCAATTGTGTAAGTAGGTATGATCTTATCATTAGAGGTGGTGTGATGAATATAGTTATGAGTCTTAGTTAAGACTATGGGTATATCATCACTAGGTGGTTTACATGAATGCAAATTCAAGAGGGTGGAATATAAGAAATGAGAAGAGGATCGATTTTTTTTATCTTGAGGTTAATATCATAAATCTTATCATCCTCAAAATCTAATAGGTTAGGTGGTATATTCTTGATGAGTTTGGGGTGACCATGGTAACCTCATATAGAGTGGATAGGGAAATTAAAATAATGATATTTTTAGAATGGAACACTTAGCAAGGGTTCAAGGGTTAAAATTTTAAATACACCATGATCTTGTAATTGTTAAAAATTCCAAGGGTTAGTGTCATCTTGAATCATATAGATTGCACCATTGTGAGGGAAATCGACACATTGGTAAATAGAAGAAGTGATATCCCTCATGCGATGAGTCCATGTCCTACCAATCAATATATTATAAGATAGATTAAAATTGAAGATCATAACCTTCACTATAGCATTTTCCAAATTTAGCATATCTCACAAGTTTATTAATATGTTTTCAATCAAGATTTAAATTTGATGGTCGTATAATTATAATTATATTTTTAAATGTAAAATATAATTAAATTTTTAAAGAGACTATTTTAAATGAAAGGTAAAATTTCAAGTATATTATTATAAATTATAAAAGAATATTATATATGTTTTAATGTTTCCTTCATCTATAATAAATTATATTAGCATTTGAAAGACAAGGTTGAATAGATAACTGCTATTAAAAAAAAGCATGACATACAAGGTCGACCATCAAATTTAAGTTTTGCTTATGATCAATATCATACTTTATTAAATTATAATCTATTAATAAAGAAAGGCTCACAATCATGACAATTAAAGTTTCTAATGATTAAATATTTATATCTTATTGAATGATATAATAAACATATTTATCATTCTAATTACAATTTTTTTATTAGACTAATTAAATTTCATTAAATAAAAAGTTCATCACAACTGAAATTTATTCTATTTTTAATAATTTACTAAAAAATGTGTTTAAATGTATTCTTACTCAATATATTGTATTTTACTATTTTAATACAGATATGTTGAAATCTATATAATTTAATTGTATTTTTAAGAAAATTAAAAAAATCGTCCCTTAAAACAATGAATTAACAAATCTAAATTAATTTTCCCATACAAAAGAAGGGGTTCATTTTAGTTGTGTTATTAAATTTCACATTTTTGAATGGCAAGAAAAGTCAATTTCATGACATATAAATGTGGAGTTGAATTTATAACTTTTGAAAGTGCTTCAAAGAATAAATTACTTATGAATATTTAATGGTATTGGGTCAAGATGATATGTTATACATTAATTTATTTTATTTTTTAAGAATTTATAGTTATCTTAAGTCAAAGAGATATAGATGGATTGGTAAGTGGATTGGTTATACCCAACTTTATTTAGGTTTAAATATTGTTGGATGAATTGTAGCTCAAATCTGGAAATCTAATATTTAACAAATTAAAAAAATAACTTATTTAATTGCTTAAGAATGAATAGATAATAATATATAGAAATAACTAATTTAAAAAATTGATTGGGAAATATATTTTTATCGGGGTAAGTTTTGAAAGAGCAATTACATCAGAGCATAAAAATAAAGTCATATTGTAAATGTCAAAGTATGATTCAATAAAATTAATGATAAAAAATATTATGACATATTAATTTTGAAGCATTTATTTTGTTGGTTAAAAAAATCTACATTAATTAATAATTTCATCATATTCTTCATAAATATTTTACTAATTGATGACTTTTTAAATTAATTATATACTTATATTCATTAAATTATTGTCCATTGATTAATAATTCCATTATATTCTTCACAATTTTTAATTGATGATATTTTGAATTTGTTACATAATTTTATTCATTAAAATAATCTACAATAATTAACAATTCAATCATCTTCACTCAAATTCCATCTTGTAATTATACCTTTACATAATTAATAAGGTGCCTAGTCCGCATTTAGAATTCTTTTGAACAACAAAAAAAAATGTATTAGTACACATTTTAAATTCTTTTGGAACAAAAGAAATGTATTTCCTTTTTTGTTTTTGAATAGGGATTAAATTTGATAGTTAATATTATTTTTTATGAAAAAAATTGAGAATGGTTATTTAATCACTATTGCCTTGGCAATGACTTGTAGGATGGTTGGTTGTACTTAACTCTACACAAACTTAATCTAAAACATTCTCTTAAAAAATGATTATTTTTTACGAGAAATTATAAATACAATTATACAAATATCAAATTACTTACAAGCTTTGAGTTTTTTTTTAAGAAAAAAATTTCTATTAAAAAATGTAAAAAAAAGAGCCTCTTATAAATAATGATTTTTTATTATTGATAAAAGATCGAAGTTTTGAAAGGCCTTGGAACTTTGAATAGAGTAATAATAAAACAAATTAAAACATCAAATCAGTCACATAAATAAAATGTATCAAAATACAGGAAAAACTCATCAATTATAATTAGATAAATTAGCTACCTATTAACAAAGAAGCAACAATAAAACAACAATAAAATTAGAATGTTGAAAATCTTCCAAATCAAAATATATTTCAAAGAAAAAAAAAAAAGAGATTAATCAAAGAAGGAGATTAATTTTCTATGTTGACGAGAGAGGAAGCCTTCAATAATCTATTGCAATCCATCTTTCATTAGCTCTTTCGTATCCAACCATAACCTTTCAACTTTTATTCTACATCCTTTCATTTTAATCGAATAAATAAAAAACTCTTACAAATGATATAATTAATAACACTTAAATACATCAAAGAAAACCTATGAATATTTTCAATGTGATTTGAGCTTTAACTAGGTCAACTTACAAATCTCATATGCCAAATTCTTATGAAGTTTCCAACTTGGTAAGATTTCCTTTAGCCATTCATTTATATTAATTAATTTAATAAGATAAATTAAATTTCATACATTATGATAACGACAATCTTTTATAAACGTAATATATGTTTTAACAATTTTATTTTTTAAATGAAACATAAATATTTTGATTTTTTACTCATTTAATTTATTTAAATAATTTTATTTAATTTAATATGATAAAAGAATTTGTGAGATTGTATATATATATATATATATATGAGATATTTACTTTATAAATTAATTTTTTATTTGATGATGTTTTTATATTATTTTTAAATTATTATACTTTTTTTTTTTAATTATATTTATTTGTGAAAATAAAAATGAAAATACTAATATATCACATTTTTATTATAATCATTTATATATTATATTTTTCTATAATTAATAAATATATCAATTATAATTTATTTAAATTACATAACTTAACAATTTACCAAAAAAAAAATTTGAACATATCTCCCAATTGATGTATGCCTTTCCTAAAAAACAAAATAAAAAATATTAAATTATAAATGGACACCAACGTTGACTTAAAAATATCTTCCCGTAGAATTAGATTAAAACCTTATTAGAGATTCCCTTCAATAAAATGAATTATAAATGCAATTCCAACACCACTATTGGTGGTGTTTGGTAGGAAAATGTGTACCATGTTTAGGATATTTCCTAAATTTATCATATGCCACAAGCTCACTATTATGTTCCATATCGATGTTGCATTTTATTGTATTATGTAGGTGTAAACACTTAAATCTGGGCATCGATAACCATCAATTAGGGTTTTGGCCAATTTTCATTTAAAATGTACAATTTGGCTTAAAAACACTAAAATGCATTAAATGAGATGAATTTGACATATTCAAGTGCCAATTTTGGCTAGGTTATCCCTAAATGGGGCAATGCAATTTATGGACCAGTTAACTTTGATCAAATCATTTCGAGTCAAAATGCCAATTTTACCCCTGGGTGCTCTGGATTGCTCTTTTCTATCAAATATTTTGCATAAGACACATGCCTTTGTTATTTGATGTTGGTAACATCCTAAATAGGATAACATATTCAACAAATCTGACATTCACTTCCAATTCCAATTCAGTCAAATTTTGGATCAATAACAAGGCATTCTTATCAATTTGAGTAATTTGTACACAAAGTGCTTAAACATGCTTAAGAGCTAATTAAACTAAATTAGACCCTAATCAAGAATTTCATGGAAACTTGTTGAAAACTTTGTTTTGAAAATGAATATTGAATATCTATTTCATCAAGTGACCTCATTTCTTGGGAAGACATCCTTAGGCCATACATGCCACAAATATCAAGATTCATTCGTCCCATGCCTCATCAAAGCCCTCCATGCCTCTTAATTCCTCATCTATCCCAAATATTGATGAGCTTATTAATCAATTTTAATTACAAAATTGGATTAATCCTTAGCCACACATCTCAAACATGAGATGGATGATTCAAGTTGATTCTAGACATTCTCAAAAATCTATAAATAGAGAGGCCAAGAACATCATTTCTAAGTTATTTTGGTGCAAATTTATTATGCTCAAATATCTTCAAAGTCTTGATTATGCAAAGTTATAATGCACAAATGGTTCCAAAAGCTTCAAGCAACTAGTGTTACCATGTCAAATTGATTCCAAGCCAAAGCCAAAGGTGCTAAGGAGAGATGGAGGTAGCCAAGCTTCGATTGCCAAGGACTTCATGAGCACAAGCTGAGTAAGTCACTAAAACAAACATTTTGGAGCATCCAAGAAGGTAAAAGAGTTTCTTTTGCAGTTTAGTTGTGTGTTTTATTCATGTTTGTTAACTAAACTCTCCCTATTGTCTAGGCCTAGAGATGTTATGCTAGTTAGTGTGTTTCTTTCATTTTGTTTTCATTTTGAAACTAAGACCATACTAACCATCCTCTCTTGAGTCAAGTTCCTAGATTCACATATGGCACCCCTGATGGGACTAGATGCATCCCACACATGAAGAAGATCATTTGGTAGCGTTAAAATCTTCGTTTGGATCATTAGAACTCTTGCAAATTAATTTTCTAACTTTGTTTTGTCATTTTTTATTTGTGACAGGTTTACACAATAACCGATGTCGATTAGTAAAACTGACATCAGTTGGATAGCTGTCATTGATCACATTGGTATAACTGATATCGGTTAGATAACCATCATCGGTTAGCAAATGTAACTGTCATCGGTTGTATAACTAACGTCGGTCACTTTTTTTTCTTAAAACACAGACCCAAGAGCTCTTTTTCTAAAGTTCATTGATTCAAACTTAAAAGAGCTTCAAGGCTAAAGGACATGCTAACGTTTTTGTCACCGGACTAAGCTTGACATTTTCTAAAAACATGTTTAGATCACCTTTTGCATGCTTAAAATGAATTAGAAATATTATTTTGGGTGCTTAAAGTAATATTTAGTTGCTTAAGTGAGTTTTTAACATTAGTTTTCAAAGTTACAACTAAGATCAAGGGGTCAAATGAACACCACCTCATTTTCTATTTGGGCTTAAAAATGAACTCACATTTCCAAGTTTTTGTATATACTTAGTTGTCTAAGTTAAATCTTTGTCTGGTAAAAAGAGGGGTGTTGCATGTATGCTCTTCCATTTGTCCCCTTTAGGGAACCTTTGGAATCAAAAGCGTCATTCCTATTGCAAGTAGCCTATTCTAAGGCTTAGAAAGAAACTCATCTAAATCACTCCATAAAAACTCGTCAAAGTTTAGGTGACCTTGAAAATGACCCTAAAGTATTTCTACTTTCATGCTTTCTTTGTTTTTATGCAAATTTGGCTTGCGATGGAGACTTCATCACCTCCCACAAATTCTTTAGGGAAGCTTTGATCTGGGGTTTCACCTCTTGGCATTGACTTCATTTAGTCAATTAAGGAGTACCTTCTATCTCCACCTGTCCTCAGCCCTGATAAAGATGATCAACCCTTTTACCTATATATCTCTGCCATAGACCATTCCCTCGGTGCAATGCTCGTACATTGTGACAAACAAAAAAGAGCAGGTTGTCTATTACATCAGCGACACCCTAATCGAATATGAAACCTGGTATACCCATCTTGAAAAACTTTGCCTTGCCTTAGTTTTTGTAGCCTCTAAACTCTGTCATTATGTTTTTAATCATAAAACCTATGTCATCACTAACACTAACCCCCTTAAGTATATCCTCTACCCGATAATCAACATTGATCCTCTACCTGATAATCAACCAATACCTCTTACCTTTCCCAATGAGTCTATTGCAACTCTTTCCCAAGGGGAAGCCCCTCATCAGATGACCATGTTTTTTGATGGCTCAAAGTGCCAAAATGGTGGGGGAGATGGATTAATTCTTATTCCCCTTAATGGAGAACCTCTTCCCCTTTATTTTAAGCTTGACTTCGAATGCACTAATAATGTAGCTGAATACAAAGCCTTAGTCGTAGGTCTTCAAACTGCCCTAGCTTTGGAAATCAAAATAATTAGTATCTTTGGATATTCCCAGTTGGTTATCAACCAGGTCAATAGATCTTATCAATGCAAAAATGATGTCCTCTTGAAGTACAAACAACTTGTAGATGTGTTTTTGGCATCGTTAGGTCATTACATTATCCAATCCATTCCTTGATCCACCAACAAATTTGTAGACACCATGGCATCTCTCACTTCCCAAATTCTATCTCAACTCGCTGAATCTAAACTATTTGTCACCATTCATCATTTATCACACCTTCATATATTAGTTCAGACCTTCCCACTATTTGTAATATGGAAACATCATTTTCTGACACATGGTATAATCAAACTTTCAATTACCTTAACCTCAACATTCTCCCTCTTGATCTCTTGAAGAATGCCTATAGAGCTTTTACCCAGGGTACATATTCTTACACCATTCTAGGAGGAATCCTTTACGAATGAGGTTTTGATGGCATCCTTCTTCGTTATCTCCATAGTCATGAGGCCTCTCATGCTGTCAAGGAAGTCCACAATGGCATCAATGGGGGACACTTTAGTGGCCTATTTGTTGCTAAATGTATTCTTTGCCTAGGCTATTATTGGCCCACACCTAATCAAAACTGTTGTGATTATGTCAAGAAATGTGTCAAGTGTCAACAACATACTAACCTTCATCACGGACCTCCCCATGGTCTTCAAGGATCTCAAGATTATTGGCCCTTCTCACACTTGGGCCTTAACCTTGTTGGAGAAATCAACCCCCATTCTTTGCAATGACATCAATATATCATCACTGCTATGAAATATTTCACCAAATGGGTAGAAGCCATCTCGACTTCATCAACCACCACACTATTTTCCGCTTTGATATTCCCCATAAAATCATCATTGATAATGGCAATTCTTTTAAAAATAAGAAAGTCGAAGAGCTTTGTGATGCTTTTGGCACAATTTAAGCTTCTCCTCACCTTATCATCTACAAGCCAATGGATAGGTAGAAGCTTCAAACAAATCCTCATCAAAATGCTCACAAAGGTGGTCAGTTCTTCTGGACAGGATTGACACCTCCATATCCCTTTCACTTTATAGGCCTACCTCACTAATATCCGAACCGCTATGGGTGCTACACCTTTCTCCCTCATCTTTGGAGCTGAGGTAGTCTTGCCTCTTGAAGTCCAAATTCTATCACTTCGCATATCCTTGCATGAAATCCTTTGAGAGAGCGACTATCATTAAGAACACCTCATGCACCTAGAACTTCTTAATGAATGTCACTTTACCATGCTCAATCATCTTCATGTCTACCAAGAGTGAATCAAGCGCGCATATAAAAAACATTTGAAAAAGTGAAAATTCAACATTGGAGATGTTGTCCTCATAGAAAATCAACATGTAACTAACATGGGGAAAGCCAAGAAAGACAAGTTTGATTTTAATTAGCTAGGACCCTACATTATAACCCATAAGTATGGATTTGGTGCTTATTGTTTGTCCTCTCTTGAAGGCAAACCAGAACTTGAGTCTATCAATGCTTCACATTTGCATCCTTTCTATTGTTAAAAAGGATCAAACTCACTTCTGTGTCTAACTTAATTTCATCCCTTGGTTCATGAGACTTTTACCTCCTCTCATCTACATTTTTCTTTATCCTTTGGGAATGATTGACTATAACATAGAACCGTGTGATTCATCCATCACATCTAAAACTTTATCCTAAGTATGGGTACCTTGGCTCTACCCATAACGTGGTTTTCATGCATAATTTTTATCTTTCAACAGATGGAATCCCATAGTCAGTGGTTTTTCAAACCCTTCCTTCCTTTTACCATTAACATTTTGTGCTACAGGTTTGCCCCCATACAAGTAAACCTTTAAATATACTTGTCCATGTCTAAATTCAAAATCACTTCTCTCTAACAATCATAGACAGCTCCCTTGAAGGACAATTACCCCATGATTCAAATGCTTAATATTAGACTGCTCCCTTGAAGGATAACTATGAAAATTAAATTTTAGACCACTCTCTTGAAGGATGGATAAGTAATAATAATTTGAAGCTTCGCACATCGATCAACTTCAACAACTTACTAAAATAACAAAAGTAATAAACAAAACTCTATCAAAATCCCAATAAGTAAGACACGGTCAGCTCTTAGACATGCCATTGGTAGACTTCCCGCATCAATCAATCTACATAGTATCCCATGATGCCACAATTGGCTCTTATACATGGCATTAGTAGACTTCCCACATTTGATCAGTCTACACATCATAATAAGGCATGGACTTGTCTACTACAACTCTTTGGTCATTTGGTGAAGGGGAAAGCTAACCCACATCAAGTTACCACTTAACATTCACCCTCCTACCTATCACCAAAATTTCCTTCACTCCTCCCTGAACTCAAGGGACTATGAGCTTACTTGATATGACGTGATCAAGACACCCTTGTTCTCAATCAAAACATGCTCCTGTGAAGCACTTGATGGGTTTGTGTTCACTAAGTCAATCCAACCATGCTTTCTTATTATTAGGTTCTTGCTAATCAAGGCATCATGCCTCTAACTATCCATTTCTTGGGACATGTGAACATGTGTGTCTTTCTTTATTATCAAACATTCTCACGAGAAAAACAATCCTACCATACCATCAAAACAATACCAAAAATATTTTCATATCTAGTCAAAGCTATCCACTACGCTATCTCATCTTACCAATAAAATGTTTTAATATGTCTCAATGTATCAACAAAATCTCATCCTATCCATTGTTTAAACTAACTTAGATTAACATAGTATAGTCACTACATTATCATCATCATGCCTCAACTAGCCAATCAACATAAACATAATCATACCCAACCTCATCACATCATAACATGATCATGATCCTTATAATCATGATCATAATCAACATATCCTTATAATCATGATCATAATCAACATAAACCACATAATCAACCTAATTATAATAATAATCACATCATCATCATACCCAAACTAACAGATCATAAACAACATCGACATAAACCATAATCATGATTCTAATCATCAAAATCAACACCACATCATAATCCTCATGCACATAATGATACATATAATCATAAACATCATCATAATCATAATATGAATAATCATAAACTACATGAGCATCCACAATCCACATGATCAACATAAGCATTAACATCATCATAAATATAATCATAATCATGATCATACTACAAAATAATACATGTTACAATGTATGTCTCTCTCATAAATACATCTTGCCTCATCAACACGTATGCCAGTATCAAAATGAATACAAAAATATACATCATACACATATCATATCTCAAGGCCCTAGGGTACTAGAACTAGAACCACCTACACCTGCACTCCCATCTGGTGGTGGACCCCCTGCTATACCTACCTGCACTACTGTCAATGGCCACTAACCTCATGTAGCTATTGTTGGATGCCCAGCCAGGCTGACCTGATACTTCCTATTTCTCATTGCATTTAGCAACTAGGCTAGCACCATAGCCTCATAATATCTGAGCCCCTACACGGTGGCTAGATAACATGTCCTCAGAATTAAATCAAATGGTCCTCCTCCTATTATGGTCACCCTATCTCTCTGTCTTAAAGAGTCCCTCTCTTGCAGTACCAACTCAAGAGTGGTTCTCACCTGATCGTGCTCACCTATCAGCATAACAACCTATCCCTATAAAGTAACTATCTGCACCTACAATGCAATCACCTAGGCCTATGCCATTACAAGGGTTGCCACTATCTGATCATCCCATCCTCCACCTTATACCTATGTAGGGTCAACATCTATAGCCTACTATCCACCATCTACCCATCCAAAATATATAGCCACATACCTAGCCTGGTACCATCCCTTGTATCCCTCAGTAACTCTTGCACCATCTATAAGATCTTTCACTTGAATCCCCTCATAATCTAACACAATAGCCTCCAACTGTGGCTCTATAAGTGGGTACTCTATATCCTCCCTCCTATACCGAGGAACATCTAGTGGAACATTTTGTACTAACCTAAACTACGTCTAGAATCAATCTACAGGGATGCGCTCAATCTCTCCATCTCATCTCCCATAAACCCACCACTAACTTTGTAATGATAGCGTGTGGTATCTATAACCTATCCATAGGGGCCCACTAACATACAACCTCCATACAACATCTATTGCCACCAAGCCCTCCAAGGCATCTTGAAACCTGTCTATATCTCTGATTCCACCACCAATGCCTAAAAGTGCATAGTCACCTCACCACCTCATGAAACCAACTCTATAATCCATCGACACATATCCATTTCAAGGTAGCCCGAATGGTCTCAACACCCATATATGCTTGTATGCCCAACAATGGAGCACAAAGCTGATGCTGATCCCATATTGTTTCCATGCTTTGAAGGCCCAAAAATCTCTATATATCTGCACAAGCAATACTGGGGCCCATCCAAAAATCATACCCCCTAGAAGCATCTCGATCAACACTCTCAAAAATAAATAAAGAAACCAACCACTGCTCGAATCTGGCATCATAAAACAAGATATGCCCATCATCATCATGCTCAATAGATATCTATCCTCTGGGACCCTCCGGTATAATGGTCCATAACAAAATCCAATGGTATGGTATTTGGCCTTAACTCAATCTACCCTATATATCTAGTCCATGAAATAGTCCTAATCATTGCTTTCAATGTGGTATATCAGCTCCCCCTAAATTAAAAGGTGAGTGATCCTATAAACATCCTCTAGCAGAATGGACATCTCCCTATTAGGTAACACTAATGTGTTTGTGGTAGGATCCCATCTCCCGATGAGTGCCACAATCATTGCTACATCTCATGACAGGTGATGGTAATACCTCATGGTCCCTGGGCCAACATCCTCCATCTATCTCCACTCAACATCTCTCATCCCATATGGAACCTCAACAAATATCTTCAGAACTTGGTCCCTCATCTGAATCTACTCCCAGGCCTACAACACAATCACATTAGTGTTAACATCCTAATCTACATGTTCACCAATGTCACCCTAATATACACTATTTTACCTTTCTAACTACTTCTACACATCCCATAGACTTAACTTGCACCTTCTTTTAACCTCACCCCTAACCTATCCCCTCATTACTTTTTGGGATCAACACCTAGCACAACACTACAATATTTATATCCTCCCTTTCCCATTTCTACTCATCTAAAAACCCTTCAAAACAATTCAAACCACAAATTCACTCTAAGCCTTTCCCACCTTCCCTTGATTGTCAATGGTTCAGGGAACCATTGACAGTCCCTATGACTCTTTTTTTTAGAGTCAATCGTCGATGATTGGGTCTAACTACCAATGGTCACTGTGTGTGACCGTCAGTGATGAAACCTTATCGCCTCCTTCCCCAAATCCATACCAAAACTCTATCAAAATGCAAAACTACTAGACAAAACCTATCCTACTCATCATTTTCAACCTACCCCAACCCTTCACTTTCATTTTTATCCAACATTTTACCCATTTTACCCATGACCTACAATTTAGGGCATCATGGCCTGGACCTATTATTCCA
This sequence comes from Torreya grandis, assembly GCA_037957365.1. Lineage (NCBI taxonomy): Eukaryota > Viridiplantae > Streptophyta > Pinopsida > Cupressales > Taxaceae > Torreya > Torreya grandis. Next base: position 2,637,231 of record JARHVA010000272.1, read on the forward strand.
ACCACACTATTTAGACACTACCCTACCCACAATCTCTTCAATCACTTTCTTATCCCTCAATTACACCCATTTTATCAATTTTAAAAATAGAACCTACCTCATTCCATGATCACTAGCATGGATGAAGCCCTCACACTGCCACGTCCTCATCCTCCCTCCATCTGGTGTACACTTGAATACACTACCCCAATCACAACTCTCCACCTCAACAAGCTCAACACTCCACTTCACACAATAGATAAAAAGTCTAAATTGCCCAATTCACAAAGAGCATTCACCAATAAGTCAACCATGGTACCAATAAATTCTTATTTTTACTTTTTCCCTTTCACTTGGGTTTCCATAATCATTGACGGTCGACCCTAGAGGCAACCCAACCATCGATGATTAGGGTCCTTCATTTTACTCCAAATTTTTCAACCATGACCCTTTCTCATCAATAACCTCCTCCCAAAAACTACATTTGGGCTAAAGTTCTTTTTGGATACTCTATCCATGGAACTATGTAGGTAATGTCCAATCAATTAGTGCAATTGGAGTCAACTTGACCACCCCTCACCCAATCCCCAACCCACCACCTATTACACCAAATCCACTTCGATGTTGGTTATTCTTGACCAGATCATTTTGCATATTATGCGATGACTTTGCATGGTCAATTGATCATACTAACCATTTTTTCTAAGTTGACCATTTAAAGTTTACACCAGCTCGTGCATAACCCAACCACTTATGTTATTTAGTGGGAATACTTCCTAACCTGGATACCTGTAAATGACACCAACCTTATCTCGATGGCTTGTTAGGCATAACCTGATTAGCTATGACTAACACTATGGACCATTTACCCTATCTCATCCTTCTTGACATCGAGCATATTTATCCAACTTTGGCAGAATTAGTCTTTGCATGATCTTGATTATTGCTTTGAGTTTCATTTAGTGTGTAGGTTCACATCTCAAATGCCCATCCCTTTTATATTGCCCATTTACCCTTTCATCAAACCTAGACCCAATTTTGCTTTCACCTCAATTATCTCCTGGTTTGAGGGGGGATAACACCTCCCACACTTGGGACAACCAGACCCAGACCTTGTCTAGTCTCCTATTTTTATTTTTTAGCTTGCTTAAAGCTATGTAATAAAAAGGGGCAAAATGTAGACACCTAAAAACTACACATGATAGTTTTTGATGTTGCACTACTTTGGAGCCTTGTCTAACCTCATATCTATTAGACCACCTAGTTCATTAGACACATTACAATTTAACCTTATTGAACCCCTCACCTAATGCATCATTTAAGTCACCTTGTTTTCACCAAACCTCTTTGACCCCTTGACCATTGATGATTGGGTTAACCATCGACAATTGGCCTAACCGTTGATGGTTAGGTCCCCAATTCTTCTTTAAAAACTTCAAAGCATTGCCATCTCTTGTGTGAGATTAGTAACTCCCAGAATGGTAACTTACCTTTAAAACAAGATTTTAAAAGCTATGAGATTTGACAACTTTATCCTCGATCAAATTAGTAACTTCCTCTGTTGAAAATATCAATGTATTCTTATAAAATGAAAAGAGGAGGGAGTGAAAGAGGATCCATAATCAAGTACTTTGCATTCAGGTTCTCTTACAGGTATCTAGCATCATTTCAAGTATCTAGTAGTATCATTGGTGACCTGAAGCTCTATCAAAATCACATTCAAAGGTCCAAGCACCGTCACTTTAGCCAAATTACTCTAAGATCCCTTCACCAAGCTTCAGGTATCTTACACTTATTTGCTTTAATCTATTCTATTTCTAATCTCTCTATCTTATCATAGTTATTAGTACCATATTTCCACCTTCCAACTTTGTAACCAAATCATTACTTAACCAAATTTATAATCTATACTTTCTATTCTAATCATCCCCTAGATTGACACAGGTAACTATCGACGGTTACCAAACCATCGATGCTTAGACCCAACCGTCGACAATCATGCAACAATCAACAATTAGGCCCAACCACCGATGGTTCCCATAACTATCGATGGTTCACTATGGGATACATTTACAATAAACCATTTTCACCCATTTACCCCTAATCAAAACCCATTTTCTATGTTTCCCTTTGATCATAGGACCTTTTTCAATTTTTTGAACCAAACCTCGACCACCCTAACATCATAATTTAATAATTTTCTTTAGTAAGCAAATTATTTCTTACTTTATAGCACATATTTGCTTTCTTATCATTGAATGCAAGTATCTTCTTTTATCATTTCAAACTTGATTGTCATAAAAGTGGATTGATAGTCTCCTAGCAAGCATTGTGCTTCTTGGATCTAGCGCATGCTAGGCAATCCACTCAACCAACCATCTAACAACACCTTTTCAAGTGTCTATGCTATTTATAGGTTATTCATTCTTAGCCAAAGATGAGTTCCCACATTCATTTGGATTCACGTGCACACTTGGTATTCTTCTACACACCCTACTATTAGTTTTATTTTATTTACATTCAAAATTAAGAAATGAGGAAAATAAACTAAAACACTCCTCACAAATGTAGGGTGACTTGCAAAACAAAAAATTAGTGAATAATGGTAAATTTGAAAACCTAAATTAATGCTAAGTCAAAATGTAATAGTTATTATGTGTAGTCGGGGATATTGCCTCTTCCACTATGTGTGTCCAAGTCAGAGTGAGAATGGTTGTTTCAATTTCAAAAGAGGAAATTATGTAGTTAATAAATTATCCAATTGAAGAAACTTTAATTCAAAAAATAAATGTTGTAAGGTAGTAAACATTGAAAGTGTTGTTGGGAAGATTCCTAAACGACAACGGCTTGAGAGTCCACTGCAAAAAGTAAACAAGTTAATAAAATAATATAAAAAATAATTTTTCATGAAATAATACAAGAAATAAATAATCATGGAAATTTGGGAGGATATGCTGCAAGAGGAGATGATATCGAACAAGGCCTTGGGCATTTAGAAAGTCAAAATGAATGAAACAAAGACTCTATGGACTCAGTATCACTGGTGCCTTAGGAACATGGTGACCTTTCGATTCTTCCTATCTTATTATGTTGTATGCAAACATTATTGTCTGTAACAAGCCAAGAAATATTATAATTTAAATTTGTAAATAAGTATAAATTAAAAGAGTTAATTAATTTGAAGGCTAAACTTACCTCTTATTCTTTGAGGGACAAAGAATTAGTGGTCATTTTTGTATGCAGAGCATTTATGATTGTTATTTTTTGTATATCATATAAGGCCTCATAATACAAGGCTAGAATAAATTTGGCGGAAGAAATGGTGGAAGTCTCATTCAAAAAGACATAATTCAACTCAGACCTAATCCTACTAAATATAGACGTGCACCAGTCATATTTTAACCCCGATAGAGAATGAAGAATATAGTAAAAAGCTCAATAGGGAATGTCCTCTGGTTTTCCCTATAAAACAATTCTGGATTGGAAGAAATGCACAAGGGCTTTCAGAAATGGATTAGATATTTTACCCACTTGGATTCCCCTTCTAAGCTGACTATCTACAATGAAAGCAAAAAAATGCAGTTAGGACATTAGACTCAGTAACAAGAATAATGATTCATGAATTATAAAAACAAATATAAATAACAATAATAAAGTCAACACTTACCAGTTGGGTTAATGGCCAAGTTGTACACAGACTCCAAATACTTTTTGTCTTCATCAGATAAGAGGGTTTTGTTGTTAACAAAGTTTGTATTATAATGTGAAATGCATGTTAAATTATAGATATCCAAAGGAGAGGTGATAAAATATATTAGTTTCATGTTGACATGCACATGGAGTTTGGTCTCACTACGATCATAACAAGCCATTAGAGATCCGAGCATGTGTGTATCGGTGTCGTAATGAGGCATGCTGATGAGGACTCAAAAATTACATATATCGATCTAATTAACATATGTGTTGGGCTGCTCCACCATTCTGAGAAAGTCTGGACATAATAAATTCTTGAAAATGTACTTGTGGATGATACATGTGTCTGTGGATGTTGTAAGCTCTGTTGAAAGCATTTGGATGTATATTTGGTGTTCATCCAAGGTGAAAGTAGACAGAGTGGGACGAGAAAAAATGAATGAATAAAGTGTTAAAATGAGGGCCAAGGGGGGTATTTATAGGGTCATGGTGCAACATGGATAGTTGGTAAATGTGATCGGTGTTAATCGATCATGTTTTATTACCGATCGACTAAAGGCACCTACTATTATCTAGTTGCATGATGCAGCCGGACGACACCTATTATCGCCAGGTGGCACCATGCAATTAGGCAACAATAGAAGCCTCTTGATTACATGGTGTGTCCATGTGGCAATAACCACCGCCTGACAACATGTGATCGGGTAATAACAAATGTCATCTAGCTGCATAGTGTGGCTAGGCAACATGTGCTACCCAGAAGCATTATAAAACTAGGTAGTGGCATGTGCCATTTAGCAACATTATTAAATTATAGTGTGCAAATGGGCAGTTTATGAAAAACCAAAAAATGAAAAAAAACTTTGGAAGCTGCAGATTCGCCAAGGCTACGAATCGGATTTGCCTAAACAAACCTAAGGGGGTTTTGGATATGGGTTCTTAAAATTTACCTTGTCTCAAGTGCATTTGGGATTCCTAACCCCAAGTGCCTAGTATGTTCTCAACGTGAAACCTTCATGCACTTTTTTGGACATGTTTGAGAGTTTAGATCGCCTGATTTATAGATTTAGCCTTATCACCCAAAATTGCTTAATTGGCACATGATGTTCTTTGGGGACAATATTTGATGGCTTCCATATATTACCTTTATGTGGAGTTTTTTTAGATTCATCATTATGTTTTAGCTATGGAAGTATATAAATATGACTACCATAACAATAAAGAGCATTCTATGTTAATAATAAAATGCTTGTTATTTCTTCAACTTTTTTGTAGATCCACGCGCGGGTAGAGAAAGTGGATCAAGAATTTTAGTACTTGCATTAGCTCCTCAATCATTGGGGGAGTGTTCCCTACACCATGAGTCGTGTTCCCCCTGACCGACCTTAGCATGGCACTCATTCACTAGTAAGTAGATGTCAATGAAGCCATTCCCATAATTGCTTCTCCTATTCTATGTTAGAATTCGTCATTGTGTCGAAAGTCTTTTGTTGGCTCATCTCATTAGAATTTTACTGTGTTAGGTAGTGACCCAATGGGGTTTTTTGTGTTGTCGCTTTTGGTTGGGGAATCAAAGTTACTCTGGTTCCTTCTAAAACCACTTAGAATGGGTGGCTGACACTTGATCCTCTTTTGGATAAACTATTTTTTTAGGTTGCATAGTTACATTAGGATGATCCACCTCCACCACCTTCTAAAATTACAACATATGCATAGCTTTCTTATTTTATGATGCTTTAATATTATTTCTAAATTGTCATATGTAAATGACAATTATTTTAAACTATATTTATCTATCGATATAAAGATCAAAACATAAATATAAATATACCACCTTTTTGTTATAACCATTTATATATTATATTTTTTTACGATTAATAAATATATCAATAAATTATAATTATATTTTATTTAAGTTACACAATTAAAATATTTTAAAATATATATATCTTGAAACAAAGTCACACAATTGATATATAAATCTTTGTTGAAACATATCTTGATGTATGCCATTTCTATGAATCAAGGCTTTTTAAAATAAAACAAAAAAAATCTTAAATTGTAAAAAGAATCTTGTGCAAAATTATTAAACAATGACAAATACCTACACCAACGTTGATTGAAAAATATCTTCCCTTGACATTATATTAAACCTTATTAGAGGGAATATCTTCCCTTGACATTATATTAAACCTTATTAGAGTCTCTTTGGTAGATAAATGTGTTCAATGTTTTGGTTGCTTTGGAAACATGTTGACTCTTGGGATCTTTTCCAAATTTAACATATTTCATAAGTTTATTAATATGTTTTTAATTAGGATTTAAATTTGATGGTCGTATAATTATAATTATATTTTTAAATGTAAAATATAATTAAATTTTTTAAGAACACTTTTAAATGAAAGGTAAAATTTTAAGTAGATTATTATAAATTATAAAAGAATATTATATATGTTTTAATGTTTCCTTCACTTATAATAGATTATATTAGCATTTGAAAGACAAGGTTGAATAGATAACCATGACATACAAGATCGACCATCAAATTTAAGTTTTGCTTCTGATCAATATCATACTTTATTATATTATAATCTATTAATAAAGAAAGGCTCGCAATCATTACAATTAAAATTTCCAATGGTTAAATATTTATATCTTATTGAATGATATAATAAACATATTTATCAATCTAATTACAATTTTTTGATTAGATTAATTAAATTATATTAAATAAAAAGTTCATCACAACTGAAATTCCTTCCATTTTTAATAATTTATTAAAAAAATGTGTTTAAATGTATTATTTTACTATTTTAATACATATATGTTGAAATTTATATAATTTAATTGTATCTTTAAAAAAATTTAAAAAAATCAGCACTTAAAACAATGGATTAACGAATGTAAATTAATTTTTCCATACAAAGATGATATAAGTTACACCTATGTTAACAACATAGATGCCACCTGTATTAACGATAATGATGTAAAATTTGGTCAAAACATTGAAGTGTTAGTAATTCAAAGTGTCAACGATTCAAGGTGCCATGAATTATATATTATATATAATATTAAGCCCGAGGAAATGTATATTTAATTTTCATAGTTTTATTTGGTGATTATTTTCTTTTTATTTATGGAGTATATTCCTCCTAAATGCTTGTACCTTTATTTCATTGCCTCTAGAGTTTTCCCAGTGTGTAGACGAAACGACGATTAAGCAAAATGAAAGAACAATAGAGCGTCGAACAACGAGAGAGAATGATGATTTCGAGGACAAACATGGAGCTCATGTTAGGCTAAAGGGCACATGGAGCTCATGTTGTTTACTAGGTAACTCAACAAGTGGTCGAGCAGAACACTTCAGAAAAAAATGTTATATTTAAATTGAATGTTTTAAAATTTTATATATTATATAATATTAATATTTATAAATAATAATAATAATAATTATATATATATATATATATATATATATATATATATATATATATATATATATATATAATGTTTTTTTTTATGAATCACATTTTATGTGGTGATCTTGAACTAAGAGTTAAGGACAGAGGGATCCATTATACCAAAGTTATTTGGGACACAATCCCAACTTTAATATTATCTATAATATAATTAAAAACTCTTTATATGTATATATAAAATAATATATTATAATATAATATATATTAAAATATACATTAAAATTTAATATTAAAATATTTAAAATAATAGAATATAATAAAATATATAAAATAAAAATATAATATAATATAATATAACATAACATAAAATATAAATAAATTATATAAGATAATAAAATATCTAATATAATCAAATATATATTATTTAAGTATGTTCATTTTAGTTGTGTCAATTTCACATTTTTGAATGGCAAGAAATGTCAATTTCATGACATATAAATGTGGAGTTGAATTTATAACTTTTGAAAGTGCTTCAAAGAATAAATTACTTATGAATATTTAATGGTATTGGGTCAAGATGATATGTTATACATTAATTTATTTTTTAAGAATTGATAGTTGTCTTAAGTCAAAGAGATATAGATGGATTGGTAAGTGGATTGGTTATACCCAACTTTATTTAAGTTTAAATATTGTTGGATGAATTGTAGCTCAAATCTGGAAATCTAATATTTAATAAATTAAAAAAATAATTTATTTGATTGCTTAAGAATTAATAGATAATAATATATAGAAATACGTAATTTAAAAAATTGATTGAGAAATATATTTTTATCGGGGTAAGTTTTGAAAGAACAATTACATAAGAGCATAAAAAATAAAGTCATATTGTAAATGTCAAAGTATGATTCAATAAAATAAATGATAAAAAATATTACGACATATTAATTTTGAAGCATTTAATTTGTTGGTTAAAAAAATATACATTAATTAATAATTTCATCATATTTTTCATAAATATTTTACTAATTGATGACTTTTTAAATTAATTATATACTTATATTCATTGAATTATTGTCCATTGATTAATAATTCCATTATATTCTTCACAATTTTTAATTGATGATATTTTGAATTTGTTACATAATTTTATTCATTAAAATAATCTACAATAATTAACAATTCAATAATCTTCACTCAAATTCCATCTTGTAATTATACCTTTACATAATTAATAAGGTGCCTAGTCCACATTTAGAATTCTTTTGAACAAGAAAAAAAATGTATTAGTACACATTTTAAATTCTTTTGGAACAAGAAAAATGTATTTCTTTTTTTATTTTTGAATAGGGATTAAATTTGATAGTTAATAATATTTGTTGTGAAAAAAATTAATGACGGTTACTTAATCACTATTGCTTTGTCAATGATTTGTAGGATGGTTGGTTGTAATTAACCCTACATAAACTTATTCTAAAACATTCTCTTAAAAATGATTGTTTTTTATGAGAAAATATAAATACAATTATACAAATATCAAATTACTTACAAGCTTTAAGTTTTTTTTTAAAAAAAAAATTCTATTAAAAAATGTGAAAAAAAAGCCTCTTACAAATAATGATTTTTTATTATTGATAAAAGATCCAAGTTTTTAAATGCCTTGGAACTTTGAATAGAGTAATAATAAAACAAATTAAAACACCAAATCAGTCATATAGATAAAATGTGCCAAAATACAGGGAAAACTCATCAATTATAACTAGATAAATTAGATACCTATTAACAAAGAAGCAACATTAAAACAACAATAAAATTAGAATGTTGAAAATCCTCCCAATCAAAATATATTTCAAAGGAAAAAAAAAAGAGATTAATCAAGGGAAGAGATTAATTTTCTCCGTTGATGAGAGAGGAAGCCTTCCATAATCCATTGCAATCCATCTTTCACTAGCTTCTTCGTATCCGACCATAACCTTTCAACTTTTATTCTACATCTTTTCATTTTAATCGAAAAAATAAAAAACTCTTACAAATAATATAATTAATAACACTTAAATACATCAAAGAAAACCTATCAATATTTTCAATGTGATTTGAGCTTTAACTAGGTCAACTTACAAATCTCATATGCCAAATCCTTCTGAAGTTTCCAACTTGGTAAGATTTCCTTCAGTTATTCATTTATATTCTTTAATTTAATAAGATAAATTGAATTTCATACATTATGATACATTATGATAACGATAATCTTTTATAAACATAATATATGTTTTAACAATTTTATTTTTTAAATGAAACATAAATATTTTGATTTTTTAATCATTTAATTTTTTTAAATAATTTTATTTAATTTAATATGATAAAAGAATTTATGAGATTTTTTGTATATATATATGAAACATTTACTTTTTAAATTATTTTTTAATTGTTATATATATATATATATATATATATATAAATATATATACCACATTTTTATTAAAATCATTTATATATTATATTTTTGTATAATTAATAAATATATCAATTATAATTTATTTAAATTACATAACTTAACAATTTACCAAAAAAAAAAAATTTAAACATATCTCCCTATTGATGTATGCCTTTCCTAAAAAACAAAATTATAAATATTAAATTATAAAAGCGTCCATTGCAAAATTATTTTTGATTCGCCCTATCAATGACAAAAATGGACACCAACGTTGACTTGAAAATATCTTATAAAACCTTATGAGAGATACCCTTTAATAAAAGATCTTATCCGATTCCAACACCACTATTGGTGGTGTTTGGTAGGAAAATGTGTACCATGCTTTGATCTTTCCCAACTTTATCATATGCCACAAGCTCACCAATATGCTCCATATCGATGTTGCATTTTATTGTATTATGCAGGTGTAAACACTTAAATCTGGCCACCGATAACTTTCAATCAGGGTTTTGGCCAATTTCCGCTTAAAATGTATAATTTGGCTTAAAAATATTAAAATGTATTAAATGAGTTGAAATTGACATATTTAAGTGCCAATTTTGGTCAGGGTATCCTTAAATGGGACAATGCAATTTATGAGCTAGCTAACTTTGATCAGATCATTTCGAGTCAAAATGCCAATTTTACACCTGGATGCTCTAGATTGCTCTTTCCTATAAATATTTTGCATAAGACACGTGCCTTTGTTATTTGGTGTTGGTAACATCCTAAATAGGATAACAGATTCAACACATCTGACATTGACTTCCAATTCCAATCTAGTCAAATTTTAAATCAATAGCAAGGCATTCTTATCAATTTGAGTAATTTGTACACAAAGTGCTTAAACATGCTTAAGAGCTAATTAAACCAAATTAGACCCTAATCAAGAATTCCATGGAAACTTGTTGAAAACTTTGTTTTGAAAATGAATATTGAATATCTATATCATCAGGTGACCTTATTCCTTGGGAAGACATCCTTAGGCCATAAATGCCACAAATATCAGGATTCATGCGTCCCATGCCTCATCAAAGCCCTCCATGTCTCTTAATTACTCATCTACCTCAAATATTGATGAGCCTATTTATCAATTTTAATTACAAAATTGGATTAATCCTTAGCCACACATCTCAACCCTGAGATGGACGATTCAGGTTGATTCTAGACATTCTCAAAAATCTATAAATAGAGAGGCCAAGAACATCATTTCTAATTTATTTTGGTGCAAAGTTATTATGCTCAAATATCTTCAAAGTCTTGATTATGCAAAGTTATAATGCACAAATGGTTTCAAAAGCTTCAAGCAACTAGTGTTACCATGCCAAATTGATTCCAAGCTAAGCCAAGCCAAAGCCAAAGGTGCCAAGGAGAGATGGAGGTAGCCAAGCTTCCATTGCCAAGGACTTCATGAGCACAAGCTGAGTAAGTCACTACAATAAGCATTTTAGAGCATCCAAGAAGGTAAAAGAGAGTTTCTTTTGCAGTTTAGTTGTGCGTTTTATTCATGTTTGTTAACTAAACTCTCCCTAGTGTCTAGGCCTAGAGATGTTATGCTAGTTAGTGTGTTTCTTTCATTTTGTTTTCATTTTGAAACTAACACCATACTAACCATCCTCTCTTGAATCAAATTCCTAGATTCACATATGGCACACCCGGTGAGACTAGATGCATCCCACACATGAAAAGATCATTTGGCAGCTTTAAAATCTTCATTTGGATCATTAGAACTCTTGCAAATTAATTTTCTAACTTTGTTTTGTCATTTTTTGTTTGCTATGGGTTTACATAGTAACCAACGTCGATTAGTAAAATCGACATCAGTTGGATAACTATCATCAATCACATTGGTATAACCGATATTGGTTAAATAACCATCATCGGTTAGCAAATGTAACTGTCATCGGTTATATAACCGACGTCGGTCACTGTGTTTTTCTTAAAACACAGACCCGAGAGCTCTTTCTCTAAAGTATATTGTTTCAAACTTAAAAGAGCTTAAAGGCTAAAGGACATGCTAACATTTTTGTCACAGGACTAAGCTTGACATTTGCTAAAAACATGTTTAGATCACCTTTTGCATGTTTAAAATGAATTAGAAACATTATTTTGGGTGCTTAAAGTAATATTTAGTTGCTTAAGTGAGTTTTTAGCATTAGTTTTCAAAGTTACAACTAAGATCAAGGGGTCAAATGAACACCACCTCATTTTCTATTTGAGATTAAAAATGAACTCACCTTTCCAAGTTTTTGTATTTACTTAGTTGTTTAAGTTAAATCTTTGTTTGGTAAAAAGAGGGGTGTTGCATTTATGCTCTTCCATTTGTCCCCTTTAAGGAACCTTTGGAATCAAAAGCGTCATTTCCTATTGCAAGTAGCCTATTCTAAGGCTTAGAAAGAAAGTCATCTAAAACACTCCCTAAAAACTCGTCAAAGTTTAGGTGACCTTGAAAATGACCCTAAAGTCTTTCTACTTTCATGCTTTCTTTGTTTTTATGCAAATTTGGCTTGCGATGGGGACTTCATCACCTCCCATGAATTCTTTAGGGAAGCTTTGATTTGGGGTTTCACCACCTAGGATTGACTTCGTTTAGTCGATTAAGGAGTACCTTCTATATCCACCTATCCTCACCCCTCCTAAATACGATCAACCCTTTTACTTATATATCTCTGCCATAGACCATTCCCTCAGTGTAATGCTCATACATTGTGACAAACAAAATAAAGAACATGCTATCTATTACATCAATCGCACCCTAATCAAATATGAAACCTAGTATACCCATCCTGAAAAACTTTGCCTTGCCTTAGTTTTTGTAGCCTCTAAACTCTGTCATTATGTTTTTAATCATAAAACCTATGTCATCACTAACACTAACCCCCTTAAGTATATGCACTCTAAGCCATATCAAAACCAACGTACGGCTAAGTGGCTTATGCTTTTAGCCGAGTTCAATCTCGAGTTCTTACCATAAAATTCCATTAAAGGATAGGTCATTATTGACTAGTTAGTCAAAGATCCTCTACCCGATAATCAACCAATACCTCTTACCTTTCCCAATGAGTCTATTGCAACTCTTTCCCAAGAGGAAGCCCCTCATCAGATGACCATGTTTTTTGATGGCTCAAAGTGCCAAAATGGTGGGGGAGATGGAGTAATCCTTATTCCCCTTAATGGAGAACCTCTTCCCCTTTCTTTTAAGCTTGAATTCGAATGCACTAATAATGTAGCTGAATACGAAGCCTTAGTCATAGGTCTTCAAACTGCCCTAGCTTTGGAAATCGAAATAATTAGTATCTTTGGATATTCCCAGTTGGTTATCAACTAGGTCAATGGATCTTATCAGTGCAAAAATGATGTCCTCTTGAAGTACAAACAACTTGTAGATGTGCTTTTGGCATCATTAGATCATTACATTATCCAATCCATTCCTTGATCCACCAACAAATTTGTAGACACCAATGCATCTCTCACTTCCCAAATTCTATCTCAATTGGTTAAATCTAAACTATTTGTCACCATTCATCATTTGTCACACCTTCATATATTAGTTCAAACCTTCCCACCATTTGTAATGTGGAAACATCATTTTCTGACACCTGGTATAATCAAACTTTCAATTACCTTAACCTCAACATTCTCCCTCCTGATCTTTCGAAGAATGCCTACAAAGCTTTTACCCAGGGTACCTCTTCTTACACCATTCTAGGAGGAATCCTTTATGAACGAGGTTTTGATGGCATCCTTCTTCGTTGTCTCCATAGTCATGAGGCCTCTCATGCTGTCAAGGAAGTCCACAATGGCATATGTGGGGGACACTTTAGTGGCTTAGTTGTTGCTAAACATATTCGTTGCCTAGGTTATTATTGGCCCACACTTAATCAAAATTGTTGTGATTATGTCAAGAAATGTGTCAAGTGTCAACAACATACTAAAATTCATCATGCACCTCCCCATGGTCTTCAGGTATCTCAAGATTATTGGCCCTTCTCACACTTGGGCCTTGACCTTGTTGGAGAAATCAACCCCCATTCTTTGCAATGACATCAATATATCATCACTGCTATGAAATATTTCACCAAATGGGTAGAAGCCATCTCAATTATATCAACCAAGGCTAAAAATATCATTGACTTCATCAACCACCACACTATTTGCGACTTCGATATTCCCCATAAAATCATCACTGATAATGGCAAGTATTTTAAAAATAAGAAAGTCCAAGAGCTTTGTGATGATTTTGGCATCAATTTAAGCTTCTCCTCACCTTATCATCTGCAAGCCAATGGATAGGTAGAAGCTTTAAACAAATCCTCATCAAAATGCTCACAAAGGTGGTCAATGCTTCTGGTCAGGATTGGCACCTCCATATCCCTTTCACTTTATAGGCCTATCTCACTAATATCCGAACTGCTACGGGTGCTACACCTTTCTCCCTCATCTTTGGAGCCGAGGTAGTCTTGCCTCTTGAAGTCCAAATTCTATCACTTCGCATATCCTTGCATGAAATCCTTTGAGAGAGCGACTATCATCAAGAACACCTCATGCACCTAGAACTTCTTAATGAATGTCACCTTACCACGCTCAATCATCTTCATGTCTACCAAGAGTGAATCAAGCACACATATAATAAACATTTGAAAAAGTGAGAATTCAACATTGGAGATCTTGTCCTCAAAGAAAATCAATATGTAACTAACATGGAGAAAGACAAGAAAGGCAAGTTTGATTTTAATTATCTAGGACCGTAAATTATAACCCATAAGTATGGATTTGGTGCTGACCGTTTCTCCTTTGTTGAAGTCAAACCAGAACCTGAGCCTATCAATGCTTCACATTTGCATCCTTTCTATTATTAAAAAGGATCCAACTCACTTCTGTGTCTAACTTAAGCTCATCCCTTGGTTCATGAGACTTTTACCTCCTCTCATCTACATTTTTCTTTATCCTTTGGGAATGATTGACTATAACATAGAACCGTGTGATTCATCCATCACATCTAAAACTTGATCCTAAGTATGGGTGCGTTGGTTCTACCCATAACATGGTTTTCATGCATACTTTTTATCTTTCAACAAATGGAATCCTATGGTCGGTTGTTTTTCAAACCCTCCCTTCCATTTACCATTAAAATTTTGTGCTACAGGTTTGCCCCCATACAAGTAAACCTTTAAATAGACTTGTCCATGTCTAAATTCAGAATCACTTCTCTCTAACAATCACATACTACTCCCTTGAAGGACAAATGCCACATGATTCAAATTTGCTTAATATTATACTACTCCCTTGAAGGATAGCTATAAAAATTAAATTTTATACCACTCCCTTGAAGGATGGCTAAGTAATAATCATTTTAAGCTTCCCGCATCGATCAACTTCAACAACTTACTAAAATAACAAAAGTAATAAACAAAACTCTATCAAAATCTCAATAAGTAAGACACAGTCAACTCTTAGACATGCCATTGGTAGACTTCCCACATCAATCAATCTACATTGTATCCCATCATGACACAATCATATCTTATACATGGCATTAGTAGACTTCCTACATTGATCAGTCTACACATCATAATAAGGCATGGACTTGTCTACTACAACTCTTTGGTAATATGGAGAAGGGGAAAGCTAACCCACATCAGGTTACCACTTAACATTCCCCCTCCTACCTATCACCTAAATTTCCTTCACTCCTCCCTGAACTCAAGGGACTACGAGCTTACTTGATATGACGTGATCAAAACACCCTTGTTCTCAATCAAAACATGCTCCTGTGAAGCACTCGATGGGTTTGTGTTCACTAAGTCGATCTAACTATAGTTTCTTATTATTAGGTTCTTGCTAATCAAAGCATTATGCCTCTAACTATCCATTTCTTGGGACATGTGAACATGTGTGTCTTTATTATCAAACATTCTCATGACAAAAACAATCCTACCATACCATCAAAACAATACCAAAAGTATTGTCATATCTAGTCAAACCTGTCCACTATGCTATCTCATCTTACTAATAAAACATTTTTATATGTCTCAATGTATCAACAAAATATCATCCTATCCATTGTTTAAACTAACTTAGATTAACATAGTATAGTCACTACATTATCATCATCATGCCTCAACTAGCCAATCAGCATAAACATAATCATACCCAACCTCATCACATCATAACATGATCATCAAAGACATCATGACCATTATACACACATATCCTTATAATCATGATCATAATCAACATAAACCACATAATCAACCTAATTATAATAATAATCACATCATCATCATCATACCTAAACTAACTGATCATAAACAACATCGACATAAACCATAATCATGATTCTAATCATCAAAATTAACACCACATCATAATCCTCATGCACATAATCATACATATAATTTTAAACATCATCATAATCATAATATGAATAATCATAAACTGAATGAGCATCCACAGTCCACATGATCAACATAAGCATTAACGTCACCATAAATATAATCATAATACAAAATAATACATGTTACAATGTATGTCTCTCTCATAGATACATCTTGCCTCATCGACATGTAGGCCGGTATCAAAATGAAAACAAAATATACATCATACACATATCATATCTCAAGGCCCTAGTGTACCAGAACCAGAACGCCTGCACCTGCACTCCCATCTAGTGGTGGACCCCCTGCTATACCTGCCTGCACTACTGACAATGCCCACTAACCTCATGTAGCTAATGTTGGACCCACAACCGGGCTGACCTGATACTTCCTATTTCTCATCACATCTAGAAACTAGGCTAGCACCATAGCCTCATAATATCTGAGCTCCTACATTGTGGCTAGTTAATGTGTCCTATGAATTAAATTAAATGGTCCTCCTCTTATTGTGGTCACCCTATCTCTCTGTCTTAAAGAGTCCCTCTCTTGCATAACCAAATCAAGGGTGGCTCTCACCTGATCATGCTCACCTATCGACGTAGCAACCTATCCTTGTAAAGTAAATATCTCCACCTACAATGCAGTCACCTAGGCCTATGCCACTACAAGGGTTGCCACTGTCTGATCATCCCATCCTCCACCCTATACCTATGTAGGATCAACATCCATAGCCTACTATCCACCATCTCCCCATCCAAAATCTATAGCCACATACCTGGCCTGGTACCATCCCTTGTATCCCTTAGTAATTCCTGCATCATTTATAAGAGCTCTCACTGGAATCTCCTCATAACCTAACACAATAGCCTCCAACTATGGCTCTAAAAGTGGGTACTCTACATCCTCCTTCCTATATCAAGGAACATCTAGTGAAACATTTTGTACCAGCCTAAACTACCTATGGACTCAATCTACTAGGATGTGCTCAGTCTCTCCATCTCATCTCCCATAAACCTACCACCAACTCTGTAATGATAGCGTGTGGTATCTATAACCTATCCATAGGGGCCAACTAACATACAACATCCATACAATATCTATTACCATCAAGCCCTCTAAGGAATCTTGAAACCTATCTATATCTCTGACTCCACCACCAGTGCCTAAAAGTGCATAGTCGCCTCACCACCTCATGAAACCAACTCTATAATCCATCAACACATATCCATTTCAAGGTAGCCCAAATGGTCTCAACACCCATATATGCTCGTATAACCAATAATGGAGCACAATGCTGATGCTGATCCCATATTGTTTCCATGCTTTGAAGGCCCATAACTCTCTATATATTTGCACAAGCAATACTGGGGCCCACCAAAAATCATACCCCCTAGAAGCATCTCGATCAACACTCTCAACAACAAATAAGGAAACCAACCACTGCTCGAGTTTAGTATCATAAAATAAGATATGCCCATCATCATCATGGTCAGTAGATATCTATCCTCTAGGACCCTCTGGTATAATGGCCCATAACAAAATCCACCAGTATGGTATTTGGCCTTGACTCAATTTGCCCCATATATCCAGTCCATGAAATAGTCCTACTCATTTCTTTCAATGTGGTATATCAGCTCCCCCTGAATTAAAAGGTGAGTGATCCTATAAACATCCTCTAGTAGAATGGACATCTCCCCAATAGGCAACAATAATGTGTTTATGGTAGGATCCCATCTCTCAATGAGTGCCACAATCATTGCTACATCTCATGATAGGTGATGGTAATGCCTCATGGCTCCTGGGTCAACATCCTCCATCTACCTCCACTCAACATCTGTCATCCCATATTGAACCTCAAAAAATATCTTCAGAACTTGGTCCCTCATCTGAATTTGCTACCAGGCCTAAAACACAATCACCTTAGTGTTAACATCCTAATCTACATGTTCACTGATGTCACCCTAATCTACACTCTTTTACCTTCCTAACTACTTCTACACATCCCACAGACTTAACTTGCACCTTCTTTTAACCTCACCTCTAACCTATCTTCTCATCACTTTTTGGGATCAACACCTAGCACAATACTACAATATTTCTAACCCCCCTTTCCCATTTCTACTCATCTAAAAACCCTTCAAAACAATTCAAACCACAACTTCACTCTAAGCCTTTCCCACATTCCCTCGATTGTCAATGGTTTAGGGAACCATCGACGGTCCCTAAGACTCTTTTTTTTTAGAGTCGATCATCGATGGTTGGGTCTAACTACCAATGGTCACTGTGTGTGACCATCAATGATGCAACCCTATCACCTCCTTCCCCAAATCCATACCAAAACTCTACCAAAATGCAAAACCACTAGACTAAACCTATCCTACTCATCATTTTCAACCTACCCCAACCCTTCACTTTCATTTTTATCCAATATTTTACCCATTTTCCCCATGACCTACAATTTTGGGCATCATGGCCTGGACCTGTTACTCCAACCACACTATTTATACACTACCCTACCCACAATATCTTCAATCACTTTCTTATCTCTCAATTACACCCATTTTATCAATTTTAAAAATAGAACCTACCTCAGGATGAAGCCCTCACATTGCCACGTCCTCATCCTACCTCCATCTAGTGTACATTTGAATACACTACCCCAATCACAATTCTCCACCTCAGCAAGCTCAACACTCCACTTCACACAATAGATAAAAAGTCCTAATTTCTCAATTCACAAAGAGCATTCACCAATAAGTCAATCATGGTACCAATAAATTATTATTTTTAAAATTTCCCTTTTGCTTGCTTAGGGTTTCCATAATCATTGACGATCGACCCTAGAGGAAACCCAACCATCGACGGTTAGGGTCCTTCATTTTACTCCAAAATTTTCAACCATGACCCTTCCTCATCAATAACCTCCTCCCCAAAACTACACTTGGCCTGAAGTTCTTTTTGGATGCTCTATCCATGGAACTATGTAGGTAGTGTCTAATCACCTAGTGCAGTTAGAATCAACTCAACCACCACTCACCCAATCCCAAACCCACCACCTATTACACCACATCCACTTCGATGTTGGTTATTCTTGACCATATCTTTTTGCATATTGTGTGATGACTTTGCATGGTCGATTGATCATACTAACCATTTTTTCCAAGTTGACCATTTGAAGTTTACACCACCTCATGCATAAACCAACCAATTGTGTTATTTAGTAGGAACACTTCCTAACCTGGATACCTATAAATGACACCTACCTTATGTCGATGGCTTGTTAGGCATAACCCAATCAACTGTGACTAATGTTGTGGACCAGTTACCCTATCTCATCCTTCTTGACATCGAGCATATTTATCCAACTTTGGCAAAATTAGTCTTTGTATGATCTTGATTATCACTTCAGTTACATTTAGTGTGCCTGTTCACATCTCAAATGCCCACCCCTTTTATACTGCCCATTTACCCTTTCATCAAACCTAGACCCAATTTTGTTTTCACCTCAATCATCTCCTAGTTTAAGGGGGAATAACACCTCCCACATTTGGGATAACCAGACCCAGACCTTGGCCAGTCTCCTATTTTTTTTATACAACTTACTTAAAGCTATGCAATAAAAAGGGTCAAAATGTAGACACCTAAAAACTACACATGATAGTTTTTGATGTTGAACTACTTTGGACCCTTGTCTAACCTCATGTCTATTAGACCACCTAGTTCAGTAGACACATTTACAATTTAACCTTGTTGAACCCAACCCCACCCCCCCCCCCCCCCCCCCCACCTAACACATCATTTAAGTCACCTTGTTTTTACCAAACCTCTTTAACCCCTCAACCATTGATGATTGGGCTAACCATCGACAGGTGGCCTAACCATTGATGGTTAGGTCCCCAATTGTGCTTTAAAAACTTTAAAGCATTTCCATCTTTTGTGTGAGATCAGTAACTGCTAGAATGGTAACTTACCTTTAAAATAAGATTTTAAAAGATACAAGATTTAATAACTTTATCCTCAATCAAATTAGTAACTTCCTCTGTTGCAAATATCAATTTCTTCTTCTAAAAGGAAAAGAGGAGGGAGTGAAAGAGGATCCATAATCAAGTACTTTGCATTCAATTTCTCTTACAAGTATCTATCATCCTTTCAGGTATCTAGTAGTATCATTGGTGACCTGAATCTCTATCAAAATCACATTTAAAGGTCCAAGCACCGTCACTCTAGCCAAATTACTCTAAGATCCCTTCACCAAGCTTCAGGTATCTTACGCTTATTTTCTTTAAACTATTCTATTTCTAATCTCTCTATCTTATCATAGTTATTAGTACCATATTCCCACCTTATAGCTTTGTAACCAAATCATTACTTAACCAAATTTATAATCTTTAATTTCTATTCTAATCATCCCCTAGATTGACACAGGTAACTATCGATGGTTAGACCCAATCGTCGACAATCACACAACCATCGATGATCAGCCCTAACCGTTGATGGTTCCCATAACTACCGATGGTTCACTATGGCATACATTTACAATAAATCATTTTCACCCATTTACCCCTAACCAAACCCCATTTTCTATGTTTCCCTCTGATCATAGGACCTTTTTCAATTTTTTGAACCAGACCTCGACCACCCTAACATCAAAATTTAATAATTTTCTTTAGTAAGCAAATTATTTCTTACTTTCTAGCACATATTTGATTTCCTATCATTGAATGCAAGTATCTTCTTTTATCATTTCAGACTTGATTGTCATAAAGTGGATTGATAGTCTCCTAGAAAGCATTGTGCTTCTTGGATCTAGTGCATGCTAGGCAATCCACTCAACCAACCATCTAACAACACCTTTTCAAGTGTCTATGATATTTATAGGTTATTCCTTCTTAGCCAAAGAGGAGTTCCCTCATTCATTTGGATTCACGTGCACACTTTACTAGGTATTCTTCTACACACCCTACTACTAGTTTTCTTTTATTTACTTTCAAAATTAAGAAATGAGGAAAATAAACTAAAACACTCCTCACAGATGTAGGGTGACTTGCAAAACAAAAAATTATTGAATAATGGTAAATTTGAAAACCTAAATTAATGCTAAGTCAAAATGCAATAGTTATTATGTGTAGTCGGGGATATTGCCTCTTCCACTATGTGTGTCCAAGTCAGAGTGAGAGTGGTTGTTTCAATTTCAAAAGAGGAAATTATGTAGTTAATAAATTATCCAATTGAAGAAACTTTAATTCAAAAAACAAAAGTTGTAAGGTAGCAAACATTGAAAGTGTTGTTGAGAAGATTCCTAAATGAGAACGAATTGAGAGTCCACTGTAAAAAGTAAAAAAATTAATAAAATAATATGAAAAATAATTTTTCATGAAATAATACAAGAAATAAATAATCATGGAAATTTGGGAGGATACCCTACAAGGGGAGATGATATCGAACAAGGCCTTGGGCATTTGGAAAGTCAAAATGAATCAAATAAAGACTCTATGGACTCAGTATCACTGGTGCCCTTAGGAACATGATGACCTTTTGAGTCTTCCTATCTTACTATGTTGTATGCATGCATTATTATCTGTAATAAGCCAAGAAATATTACAATTTAAATTTCTAAATAAGTATAAAGTACCAGAGTTGATTAATTTGAAGGCTAAACTTACCTCTTATTCTTTGAGGGACAAAGAATTAGTGGTCATTTTTGTATGCAGAGCAGTTGGAATTATTATTTTTTGTATATCATTTAAGGCCTCATAATACAAGGCTAGAATAAATTTGGCGGAAGAAATGGTGGAAGTCTCATTCGAAAAAACATAATAAAACTCAGACCTAATTCTATTAGATATATATGTGCACTAGTCATATTTTAACCTCGACAGAGAATGAAGAATATAATGAAAAGCTCAATAGGGAATGTCCTCTGGTCTTCCCTGTAAAACAATTCTAGCTTGGAAGAAATGCACAAGGGCTTTCAGAAATGGATTAGATATTTTATCCACTTGGATTCCCCTTCTAAGCTGACTATCTACAATGAAAGCAAAAAAATGCAATTAGGACATTAGACTCAGTAACAAGAATAATGATTCATGAATTATAAAAACAAATATAAATATAAATAATAAAGTCAAGACTTACCAGCTGGGTTAATGGCCAAGTTGTACACAGACTCTAAATACCTTTTGTCTTCATCAGATAAGAGGGTTTTGTTGTTAACAAAGTTTGTAGTATAATGTGAAATGCCTATTAAATTATGGATATCCAAAGGAGAGGTGATAAAAGATATTAGTTTCATATTGACATGCACATGGAGTTTGGTCTTGCTATGATCATAACAAGCCATTAGAGATCCGAGCATGTGTGTATTAGTGTCATAATGAGGCATGCTGATGAGGACTCAAAAATTGCATATATCAATCCAATTAACATACGTGTTAGGCTGCTCCACCATTCTAAGAAAATTTGGGCATAACAAATTCTTGAAAATTTACTTGTGGATGATACATGTGTTTGTGGATGTTGTAAGCTCTATTGAAGGCATTTGGATGTATATTTGGTGTTCATCCAAAGTGAAACTAGACAGAGTGGGATGAGAAAAAACAAATGAATAATGTGTTAAAATGAGGGCCAAGGGGGGTATTTATAGGTTCATGGTGCAACAAGGATAGTTGGTAGATGTGATCAGTGTTAATCGGTCATGTATTATTACCGCTCGACTAAAGGCACCTACTAGTATCTAGTTGCATGATGTAGCTGGGTGACACTTATTATCACCAAGTGGCACCATGCAACCAGGTGACAATAAAAGCCTCTCGATTACATGGTGTGACCATGTGGCAACAACCACCACCTGACAACATGTTGTGATCAGGCAATAACAAATGTCATCTGGCTGCATAGTGTGGCTAGGCAACATGTGCTACCCAAAAGCATTACAAAACTGGGTAGTGGCATGTGCCATATAACAACATTATTAAATCAAGCAACAACTTGAGACACCTAGTTATAGTTTGTAGACGGGTGGTTATATGAAAAACCTAAAAATGAAAAAAAAACTTTGGAACCTACAGATTCGCCAAGGCTACGAATCGGATTTACCTAAACAAACCTACGGGGGTTTTGGATATGGGCTCTTATAATTTACCCTGTCTCAAGTGCATTATGATTCCTAACCCCAAGTGCCTAGATGTTCTCAATGTGAAAC
Organism: Torreya grandis; assembly: GCA_037957365.1. Lineage (NCBI taxonomy): Eukaryota > Viridiplantae > Streptophyta > Pinopsida > Cupressales > Taxaceae > Torreya > Torreya grandis. The sequence goes on from JARHVA010000272.1 coordinate 2,660,373, forward strand.
CTTAATGCACTTTTTTGGACATGTCTGAGAGTTTAGATTGCTTGATTTATAGATTTAGCCTTATCACCCAAAATTGCTTAATTGGCGCATTATGTTCTTTGGGGACAATGTTTAATGGCTTCCATACATTACCTTTATGTGGATTTTTTTTAGATTTATCATTATGTTTTAACTTTGGAAGTATATAAATATGACTATTTTAACAATAAAGAGGATTCTATGTGAATAATAAAATACTTATTATTTCTTCAACTTTTTTGTAGATCCAAGCGTGGGTAGAGAAGGTGGATCAAGAATTTTAGTACTTACATGAGCTCCTCAATCATTGGGGGAGTGTTCCCTATAGCATGAGTCGTGTTCCTCTTGACCAACCCTAGCACGGCACTCATTCACTAGTAAGTAGATGTCAGTGAAGCCATTCCCATAATTGCTTCTCCTATTCTCTGTTGTTGGAATTCGTCATTGTGTGGAAAGTCTTTTGTTGGCTCATCTCATTCGAATTTTATTGTGTTAGGTAGTGACCCAGTGGGTTATTTTGTGTTGTCGCCTCTTGGTTGGGGAATTAGAGTCACTCTAGATCCTTCTAAAACCACTTAGAATGGGTGGCTCACACTTGATCCTCTTTTGAATAAATTATTTTTTAAGTTGCATAGTTACATAAGAATGATCCACCTCCACTACTTTCTAAGATTACAACTTAGACCTAACTTTCTTATTTTATGATGTTTTAATATTATTTCTAATTTGTCATACGTAAATGACAGTTATTTTAAACTATATTTATCTATCAATATAAAGATCAAAACATAAATATGAATATACAACCTTTTTGTTATAATCATTTATATATTATATTTTTCTACAATTAATAAATATATCAATAAATTATAATTATATTTTATTTAAGTTACACAATTAAAAGATTTTAAAATATATATATCTTGAAACGAAGTCACACAATTGATATATATATATCTTTGTTGAAACATATCTTGATGTATGCCATTTCTATGAATCAAGGCTTTTTAAAAGAAAACAAAAAGAAATCTTAAATTGTAAAAAGAATCTTAGTGCAAAATTATTAAACAATGACAAATACCTACACCAACGTTGATTGAAAAATATCTTCCCCTGACATTATATTAAACCTTATTAGAGGGAATATCTTCCCCTGACATTATATTAAACCTTATTAGAGTCTCTTTGGTAGATAAATGTGTTCAATGTTTTGGTTGCTTTGGAAACATGTTGACTCTTGGGATCTTTTCCAAATTTAACATATTTCATAAGTTTATTAATATGTTTTCAATTAGGATTTAAATTTGATGGTCGTATAATTATAATTATATTTTTAAATGTAAAGTATAATTAAATTTTTTAAGAACACTTTTAAATGAAAGGTAAAATTTTAAGTAGATTATTATAAATTATAAAAGAATATTATATATGTTTTAATGTTTCCTTCACTTATAATAGATTATATTAGCATTTGAAAGACAAGGTTGAATAGATAACCATGACATACAAGATCGACCATCAAATTTAAGTTTTGCTTCTGATCAATATCATACTTTATTATATTATAATCTATTAATAAAGAAAGGCTCGCAATCATTACAATTAAAATTTCCAATGGTTAAATATTTATATCTTATTGAATGATATAATAAACATATTTATCAATCTAATTACAATTTTTTGATTAGATTAATTAAATTATATTAAATAAAAAGTTCATCACAACTGAAATTCCTTCCATTTTTAATAATTTATTAAAAAAATGTGTTTAAATGTATTATTTTACTATTTTAATACATATATGTTGAAATTTATATAATTTAATTGTATCTTTAAAAAAATTTAAAAAAATCAGCACTTAAAACAATGGATTAACGAATGTAAATTAATTTTTCCATACAAAGATGATATAAGTTACACCTATGTTAAAAACATAGATGCCACCTGTATAATGATGTAAAATTTGGTCAAAACATTGAAGTGTTAGTAATTCAAAGTGTCAACGATTCAAGGTGCCATGAATTATATATTATATATAATATTAAGCCCGAGGAAATGTATATTTAATTTTCATAGTTTTATTTGGTGATTATTTTCTTTTTATTTATGGAGTATATTCCTCCTAAATGCTTGTACCTTTATTTCATTGCCTCTAGAGTTTTCCCAGTGTGTAGACGAAACGACGATTAAGCAAAATGAAAGAACAATAGAGCGTCGAACAACGAGAGAGAATGATGATTTCGAGGACAAACATGGAGCTCATGTTAGGCTAAAGGGCACATGGAGCTCATGTTGTTTACTAGGTAACTCAACAAGTGGTCGAGCAGAACACTTCAGAAAAAAATGTTATATTTAAATTGAATGTTTTAAAATTTTATATATTATATAATATTAATATTTATAAATAATAATAATAATAATTATATATATATATATATATATATATATATATATATATATATATATATAATGTTTTTTTTTATGAATCACATTTTATGTGGTGATCTTGAACTAAGAGTTAAGGACAGAGGGATCCATTATACCAAAGTTATTTGGGACACAATCCCAACTTTAATATTATCTATAATATAATTAAAAACTCTTTATATGTATATATAAAATAATATATTATAATATAATATATATTAAAATATACATTAAAATATTTAAAATAATAGAATATAATAAAATATATAAAATAAAAATATAATATAATATAATATAACATAACATAAAATATAAATAAATTATATAAGATAATAAAATATCTAATATAATCAAATATATATTATTTAAGTATGTTCATTTTAGTTGTGTCAATTTCACATTTTTGAATGGCAAGAAATGTCAATTTCATGACATATAAATGTGGAGTTGAATTTATAACTTTTGAAAGTGCTTCAAAGAATAAATTACTTATGAATATTTAATGGTATTGGGTCAAGATGATATGTTATACATTAATTTATGTTATACATTAAGTCAAAGAGATATAGATGGATTGGTTATACCCAACTTTATTTAGGTTTAAATATTGTTGGATGAATTGTAGCTCAAATCTGGAAATATAATATTTAATAAATTAAAAAAATAATGTATTTGATTGCTTAAAAATTAATAGATAATAATATATAGAAATAACTAATTTAAAAAATTGATTGAAAAATATACTTTTATTGAGACAAGTTTTGAAAGAACAATTACATCAGAGCATAAAAAACAAATTTATATTGTAAATGTCAAAGTATGATTCAATAAAATAAATGATAAAAAATATTATGACATTAATTTTGAAGCATTTATTTTGTTGGTTAAAAAAATCTACATTAATTAATAATTTCATCATATTCTTCATAAATATTTTACTAATTGATGATTTTTTGAATTAATTATATACTTATATTCATTAAATTATTGTCCATTGATTAATAATTCCATTATATTCTTCACAATTTTTAATTGATGATATTTTGAATTTGTTACATAATTTTATTCATTAAAATAATTTACAATAATTAACAATTCAATCATCTTCACTCAAATTCCATCTTGTAATTATATCTTTACATAATTAATAAGGTGCCTAATCCACATTTAAAATTCTTTTGAACAAGAAAAAAAATGTATTAGTACACATTTAAAATTCTTTTGGAACAAGAGAAATGTATTTGCTTTTTTATTTTTGAATAGGGATTAAATTTGATAGTTAATATTATTTGTTATGAAAAAAAATTGATGACGGTTATTTAGGATGGTTGGTTGTACTTTACACAAACTTAATCTAAAACATTCTCTTAAAAATGATTATTTTTTACGAGAAACTATAAATACAATTATACAAATATCAAATTACTTACAAGCTTTAAGTTTTTTTTTAAGAAAAAAATTTCTATTAAAAAATGTTAAAAAAAGCCTCTTATAAATAATGATTTTTTATTATTGATAAAAGATCCAAGTTTTGAAAGGCCTTGAAACTTTGAATAGAGTAATAATAAAACAAATTAAAACACCAAATCAGTCATATAGATAAAATGTGCCAAAATACAGGGAAAACTCATCAATTATAACTAGATAAATTAGATACCTATTAACAAAGAAGCAACATTAAAACAACAATAAAATTAGAATGTTGAAAATCCTCCCAATCAAAATATATTTCAAAGGAAAAAAAAAAGAGATTAATCAAGGGAAGAGATTAATTTTCTCTGTTGATGAGAGAGGAAGCCTTCCATAATCCATTGCAATCCATCTTTCACTAGCTTCTTCGTATCCGACCATAACCTTTCAACTTTTATTCTACATCTTTTCATTTTAATCGAAAAAATAAAAAACTCTTACAAATAATATAATTAATAACACTTAAATACATCAAAGAAAACCTATCAATATTTTCAATGTGATTTGAGCTTTAACTTGGTAATATTTCCTTCGGTCGTTCATTTATATTCATTAATTTAATAAGATAAATTGAATTTCATACATTATGATAATGACAATCTTTTATAAACGTAATAAATGTTTTAACAATTTTATTTTTTAAATGAAACATAAATATTTTGATTTTTTAATCATTTAATTTTTTCAAATAATTTTATTTAATTCAATATCATAAAAGAATTTGTGAAATTATATATATATATATATATATATATATATATATATATATATATATATATATGAGATATTTACTTTTATTTTTTTTTAAAATTTGATAATATTTTTATATTATTTTTAAATTGTTATAAAAATTAATTTTTTTTGATTTTTAAAATTATATTTATTTGTGAAAATAAAAATGAAAATGTAAATATCAATATATCACATTTTTATTATAATCATTTATATATTATATTTTTCTATAATTAATAAATATATTAATAATAATTTAAATTACATAACTTAACAATTTATAAAAAATAAAATAAAATAAATAAATAAATAAATTAATTTAAAAAAAAAAAAATTAAACAAATCTCCCACTTGATGTATGTCTTTCCATTACAAAATTATTGGATTTGATTCGCCCTATCAATGACAAAAATGGACACCAACGTCGACTTACAAATATCTTATTATATTAGAGATTCCCTTTAAATAAATGAATTATAAAGATCTTATCCGATTCCAACACCTCACTATTGGTGGTGTTTGGTAGGAAAATGTGTACCATGTTTAGTTGTTTACTCTAGGATCTTTCCTAAATTTATCATATGCCACAAACTCACCATTATGCTCCATATCGATGTTGCATTTTATTGTATTATGTAGGTGGTCACAGTCTAGTTTCACATCAGATAAAAGGGACCAACACAAATCAATATAAATGTCGGATAAGGTATGATTATGAGAGAATCAAACAATTCAAAATAACGGTATAAAAAGTAAATGATTAAGTACAAGTTGTGTTAAAAGGAGGTGGCAAATCATTCTTATGTGATTGGACACTTCAAGAGGAAGGCTCAATAAAAGGAGGATTTAGTGCTAACTAACCACCCTGAATAGAATTTGGGCGAGCCAAAGATATACTGATACCTAAACCAAAGGGTCGTTGAACAACACTACTAAATGGACCACTCCCATGCATAGGTTAGCTCCAACAGGACAAACCAACAATATACTTCCCGCGTGATGACCACATACTCCACCCCCTCGATGAGGAGTGGAGAAGTGGCTGTAATTATGCGAATAACTTCCCCGATGATGAGGCATCGGGGGAAGATATTCATGTGCTCAATGGTTTAGGGGGATGTAGCTCATGATGTAGGAAGCACTCCCCCAGTGGTTGACTAACCCCTGAAGGTGTTGGAATTCCAAAGCCACCTTCTCTACTTGTGCTTATATTTATATAAAATCTAAAGAGATAACAACCACCTTGTCATTAATAAAAAAGAGACAAGATGCTTCTTCATTGTTAAACAATGCTGAATTTCTAGATTTTCATAATTGAAATTATATGATAGCCCCAAAGAAATTCCATAAGAAAGTTATATATCATAGAGATAGTATTTCTCCAGTCTATGAGTCAAAAAGCTAGTTTTTCTGGTAAAACTGTGTGATAAATTTTAACATCAACATTTTAGATCACATCAAAATGTTGATGTTAAAATTTCTCACACAGTTTTACCAAAAAAACTTGCTTCTTAAAGCTATATATGTCAGCCATTAGGCATTATCCCCAAAGAACATCATTTGCCAAGAAAATGGTTCTGGGCGAAAGGGTTGAAAGAGGCTATGGATCCAGTGCTAAGCGAATTGGGCTTTGGGGCAAGTCCAAAAGTGATGTCTGAAGGACTCTAGTCTAAGACAAGTAGGACACTCAGGTTGAGCAATCCCAATATGAAGGAGATGTTCTTCGAGAGGAAGACCTTGGTAAACTAGGCAACAAAAAAAGTGAGCGAGCTTGTGCTCTAGCTTAGCATTCCAAATTATGTCAAGTCTGTCAGGCCAAGTCCGAGGTGAGGAATTGAAATTCCATCACATGTTTATCTTATCCAGTGATAGAGAGAAAGGGCTTATGACTTGATATAGGAGGCCTAGAGAGTAGTTCTTAAAGTGAGTATAATAGTTTCATCTCCAATCTTTCCACCAAGCCCATGGAGATTGTAAACCCATTTTATGTAGCATGACATTGGGCATCATCTCTTGGATGTGCAAAATGTAAGGTGAATCAGAATTGATTAATTTGCATTTTTATTTTAACAAATGCCAATGAGCCCAATCCTAGTAAGAAATCAAATCCTTAACTTTATAAATACCCTTTTTGAAAAGTCACAAACCTTTAATACCAAGCATTTATGTGAAGAGAATATTGGAATTGGTCATAATAAGAGAACACCACAAGTTGTGGTCATTGAAGGGAAAGTCATTGTGAAAACCATCACCCACCCATTTGAGATATGGTTGGATAGTGTTAAAGTCTTTCCAAATGATTTTAGCCACAAAAGATCCCTCAATTTTGACGAGAATAGGGGTAGCAATTAAGGTACGAAGCCCAACATTTTTCAAACTGAATTTATCATATGGCAAGTTAAAGGAAATGCAGTGTCCCAAAAGAATTTTCCTCGCCTCATTATCTTCAATTGCTCAAACCACCCATTTAGTGCACAAAGCAATACTTTGTCTGTAGATGTCAATAATGCCCATACCACCTTTCTCACTAGGATGAAAACAAATGTCCCAAGCAACTATGTGGTAGTCAGGAGTATCTTTAGCATTGGCCCATAGAAAATCTTTAATAACTCTAGCCAAGTTGTCATATGAGGCTTTAGAGGGGCCCAACAACAAGAATATTAAACATGGGTGGCCACCAGGATCATAGAACAAACCTAAAATTTGCCAACAAATGATAGAGGTTTTGTGATCCAGTACTCCACCTTTTTCTTTGCTCTCTCAATGACATATTACCATAGTTTGGAGGGGGAGCTATCAAAGCAAATGAGATGAAAATAAATATAAATTTCTCACCTTTTTGGATCCATTCCTAGTTGTATTGCTTAAGCCATTCCAACATAGACATCATGCTCTATTTGAAACATTGTGTTTTATCCCACTGCATACTAGATTTGGAGGCTTTGCAAAAATTATCAAGGAAGTTCAATGCCTCTTTAACAAAAGTTTCTTGCTCGTCGAGAGTGATAAAGGTATCATTTGTGAAGTGGCCATTGATGAGTTGAGAAGAGAGATTAAGAATAAAAATGCCCATGATGATGCCTCGCCCTACCATGTGAGCAAGTAGATAACCAAATGTTCCTATAGATAAGATATATAGAGATGGAACTAACGGGCAACCCTACTTGATGGAACATGAAAAACAACATTGTTTGGTTTGAGCCCATTGATAGTGAGGCATGTCGAGGTAGATAAAAATAAAGTCTGAACTATGAAGATAAAAAATTGACCATATCCTAGGGCTTGAAGCATGTCAAATATAAATGACCACTCAATTCTATCAGAGGCCTTCTCAAAGTCTAGTTTAAGGAATATGGTATGTTGGTGAGATGTTTTCACCCATTGCATTCCTTCCCAAATAAAAATGATATTATTTGGAATGTATCTATTCTTAATGAAACCGGTCTGCTCTAGATGATGATGGAATGTAGGATGAAACAAAAATGGTTAGCAAGGGATTTGGAAAGGATTTTATATGACACATTGAGGAGGGTGATGGGACGTCAGCTAGTGATGAGCTCTAGGTCTCTGACCTTGAAAATGAACTTGATATTCCCCTTGTTGATGAGATCACCTAGAGATTTGTTTTGAAAACCTTCTTTATAGACTTGTAACACATCGGGTCTTACAAAAAGCTAGGTGGCCTTATAAAATTCACAAGGGAAACCATCGATAGCTGGGGCTTTGTCATTAGCCATGCATTACACTACCTGGAAGAGCTACTTAAGAGTTAGAGGGGTATATTTTGATTTGCATTGTTGAGCTTGAGGTACTGCATCTAGAAATTCTAGTAGAGCAAAGGGATTGAAACACTAACTTATAGTGATAAAAAAGGTTGTAGATATTTTAGGTAGGCTGGTAAGACATTATTGAACAAGTTTAATAGCTTTGATTTGATCCCTGGCCTTCTTAGCTTAGAGAGGTTTAAAAATGTATTTCAAGACTCAGTTGTATACTTTAAAATAATTTATTTGAGCTTGGATCTAAGCCTCTCTAGCGCGTGGCTATCTGTAACTTTTATCTTATGCTTGAGATAGGAAACCATGGATTACAACTATAGATCAAAGAGGTTGAGTTCAAGAAGAGAGGAGGTTATTTGTTATTCTTTGAGAACAACACCATCATCCCATTTATGAACTTGGGTAATGTTTTTACCATAATGACATAGGAAGGTGGTAGTGCTAGAGATCCCCTCATTCCACCACTCGATCCAGCTGGTGGCATAAGGTGAACGTGATGGAACTAGTGATGAGATGAATGGTGCCTTTATGGTAGAGGAGGGATGTGTTTAGAAAAAAATAGTTATGTGGCACCTAGAAGATGTCATCATTCCACTCCACTTTGAAAGTGACCGCGTAATGATATGATAGGATAAATTTTAGATGGATAGTCACAACTTACCCATCAAAGAGAGTAAAGGAAAACACATGTTTCTCAGAAAGCATGAAACAATCCAACCACTTAAGGACTTTATCAGTGCTGGCACAAAATTTAAACCAAGTAAACCAAAGTGAAGTATTTAATACACGACATCGAAAAAGTGGGTCCACCAAACCCTAATAGTTTGGAAATGAATCCAAGCTTCACACTCTCCCACACACCATCACATAGGAAGGGTACCACATTTTTCATCATGCCTCTCAACCATATTAAAGTCACCACAAATCATCCAGGTGGAAAAAGGTATATTATCATCAAGCCATCACAATAATATTGATCTATCAATAAAATCATTAGGGGCATAGATGTTGAGAAACCCTAGGGACTGAACGTTAATGTTAAACACAATCGAAATAATTTGATGTGATGGATATTCATTTGAGGCAACAACCATGGGATAAAATTTATTGGTAACTAAAATATTGGTGCCACCACATCCATCTTCCTGTGAAGTGGAAACATGATATGCTTGAGGCAAAATATGTTTCAAAGTAGTCTGCAAAAGGAACCTTGAAATCTTAACTTCCTGCAGATAGATAGAATCTAAATTCCTTAATTGCTTACAAGCACCACACACAAAAAAATTATGAGAGGACTTTATGAGACCTCAAAAATTCCATGACATTAAACTCATTGGGGGGATTCTTCCATGAGTAGTTATCATTGACCATCCTCTATGTCTTTTCCAAACTCAAGCACTACAAACCAATTTCCCACCAAAGTTTTCTAGTTTGGCATAAAATCTCCATGTGAAATGCAATGATGTGTACTACAAGGTGGGCTATGTGATTATCAAGAGTTAAACTCACTTGGAGAGGGTTCCCCAAAAAGAGGAACATTAACTTGTGATCAAGAAGCTTAAGAGACTTGGCTCTAAGAGTCATAAGCTAGTCAGGAGCATTTACAAGGGGGACCGTGCTCTCTTTTTGATCCTCATGGTAAAAATTTTAAATAGGGGGTGTGGTTTGGTTTGGAACCTTTATTTACAATGGTGTATTTTTTGTTTTCCATCATTGTCCAACCATTATTATTTTCTGCCACCTTCTACTTTTCAAATAGTGTTCATTCAATAGAGGGTTTTGGCTAACTAATGAGAGGGAAATCATGGATCCTATGGTCAAGTGAATAACACTAAAAGTAGGTATTTAGTAATTTCAAATAGGTGACCTTTTTCACCCAATGCTTTGGCCCTACTTGAATATCGATAAACTCTTTTAGGTCTTTCTTCAAGTCAACCTCGACACAAACTCATTTGTTGGGGAGAATAAAGTAGAATTTGGTCTGCTCATGGCAAAACACCCTCCCTATGGGTTTAACAATGTCCTCAATAAAATCCCATAGAGGTAGCAAAAATGCCATGAAGTTTGATCTAAACTAGCACCATAATGGAGGCTTCATTAGAAACTTTGAAAGTATGAGTCAATGGGGCCACAATCATAGGGGTATTCCTCGGGAGCCAATAACTCAACGTGGAAAAGAAAGCTTGGACTTGAGTGTTAGGGTGTGGAGCTAAAAGCTTCAATTGTTTACAGACACGAAGAAGAGGTTGCTGAAGAACCAAAAGAACCGGCGTCGGCAGCATGACCGACGTCGATCAGATACAGTGCAGAAGGAAACTGGCGACGACAGCTAGTCGGTCGACGTCGGCAGCACCAGGCAAGCAGGGACCAGTGTCGGTCACCTGTGTGTTCTAGAACTGCTGTTGATGAACAGTCAGTTAAGTGAAGTGAGTGTTTGCATGTCAAATGACTAATTATAGTCACGAGCTGCATGTCTAATTATTGTAGTTAGATTTCTATTTTTGTAACCATGGGATTCTATTTAAAGATCCATGAGGCATGTATTGTAATCATCAAGAAGGCAAGTAAAAGCATTGAAGCAAGCAAGGTCAAGGAGATCTACAGGTGTAAGGTCAAGGAGATCAGCTGAAGCATTCAAGGAGGGATAATAACTCAGGCTATAGAGTTGGTTGTGTTGAGCAAGAGAGAGAGGGAATAAGGTCTTGAGGTGTGGCAAGCCTTTGAGGTGGAGGAATAAGTGGCATCTTCATTATTGTATTTTCTTCTAGTAATATTTAATACAAGAGTGTGTATTGTCTCTCAAATTCTTTGCTGTCTCAAGTTTCTAGTTACTTTATCATTCTGGTATAATTACGTGTTTAATTGCTTATAAGAAAGTAATCAATTGTGCTTCCGTTGGATAAGGGGTCACCTAACATTGAGAGGGATCCTTAAAGGAGAAAAGGAAAAAACCCTTGGTGAGATTCTGAACGCCAATGACTTGGAAACACAAGGGCTCCAATGAAGATGGATATAGGTATTGAGGGAATCCTCTTAGGGGACATGACCAACATAATAAGCTATCAAACAATTATTCTCATACAATTGGTAAACATTATTAACAAAATCACATTGTAAGAAAACATTAGGATTTGAGGGAGTTTAAAAGTTATACCTCATCGTACTCCTATAGAACAAATTACTTGGTTCTCTTTAGTGCAATCCTTCCTGTTATCTACAATAATAGTTGTGGCAGCAGGGTTGAGGGCCATTAAACATGGGTGCAATTACCCAAAGGGTGGATATTATTGCACAATAAGTGCACACTTAACCTATAAAATCCCTTAGAAGCGGTATGAAAATATTGGGCGACGAAGATACAATGAAAAACAAGATCGAAATGAAACTCTAGTAGGGCAAGCTTCTCAAATAACTATATTATAATCTTTTATCTTAGAGGGGCTCACAATCATTATGATTAAGGTTTTCAATGGTTAAATATTTGTATCTTGTTAGATGATATCACAAACACACTTCAAACCAATTACACCCTTTTCGATTAGATTAATTTAATATCACTAAGTAAAAAATTCATTAAGGTCGTGATTCCCTCTAATTTTAACAACTTATTAAAGGAAACATATTTAAGTGTACTCTTACTCAACATACCATAATCTGCTACTTTAATGCACATATGTTGAGTAAAATTTTCGTAAAATGAACCTTACTTATATTTAAAAAATAATGGGCTTTTAATAATAATCCAAAATTAAATTTTCCATACAATGAACCTTAGTTATATTTAGAGAAGAAGGGGCTCATTTTAGTTGTGTTAGCTAGATTTGGCATTTTTGAGTGGCAAGGAAATGTCAATTTCATGAAATCTAATTGTGGAGTTGAATCAAGAATTGATAGATAATAATATACAAAAATTGTTATTCATCATACATAAAAATAATTAGTTTAGATATTTTAAATATATATATTTTAAAAAAATGTAGAGACGTATTAATTTTGTTTATTGAAAGAATCTACAATAATTAATAATTCCATTTTCTTCTTCATAAATATTTTACTAATTAATTTTTTTTTGAATTAGTTGCATACTTTTAAAAGTTCATTGAAATTATCTACATTGATTAACAATTTCATTATCTTCTTAGCAAAATTTTTACTAATTAATGATATTTTGAATTTGTTATATAATTTTATTCATTGAAATAATCTACATTGATTAACAATATTATTATTTTCTTCGCATATTAGAATCTAAAATTATTTTTTGGGAAAAATAAATCCCAAGTTCTACCATATAATTATACCTCTTAACATATATATATATATATATATATATATATATATATATATATATATATATCTTTTCAAACTAAAAATAATAATTATGTCTTATAATAGATTTTTTAATTTGAATTTTATTTATTTAATTATAACTATTATTAAGCCAGAGGCTTATATGGCAAGGTAAGGCCCCAAGATTCATCTGATAAAGAGATAAAATGGTATATTCCATTGTTAACAACCTAGTTTTCAATGATGGTGGTTTGGAGGAAGTGGTGGTGCAGAGCTATTTGGTAGCACATGACACCATTTATTGTTAAATGTAAGAAACATATGTGAGGTTGCTCGTACTTCCAAAAATAAACACAACCATAGTACATATACATTATATATATGTCCTATCCAGACATGGATAAACACACATATTTGTAGTTTGTTGAAAGCACAGAGGGGCTTTTTGAGTCCGTTGAAATCCTTGACTAAAATGGAATGTGGTTTCGCTTTAATTGAAATAGATAAGATAAAAAGAATGGTGGCGATGTTGCTCTTGGGCTGAGTTAAATAAAAGAAAAGAACAAAACTTGATATGGCAATAATGTTAATGCTATTGGACAAAAAGTCTTCTTCAAGAGGTTCAAACTTTGGACATGGTGATAACAAGGATTGCGTGAAGGAAATGAAGAAGGCAAAGATCAACGATGCAGTACAAAAGAGGCAGACACATAGAGGGCTTGGTGTGGCACAACTTGAAAGACTGATATTACAAGAGCAGAAGAAGTGACTGCAAGAAGATACGGTAATGGTGATGGTGACTGCATCTATGAATAATCTTATGGTATATGCATCATTGTATAGATACAAAAGGCCTCTTGGGGCGTATTCATTTCTTAGGCATCATCATCATCATTAATCTAAACAATTATCTACATGTTCATCTTATATAAATATGTTTGGTTTACAGCATGTCGCTTATTCAAATCATGGGAGAAGCATTTTAGGCATCAAACCTGTGGCTCAATTAACACCTTCTTATACCTTGCTACTTTAGAAATACTTATTTTGTAACACGAAGGATCATCTACCTTTCATGGTTGTCGAAGGGGTTAGTAGTAACAATAATACTAATAATAATCATCTTGCCAGTATGTTTGGAGGTTTTGAGGAGGAGGGTAGGTTTAGGGGCTTAACTCACATAATATTTATCCCTATGGTGGCCATCCCTTGTAAGGCATCCATAAAGAGGCAAGATCCTTCATTTATGATGGAAAATTTGCTGAAATAACAACAACATGGTCGATGAAAATCCTAATGTAAATTATTATTTATTATTTATGTTGATTTTTTATGGATTTATTATTATTTAATGTGTGTGTGTGTGTGTGTGTGTGTGTCATGTGTGTATCATCAACATGGATAGATATGGTGTGACTTCATAATATTGTGTTTTATATTGGGTTTAAAATAATTCTCTACAATACAATGAGTCTCTATATTATATTGTGAAAGTGACTTTGTTCGATTCCATCACGATTTTCATTATATGTTGGCCAACACATATTTGGTTTTACGTTATTGTGAATTGACGGGAAGTCTAGAGGAATACCCACATTTATTTGGTTAGTATAATTTATGATTAGTTTTGGTGGCTCTATTTGGGAATTAAATCGCAGGGTTGAAATCCTCAAAAGGGGTGACAGATGAAACATTTACTATCACTTTGACAACTCATGGATGATCTCTTTCATCCTTCCAATTGGTTGTTTTGTTGGGATCTTTACAACCACGTTTGGTCTTTGTTTATTGATCTAATCAATCTCTCATTAGTCTTTAGCTACGATACATTAGAATTATAAACATAAATTTGAGATATTAATTATTGTAAATATTTGTTTTTAAATTGAGTATTTCTTTTTTGATTTTAATAATATCAATATAATATTTATTTTAATTATTTAGTTTATTACGTCGAGATGCATAACTTAGAGTGACAATCAAGGAGTGTAATGGTGTGAGTGGATACTTTTTATTTTTGTTTGAATTGACATATCAAAATATATAACCGATCGACAAAAAGACACATTCCCACTAGCCAAACTAATTCAAAACAATTTTAGCTTTTAAGTGATCAGATTTCAAGCCTAAATGCGTTCTCATGATTTATATAAATGGGGATGATGGATTATCAAAAATGAGAGGTTTTTTTTCCTAAATTTGAAAGATCCATGAGGGGAAGTAAAAATATATTACAGTTTATATTCTTTTATGTAATTACTAAATTTTATTATGAGTTTCAGTTGGAGCAGATATATTCGATGTGGCACTGCACAGAGTGTGATGTCCATATATTGCAATCCCCTTTCTATTATTTTTTGATGTACATCCACACCAACAATGTGGATAACACTTAAGAGACCATGAAACATGATTTGGACATCATTCATCTCATCCATCTCAACTTTATATTCTCTAACCAAATTGGTAATCTGCCAGACCCTATCACAAGTAATTATTATGATTAGAATTTCAATTTCAAGGAACCTAATCCTATGTAAAACATATGTAACCCTAATTACCTTAATCTATTAAGACAAAACAACATTAATTAAATAAAGATCCATATTAACCATAAATGAAAAGAAAACACTCATTCCTTCCAGTGTAACTTGCACCTTTGGGGTAACTGTTAGTAATAACTTAATGTCCGATCATTTTCATGATTTACATTGTACAATGATTGTGTCTAAATCTTTGTACTTCATCTTAGTTTGGAATAAAATTTTGCTAATTGTTATAAGTGCTAATTCTTGTTACATAGATTTTCATAATTTAAATGCTTATTTCTTCTACAATTATAGGGTCATTGCCATTCATATGATTTATATATTATATAAGACAATATTTATATATATTTGATATATTATATATTAATACATACTAGATAATCTTAAAATAAAAATATACAATTCCTCCGGCTTTTTTTGCACCTCAAAGATTTTATGCTTTCACAGTCCATATATTAATGTAATATGCTTTTGGAAAACTGTGTATAAATTGGCTTTCTTTGCACCTTCGGGGAAATTGCTAGTAACATATCTTCCCCACCATAATAAATTGGTGGCTTCCATTTCAACCATAATATGATTAATTTATTGTTGAAAATTTCTTTTTAAGTAGACATTGCGGGAGAATGTAGAGGTTGATGTATCTTTGTACTAGGGTGTCTTATACACATTTATAATTCTTTGGATTAAAAGAAAATATATTTTTTATTTTATTTTTTAGTAGGGATTAAATTTGACGGTAACATTTATTTGTTATGAATCAATATTACCTTGTCGATGAGTTGTAGATGAGTTAGTTGTACCTAACCTCACCTAGATTCAAGTTTTATTGGGAATTATAAATTGGTTGTGATAATTTATGTTAATTTTGAAGTCAATTATGATCTTTTATGTTGGATTTGAGTTAGTGGTGATCATTTATATTGAATTTGAGATTGATTGTGATTGTTTATCTTAAATTTAAGATCGATTGTGATTATTTTTTAAAAACTAAATTATCCTAAATGAATATAATATCGATTCATAACTTTAATAAAAGATATTTATCAATCTAAAAAATATACTTTTTAAATACTAATTTAATTTATAATTTAAAAAAAAAAACATTAAAAATTATATATAATCATCTTTATATTTTTAACAATTTACTTAAATTTTTACAATCTATTTAATATGATCATCCAAAAAAAGTTGATTATATTCCATTAAAAAACATAAATATGATCACACAAACATCTAATTTAATAGGAAAAACTTTAAGCATTTTTTTTAATGATTTTTTAATCTTTAAAAAGTGTAAAAAACAAGCCTACTACCAGTAAGATAGTCAATGAGAGCTTTTTGATTTGAGCTTTAACTAAGCCAACTTACAAATCTCATATGCCAAATCTTTATGAAGTACCCAACATGGTAAGATTTCCTTTAGGCATTCATTTATAGAGTGGTGTTCATAAACGTTATCTATATGTTTTAATAATTTTATTTATTTATATTGGAAGATAAACATTTTAATTTTTTTATTTAAACAGTTCAATTTTAATTTGAGATGATATAAGAAATTGTGAGATTCTAAATTATTATGTATACAAGAGATATTTATTTTTTAAATTATTTCAACTATTTTGAAAAAAATTAAAAATTTAAGAATTTTTATATTATTAATTAAATGTAATGTTATGAATACCTAATGACATATTTATATATTGCTATATATGGGTGATGATAATAGAAATTGGTGACATACTTATCTAAACACTAGTGTTATATATTATTTTTGTCTTGTTAATAAAAGGTTTGGCATTTATAGTGAAAGTGAATTAGCATAGGTATTTCAGCCTTCATTTTGATTAATTCTTGTAGTGCAATTTTTTATTCGGTGGTTATTTTTTTAATTTCTTAAACAAGTTTATTCGAGGAAATGAAATAAAAATTTGTTCTTGTTAACAATATTGAACATTTTCATATTTAACATATATATATCAATTATAATTGTCTGAACATAGAATTATGAACATTAAGTGTTAATTTTTTATAACAATTTTTACATGAAGCAGGGTTGCAATAGCTGCAAGGTGATAATATGAAGTACAAATACATGGGGTAAGAACCATTTCTAGTATTGATCACTGATAGGTTGAACATGTTGACCTCCATAAATTCCATGCAAGATTGCATGTAGAGAATAAAAGTGCATTGGCAGTTCGATTGCTCTAGAGTGGCCTTTCCTAAGAAACTGCCTTCCCAACTTTTGTGCAATGTTTATACCTAGTGTTTGCTTATGCATCACATTGCCACCCCAAGCCCAGACAAATAAAATCAAACAATGGGGAATTAATGCCTACAATTGATGGAGAATCCATGCGAATGACTATGAGAATCCTAGTACATGAGACTTATGTGAGCATGTGTACCTCCCATGGGCAAAAATACTGGCATGTAAAGTGCAATAAATTTATGGCAGTGATAAATAAATCATGGCTAAAGGACAAGAGGCCCCATGTCTCACAATTATCAGTTAACTTATTCAGGTCATAATTTAAAGAGGAGGTTTCTGATATCATCACTCTCCTAAGTTGTGAAGTAGGCAATGAAAATACTTAAATATTTTGCTTATGGATGTTCATGTCAATGCGTATTATCTGTGTTGGAAAGTAATTCATAGATTGGGGAGAAATGATCAATGATTGCCTTCATTACCAATTGATGAATGTAAATAACATGAACCAATTTTTCATGACTTTGTATTTAGTATATGCATTGGCATCTCAGAGGACATATCCTGGGCTCTCACATCAAGGTGACATTACTCTATATACCTAAATGTACGAATGCTATCTCCAACTGACTTAGTAGAGAATGATAAACACTTCAAAAGAATAAATGACTCATTCACATTGTGATCAATACGAGCTCTAAATGAGGACTAAGAAAGAAAAATAAGTAAAAAAATAGCTAATCTGATTAAATAATATGGTAGATACTACATTCAATTTCATAAATTTACATACATTAGGGTCGGAGGATTCAAAAGCTATCCTATGTAGCTACCACGCTTAACAAATAAAAAAATCATACTGATAGAGCTATGCAATAAACTATCTACAAACCAAAAATCTTGGAAAGATAATGTAGTACATACTTTGTTCCTAATTTCATTAGGTCACTTTTCATGCAAAACACTATCCAATGGTGCAAACATTGAATCAACAATATCTTAGTTCACCCTCCATTCTTATCCCAACAGATTTTATTTCGATACTAAACACTTTGTGTAAGCATTGGCCCTACATATAAACATTCACCTCACCTAGAAGAATATCGGGCAAACTGTATTGATGAATATGAAGTCAAAAGAAGTTGGGTTCAAATGACTATTAATAAAGCTAAAGCCTACATAGCTGAATGGGTTCCCGATGGCATGGTCAATGACATGACATACATGATTGACCATTGGTATGTTGAGAAAGGTGCAATTGCACTTTTGCCACCCATGCAGTGGTCAATAAGATAAATAATAGACACAAAAGGCCGAACCAAAATAATGTTGGAGAAAACCCACAAATGGTTACATAGGAAACTTCAAGAAACTACTATAAAAAATAGGCCCAACATAGTAAATCCTATAGTGCCTCCAAAGTAAGGGCTATCATGAACTCGAAAGTATAATGAAAATGAAGCCTTCTGAGTACCACAAGAAAACTACAAGGATATTGCTATGAATATATTTAAAGAAATCAACATTTTCAGACATGAAAAGTAGGCCAAAAACATAGTCGTTCCCAGTTGCTTTGAGCCAATTACTGCTCTATACAATGCTTCTTCATGGACCATCTGACTCTTTCCATATGTGTATAAAAATCTTTTTTATATTTCCACGTGTAAAAAAATATAAAAAATATAACATGACAATATCTCGAATGTAAAATTCCACCTTAGTTGTATTTTCTTGTGGTTTGTTATGCAATTTAAATTTTCAACACTACTTGAAATAAAAAGCCATGGGAGCCTACTGTAGTGCTTCGTGCAAATTGTTTTCCATGATTTTATGTTTTTTTTTATCGAATTACCAATATTAAATTATCTTAGCAATACAAAAACTAGTGCAAAATGCATTGGGACTTTTCATCACCTCACCCTATACAAAATTTGTTTGCCAAATACAATTTCTAGTTTATTAGTTAATTCATTTAATTTTAATAAACCATTTTCAACAAAACATTCAAACCATTCACCGTGTTCACTAGCTTACTACACTCTATGAATTTTTTGCCAAACTGACAATGAAGACCTCTATTAGAGATTCACTGACCCTTGTTAGAGAGTCACCAACCTCTGATACAAACATTCCCCTGAGCCGACGATAGGTACTAAAGCTACAACATGGCCATTGTTTTTATTATTATTGTATCACTAACTGCATTAAGGACTTCAGATCATATAAGATGTATGTGTCCATGGTAACTTCTTTTTCATCATCATTTTTCTTTGTATAAATTATGATTTTTGTTGACATTTTACGTTACATAAACCATACCTCTATTATTGTCATTATTTTGCAACAAAAATCCCTCAAAACCAAGTTAATAGTTAATATTATGAGTGCCATAATAGGAAGATTTATGACATGGTTTTTCACCACCATTATTTGTAAGAGAATAGTGGCAAGAGGATTTGTTACTATCAGAGGTAAATTAAAAGGGGAAGAAAATAAGGGAAGACACAATGACAACCCTTAAAACACATTAGTTGTACCTAATGTGGACTAATAATAAAAAAGCATACATATATGCTAAAATCATATAATTTAATGACTAATAAATAATTAAGGATGATTTTTAGATGTCTACATTTTTTTCCACTTTGATGTGTGCGCGTGTGTGTGTCGACATAATTAGGCAAAGGAAGACATGGTATGGATATAAATTTTGTGCCTCTAAAGCTTCAAAGCAAAATACAATGTACTAGCGAATCTACAAAAAAAAATTCTAAACACATACATGGGTCAATTCAAAATAATCATAATAAATGTTGAAAAATCAATAAACAAAATACCATTTAATCATATAAAAATTTAAGAAGAGTACATCCTTGAATAATTAATGATGTTTATTTTTTTTATTGAAATGATGTAGTTATATTTCATAAGTTAAAAAAACATAAATATATGTAGGATACAAAAGGCAAGTGGTATGAGATCACAACATAAGCAAACACTTACCAAATATTAAATGATGTACAAAGGAACCATAAGGCCCAAGACCACCAAAATTAAAGTGATACAAAAATTGTCAAGTGTCCATAACCAAGTATTAAATGCACAAAAAAATTATAAATAAATAATAACCATGCTAAATTAGGCAATCAGTGCCATCAAACCTACAGATAGGGAATGAAGCTTATCGGGTTATTTTTTGCCAATGGCTACCATAAGGATGAGCGATATTAAATATTGACTCTGTTAGGATTATAGGTAGATACCATATTATTTGGTGTGTGTGTGAAAATGTATAATGAGTTGTGATAACAACACATTCCTATAAAGTAGTAATTATCTAGTTGTTTGTGATAAGGGTAACTCCACGAAAGTCTAATATCACTAGCCTATAAGTGTAAGCATATTATTGTTAAAAAAATGAATCGAGTATTTACAATAGTTGGTATCAAAGTAGGTATGGGGTTGTGAATGTTAATCTGGGGCAAAGCCATAAAGAATTTTAATTGCCCCTCTAATGGCGAGATTATTCTCTATGAAGAGTTTATGTAGGTAGTTTGTAAGTTTCATTTACTTTATTTGGTAAAGTTAATATACTTTCATAAAGATTAAGGTATTTATATTATTTGTCTCTCTCATCATGCGACTGATCATCTGACAATAGTAAGATCCACTATCTTTGTCCAATCCGTCCACCACCAAGTGTCCCTTGTGCATAGACAAACACCTTTGTATGCCTGTCAAGTTCATCCATTGCTCATGAGCTAATCATGGGAATAAATGTAGGCTAGATTCTCTATGCATTCAAAGACTTGGACAAGTGTGTACTATTTTAAATGCCATTCACATAATGCATTCTTTATTGTCGTAATTACAAATCTACTAGATAACTCATGTGATATTTGTATACCTTGACATCTCTAGTAGCATTGAAGTCCCCATCAACGTGCATACTATGTGATGCAAGCACATAAAGGGAAACTAATTAAGGTCAACCTTTTATACTGTGTTGCTTAGATAATCACTTTCCTGTGGATACACTTCAATTACATTACTTAGATTTGACCTATCTCAACACACTATCTTTATTAAACTCAACAACATGTTACAAAGAATTGAATGCATACTCTCATTCACACTCTCATATACACACTTATCTCTATATGATTATTACATTAACATGAAGAATGTACAAACATTCATATAATCACTCTTGAACTTGAAACATCCATTTGCTCTCTCTCCTTCCCACTTCTTGGAGCTTCTTTTTTCCTCTCTCTAATTGTCTTTGCCCTTTCCCTTATTGTTTTGAATCTTCTCTGACATTCTATGACTTATCTAGCCTCTTGGAGTGTCTCTTTAGCTTCCCTAACTTCTTAGAAATGCACAAGATTCGATAGTTTATCATCCTGGGCGGTTACTTTCTTTTCCTCTTGATGTCGTTGATAGTTGTGTCCAAGATTCAATAGTTTTCAGTTTCCTTCTTTTCTTCTTGATGTTGTTGACAACTATGTCTAATATATTCACGCAGGTCATAATTAGTAGCAAAGTGAATGTATATGGTGTGTTTATAAACATATATGTATGTGTTGATGTGCATGTTTGTTATTAGTACATATGGTGTGGTTTCTTTCCCTATATATGCACTAAGGGAAGAATGTTAGGATTATTTGTATGCGACATATTATTTGGTGCATGTATGCAAATGTATAAAGTAAGGGTTGTGTAGTTTGTGATAAGGCTAACTCCACGAAAGTAGGAGATCACTAGCCTATATATGTAAGAATCTTGTTGTTGAATAATATTGAATCGAGTATTGACAATAAACTCCCATCTTCTTGCTTTGCATTTTTTCTTCCTTTCCCCCCTAAATCAGTTATTAAAATTTTAAAATATTTAATTAAAAAATTTAAAACACCGATAAAGAAAAGACTTCATATTAAAAAAATGGCCCCTTTTCACATTTAAAAATAACTAGTAGCATTTAAACACGTTGCAAATTCTTAACTTGGTCTTTACGATTAGAAAAAAAGAAAGAAAAGGAATGTCTTTATTAAGATACACGATGTGGGTCCCTGTCTAATTGTAAGGTAATTTATAATATATAATTTTTTTTTTTTTTTTTGTAAAAAGACACGTAAATACAGTTCAAATACAAGACATACAGACCCTACACTTACAAGATTAAACTTATGTCCTTTCAAAAAGAAAAAAATCTTCTAACAAAATTTGATTTAACTAATCGAACATTTTAGAGGCAAAAGAAGAAGGAGGTCTATTAACAATCTCAAATTTTCCGTTAACTTAGATATATAATAGTAGCAAAATATTTGTACCAAATTAACTAATACCAAAAATAATAATCGATACAATAACTACTATTTATTTTGTTCATGATCGAATGACAACAATCAATAATAAAAACTACATATATAAAATATAATAAAATGCCTAACACTCATAGAATATAGTGAAGATCTAGTCTAGATTTTGATCACTTTGATAGCTGCGAAAAAACGATATGCTGCCTACCCTCCCACAAACGGAATCACAACGCCGTTAGATGCGCACGGACAGAGTTTAGTGCCGACTATGATACCCCCCACGTTATTGACTGACATACCACGTGTCAATGACGAGTTTCCACGTCTGAACAAGAATATCTTATGTGCACGTGTGTCTTGTTTCCACGTGGGCTATTGCAGCCGCCTCTTAAAATATATTGCATGCTTACGTCACAACTTCTCCACACACGTGGAGATAATGAGTCGATGTGACGTTTCGTCGCCTTGGTCAAGCCTTATTACCTAACATAAGAATATATTGATATGTTTATTAAAATTTCACAAGATCAATGTTAACTCCAAAAAATAATTGATAATAATTGAAAAAATAGCAATGTACCAGAGAATAATATATAGGAAAGGTGAACAATTTACATGGGAGGAACATATAAAATTAGAGGCTTTAGGATAGGATTCTTAGTTGCATTTAATTTAATTGATGTTGACGAGTTGCATTTGCATGTCAACAATTAAGACAAAGGGTCTTTTGATGATAATTTGTTTATCAGTATCTTTATTATTGTGGTTATTTTATCAATAATTTATTTATTTATTTTCCACATTTTTATCGATTGTTAAGATTTTTATCTTTAAGATTATAGGTTTATTTTGTAGTTATTTGCTGATGGTAGTGATTTATTGGCTATGAGTTGGCTTCATAGATTCTCTGATGGTGGATCTATGTTGAACACAGTTGATGTTGACGAGTTGCATTTGCATGCCAACATTTAAGATAAAATGCCTTGTGATGATGATCCATTTGCTGATATCTTTGCTGTTGTGGTTGCCTCATTGAGAAAAAATATATTTATATTCAACGTCTTTGATAAAAACTACGATTTTCATCTTTAGACTATAAGTTTATTTGTTGATGGTGGCAACTTGTTGGCTATGAGCTGGCTTGATAGATTCTTTGATGGTATATTTGTGTTGAACTCAATTGATGTTGTTGAGTTGCACTTACATGCCAATGTTCAAGATAAAGGGCCCCTTGACGATGATTCACTTGCTAGTATCTCGCTGTTGCAATTGCCTCAATATAGAAAATTTTACTTATTTTCCTTATTTTGGGTTAATTGTTGGATTTTCATCTTTGGACTATAAATGTAATTTGTAGTTATTTTTTTATGGTGGTGACATGTTGGCTATGAGTTGGCTTGATAGATTTTATGATGGTGTATCCATATTGAACTCAATTAATGTTGATGAGTTGCACTTGCATGCCAATGTTTAAGACAAAGCGCCTCTTGATGATAATTTACTCCCTGATACTTTTGTTGATGTGGTTGCCTCATTAATGAAAAAAATATTTATTTTATGTGTTTTCGTTAATCGTCAAGATTTTCCTTTTAGAATTATAAGTTTATTTTTTGGTTATTTGTAGATGGTGATGACTCGTTGACTATGAATTGGCTTGATAGATTTTTTGATGGTGTATCATTGTATGTTTTACCTACGGGCATCTTATTTTTTATTTTTTAGTAATAAACTCTTTATTATAATTTGATGATTAATTAAAACAAATTCTAACATCATTTCAAAAAATAAAATAATAAGGATATTTTATGTGGCTTTAATATCGTCTCTATAGATTTCTTGGTTATTCATTTTATATAAGTCTTGTATCCTACACTAGCATTTTTTTAATTCTTATTTTCTATTTTAATTAATTTTCATATTAGTTTGTGTTGAAAGAAATGATCTCAGAATTATTAAGAATCAAACGAATAATCCTTGAAATCAAAGTTGAATATTGAAATCGTAAATTATGAGTTAGCTGGATAATTAGGGCAATGCTCCTAACACTGTTGCTTGTGTTCCTCCCTCTTCACTTTCAAGGGATCAAAATCTGTGGGGACCATCGATGAATATCTTCTTACCATTGCTCTCATAACAATACAAGTTGGTATTTGTCTCAAAGGCACTCGCCTCCTTAACGTGGTGGTTGGGTTCCTCCTCCCTACCATGACCTATTCCCTTACTTAGCCTTGGCCATCTCTTCTCATAGGATTTATCTAGTTGGCATGCAAGAAGATTCATAGGATAACATAGAGGTAAAGAATGAGGAAAATAAAACAAACACTGGTTGGGAGATTTCCCTAAGGGCGATGACATGTTAGATGACAGTTGGAGAAAACTAGATGATGACCAAGGTCCTTTGCCTGCTAGTCACCTTGTTACTATAACTGGTTTATTTCTTTATGGTTTTATATTTTTTTAAACTTACAGACGGTACTTATGATATATCTTTTCTACTTATGATATATCTTTTCATAAGTGTATTGGAATGTGGGGCATGATTCCATGTGGCTCGACCTTTTTAATAAATAACCAGTATATTGTTTTAAAAACCATATAACACTATTTCGTCTTACAAACTAATTTTTTTGAAAAGGCTTTGTAACATAAAAAAATGTAGTGAATTTTTTCCCTATCATATACCACCTCTAATTAACACCACATTTATCATTTACGTCTTAGTATTCCTCTACATGACTAAAGGGTAGAGAATTAAAACTTTGGATCTTCGTGATGAGCATAGGATAATGTTGGTTGTAGAGATGGTTGTGTATAATGCTATTGCTGGATCTCTAGATGTTGAAAAAATTACATTTGAAATTAAGTTTGAATGGTATGTATTTATGGGTTCGAGACCATAAGTGTGGTAATCTAAGACCATATGCACCTCTCTCATTAATGGAGATTGGCATGCCATCCTAAATTCTAACGATCACTGCTTGGATACCTCATCTGACACAACTACTGGATTGGACTATCCTTGTTAAGAACAAGGCAACATTGGTTGCTTGAAGGTGGATTTGATAGCTAAATTTGCCAACAAAGACAAAGTGAATAGTGTTTTTTTATAGGTGGACTGTAATGGTGGGTGGATTACTGTAATAATATGAGGGCATCAAAAAATAATATAATTAATAATTTCAACATTAATTATTTTGATATATGATATTTGTGGGGACTCGATCTAAAATATAAACAATTTCTAATCTTTATATTTATATTATACCAAACGGTTAATAAATGTCTCATATTACAAGTCACCTAATCATTAGTGGATTTTGAATTTGAGTTACCACTATTGTAATGCATCCACTTAACCTTGCACCACAACCCAACCAACATAACTATAATAGTAAAATTAATAATAACACTAACAAAAATAATGTTAACATTAATAATATCTTTTCTAATATAACTAATAATAACACTGTGAATATTAATAATAGCATTTTTATAATAATACCAAGATCACTGGGACAATGATAATAACATTTCAAACTTCAATAATAGCTTTAATAATTACACTATTTCCAATAGCAAGTTTAATGTTATGGACCATAGTAATAACATCAAAAATAATAATAGTATTGTGATGGACATTAATATTAATAGCTATAATGTGGTTAACCTTGTGGTGTTGAATTAGGAGGAAAAATTAGTGGTTGATCTGTTAGATATTTATGTAAATTCTCATGCATTTAATGCACTAAAAATGAGATTTAGGTTTTCTATTGCCCCACAATATATCTTTAAGGAGGACTTTATTGTAGGGATATAAAATATGTCTAAAGGTTTTCTGTCAGAAACTATAGATGAGGTAAGATAAGGTTATATGGTTACTTTGAGACATGCCAAATCACTATTGAAAAATATTACTGGCGAGGAATGAAGGGCATGAAAAGTATTAAATAAGAATTAAGATATTGTTATTATCGAGGTAGATAAGGGAAATGCTACACGTTATAATGAATAGAAGGGACTATGATGCCAAACTGGAAGATCATCGAAGTTACTGTAGGCTTACTTATAACCCTGCATTTGTGATAACTAAGAGGGTAACTAAAACTATTAAAGCATCATCCTTAGATGATATGGTCAAGGAAAAATCCATTCCCAATAAAGAGGTTACCCCTAGAACATACGCTACCCCAAAAATTTATAAAGTAGTTGTAATTATGAGACCTATTTTTGACATCATCAATTCTCCAACCTATAATCTCATAACCTTTTTAGGGAAAAAAGTTGAAACTTTCAATCGGGAAGACTTCTTCATTTATATGAGATTCGTCATAATCTATCACCTTTATTAATGATAAAAGGTGGAAGAAAAATAATTAATGGTTAGCTTTGATGTAATATCCTTTTACACCAAGGTTCCTATTGAGGATGTGATTGAGGTGGTTAAAAAATGCATTGATGAAGAAATAGAAAAATTGGTAACTCTATATCTAAGGTTCATTTTCTTCTCATTCAAGGGTGTTATTTTTTAAGAAACTAAAGGAATGGTCATGGGCTCTCCTTTTGTCTCCACTAGTGGCAAAATTTTATATGGAAAAAATTGAGGAAAGGGCTCTTAACTCCTTCCCATCAGACCCAAATGGAAGAAGAGATATGTTGAAGAAACTAATTTATGTTGGTAATCTGGAAGAGACACCCTAGAATAATTCTCCTCCCATATCAATAGTTTAGTTCCTAGTATAAATTTCACTAAGGAGGTGGAATAGGAACAAATCTTATCCTTCTTAGATGTCCTCATCTCCCACAAAAATGATGGCTCTTTGGTGCTCAAGGTGTTCATAAAAATTACACATAAAATCTTTTATTTGCATGCTAATTCACACCACCACCACCACAAAAGGATGGTGTGTTGAGCACACTTTCCACTAGAACTTTTAGGATTTTGCTGAAGCTAACATAGAACAAGAAATAGAAAATTCAAAAATGTCTTTAGGAAGAATAGGTACAAAGGTAATCAAATTGCAAGGGCTTTGAGACAAGCAAGATATGATCACAACATGAAACAACAATAACATTCCCCAACAACAAGGCATGTAACTTTCTTATCATACATTGAAGGGGTGTCCAACAGGGTTTTAAAAATCCTAAAATGTCGAAACAGCAGAAGCACTTTCTTACCTCAAAAAAATTAATGAATTCTTTGAGAACGGTTAAGGACTAGGAAGAACTATTAAAATATCCCCAAATGGGAATATTTATAAATACACTCACACAAATAAAAAACAAAATCAATGCTTATGCGAATAGACTCAAATCTAATATTGCTCAGATACAACTATAATACCCCTCCAAGGATATTTAAGACAATTTTTGATTTTTTTAGATAATTAGCTTACAACAACATAGCCATATAAGTTAATAAGCATAAATGATAACCCTCATATATTATATTACTGAATGTTGAAGAGTACATATATTTAGAGCATTTAAAACATATAACAATTGCTTGCATATAAATCCTTTGAAGCACCAATCTAGTTTATAAATGAAACCACCTTAAGTCAGCTAGAGAAGATCTTTCACCACCAAAATTTAAAAACTTTAGAGGGTTTTTATCCTCAAATATTTCTTCACTCTAAGTGTTTTCATCATTAAGAGAGGCTTAAATTGAACCAGGTTCAAACTTACAAATGGGGGTTGGGGGGTTTATCATATTCAACATTCATATCTTACAAAGGGAGAGAGTTCTCCTTATATAGATTTTACAATGAAGAAGGAAATAGAGAAGAAGCATGGGGAGAGAGAGAATGTGGTGCCACATTTATATGTGGGCCAAAATGACCACTACTGGGCATGTGACACCATGCACAAGGTTCAAGAGTGAATCTTCTACTTTTGACAATATCTCCACCACTTTTCATATCCTATAAAATGGCCTCCTCACTCACACATGTGAGCAATAGTGAGATGTTTGTCCCCTTGTGAGAATGGTCAAACTTAGATCACATTATTAGCCCATATTTTGTCTTGGTCTCCCATTGTGTGAAAAATTCCATAAAGTAAAGATTCTAATTTAGACAAGATCCACCAACCCCATGTGACCTTCTTGTATTTGTCTTCCACCTATCCACTAAGGTCCAAAGCACCTTTTAGACTCAAGATAAAACACATAAATCATGGGTCCTCCGTAAAATTTTGACCCATACCCACTCATGTGAAGATAAGCCCATGAAGATATCCTTTGTCTTTATACACACAATAATCAATAGATTCCCAAACCCCTTTTGACTCTAATAACCTCTCTTCACATGCACCCCCATTAGAATTATACCACACTTCATCTCACATTAGCTTTAGCACATGTGAGATCTACTATGGGCCATGCCACATCATCCATAAGCCACCTCACTATTGAATCATTAGCTGCATCACCTACCACATCACTATGAATAGTGATAGTGAATAGTAACACATGAATAGTTCTTATGAATAGTAATATGTGAATAATGACTTTACCTTAAGTATTCCATTGATATCACTTGACTTAGCCTACAAGAATGAATTAGGCTAACGGTCTTATAAGAAAAATTGGGACATTACAATCCTCCCTTCAAAAGTATTACTTGTCCTCAAGCAATACTTGCTCACTTCCTAGTTCCAAATGCCAGGATCCCAAATGAGATTTGGGAATTTGCAATTACCAATCCTCAAGCCTCTTTATGATGTAGTTTCTCCACTGTGCTTCCATTGCACTACTCTAATACAACCACAAGCTACAATAATCATGTGTATTCCTAGAACCCATATTTTCATATCCCCATCCATACTCAAAGTGAAAAGAGGAACATCTTTCATCAATTCACCAACAATATTCACACATACCCTCTCAAAACTACTAGTACAAATGATGAAAATATTGTTAAGACTAAAAATCAAATTTAAAATTACCTTGGGAATGCTTTTTCTATCATAAACTAATAATACCTCATCATACTCAATTCCCAAGTGCTATAGTGACAGTCCCATGCACAAATATTTATGCAATCAACTTATTCAATTTTTGAATGCTCATCATTAGTTGTTGATCCAAGAATTTATTCACATTGAAAACCACATGCATCATCTATTATGCATCTATCTCATGGCTGAAAATTGTACCTTCTTGTGAAAATTGCTCTAATTATGAGAGTTCACATTCTTGAAGTACTTTCCAATGACTATAAACATATTGAATATCCTTAGTATGAGGAATGCTGGAATCATGAAGAAATATTTCATCCTTATGGAGTTCATCAATTCCTTCAACTATTTGCCTGATCTCCATAATCCTTGTATTATATTCTTGTTCCTTGGGTATGGATGAAGAAATGAATGTTCTTCTACTTTGTATAATGAAAAATGGGCCAAACTTAGTTCTAGGCATAGCTCATCTACCCGTGTCTCTTTTACAGATGTATCTCATGATTCTTCTTCCTCTATCCTATCAACCAATAAGTATGGCTTCAATTTTTGCTCACATTATTTGAAAACACTGTTAACCAATTCATATGCAGCTAAAAAAGTAACTTTCTCTTGCCTCAAAATAACCAATAACATGGATAAGATTGGTTGGGAGATATCATCACTTTCATTCAAAATTAATGACATAATGGCTCTTATACAATCAAAAATAATTTCTTCATGATTCTCATTGACATAAGCTTGAAATGATGAAATGCTTAAAGAATAAGATTACCACAACCTGAATCAATCAAAAGAACACATGATCTGACTTTTGCCATCAATTATAAAATCTTAACCCTCTTACCAAAATAAGGGCTCCTAATATCATCTAAACCATGAAAGATTTCAATAATCAACTATCATATCCTCCTCATTATGTTATCATTGTAGGGTGCTTCAAGAGGTGAAATTCTTGTAATTTCACTAAGACAATAAATGTCAAGAAGTCTTATGTATTTATCAAGATGTCTCATAATAATTAGCTTAACAAAAGAAGTCATTGATGGCTTCATTGCCAAAGGCAATTTATTTGAACATGATTGAGCCATTATAGACAAACTACTCTCCACTACCTTCAAATTACTAAGTAACAAATCCTTTGACTGATGTAGAAATTCAAGATCCCTACCTACTATATAAATAATATCCCATACCTTAAATTTCATGAAATATATCAATAACATTGCAACATTTTAATTTCCCATAAACTAGTAATTTTGCAAAAAAAAAAGCACTAAAACATTAGAAAAATGCCTGTTTTGAGAGAGAAAGTGGCCTTCCAACCACTCGTTGGACTCGGCACAGAGCGAGGAATCAAAAAGAGGTTTTTGTGAGGGGGAATTGGCCTCCTTCCAACCCAAGCCTCACCCTTCGTCTTCGTAGGTCGAAGATACAAGTTTTTAAAACCTTTAAAC
This sequence comes from Torreya grandis, assembly GCA_037957365.1. Lineage (NCBI taxonomy): Eukaryota > Viridiplantae > Streptophyta > Pinopsida > Cupressales > Taxaceae > Torreya > Torreya grandis. Next base: position 2,691,588 of record JARHVA010000272.1, read on the forward strand.
TACTTTTTTTTTAAAATGCTAATTTTCCAATTTGACTTTAATTCAAAAAATCAAATGACTGATTTATGAATACAAGATCAGAGTAATTATGAGAAAATTAGACAAAGGCAAATTTTACCAATCAAACTACTTGTTGAGGGCCCACATGAGGCGCCAAAGGGAAAAAGTACACCATTTTCAAAAAAATAGTAGTTCTGGCGGAAATTCTTGCAAGCAATCACACAAGCAAGCTGTGCAAATGGAATGCAAGGTTTTGTAGGCTTAGATTCTCTTTATAACACCAAGATCACATAATGCCTTTAGCAAATCTCCACACACTGATGGAAATAATGATAGGGAATAGGTAGATCTTATTTTGAGAGTGTCAAGCTTCCAAAATTGTAATGCCTCTATCAAATAAATGATGCCAAAGTACAAATTCAATGTAGAAGTCAATGCCTTCAGATTTTAAATGGAGAAAAAACCATTCCAATGCAGGTTTACCTCCTCCAATGTAGATCCTTCAACAACCACTTCCAATGCCAAGTGTAGTGGAAAATAGCCTTAGAGCAGATCTGGATCACACAGATCTGGGAAATGATGCCATCACAGGCTTGCATGTATATGGAGAGACCAAACAAGCCATAGAAGGAACAATAGCTTAGAGAACTAGCAATATTTCTTGGAAATTTTCAAATTTTATAAAAAAATTGCCTTAACAAAGCTCTAGATTTCAATGAAAGCAATAGCAAAATAGACAACCAATTATCGGGGTGGCTCTGATACCATATCAGAGGATTTTCCAAGGTCTGAATAACAAGGATGCATGAGTCATGGTTTCACGGGACGAAGCAAGTGAATACCACAAAATGCTAAAGTAAATGAAATCAAACAAGAGACAATTGCATAGATAATTTGGAGAAAAGCCAATATACCATTAACATGAGATGGCCATAATGAAGAATACATATAGGAGAGCTAGTAAGTAACTCCTCCATAAATGGTGGTCAAAGCACCCCAAGAATAGACTATAACTCCTCCACAAAAGGTGGTCAAAACACCCCAAGAATAGACTGTAACTCCTCCATGAAATGTGGTGACAAGGTGCTAAGAATAGATAAGTAACTCCCATACCTGGAATAGCCGATCAAAGGAGTTACTTATGACATTCTTATGACACCTATGACACATCTATGACACACATCTCCACATAAGCTAGCTTATCTCACGAATTTAGGAAAACTCCATGTATGCACAAATACATAATATTCCCTAATTAAGTAATAGGGAAAAATAAAAACCTACACTAACAGAAGGGAACCCTTAGATCACAGGCAACTATAGGGAGACCTAGATAGCTAGGCCATCTTTAGTAGAGTTGGATGGACCACTTATTTTGAGAAACTATAGCATTTTTGAGAACCTCTTTATAAATAATTCGTAGGGTCTTTTATAGGAGAGCAGGTAACTATATATGGCATTACATTCCCATTCACTAAAAAACTAGTAAGCTAGGTCACTGAACTGTTAAGTATAGGGTAAAACTAGGAGGATAAACCTAATGGTCAAATAGTTAGACAATAGTTCTATCAAGGAAATGAAAGGCTAGTGCTAAAAAAAGGAGGTATAGAGAGACTAAGCCTACCCCCAGCCTAGAGGGAAGTAACCTCGTACATCATCAAATATATGACCTATGAAGAAAGGTACTCTCTGATTTATACTCTCTAGTTAAAATTTTTGAATCACTTAAGGCATGATAGGACCATTAATATCCTAAACCACTTGTGTAATATCCTAAAAAATATGTCTAAAAAATCCCAAAAGGGGGTTGAGAAAGCTTTTTCTCATCATTATCTGGTCTGGTTGATAGTTAGACATGGAATAAGTACTGTTAGAATTGACCTTAACTAGAAATAATTTCTAGCCCTAGGAAATGGTGAATCTCAACAAAGAGAGGGAAATAATGGGGGGAATCACCTAAGGAATAATACCAATAGATATCACAATAAATTACTATGGGTACTAGTGCAACTGGTTATCCCATATCCATTAAAGGTTCATCTGAAGTTGCTATAGGTAGGAGAAGATGAAGGAAACTAGTCTTATCTCTTGAGGACACAGAGGAGTAAAATACACCCACACAAACTAGGTATAATATTCCTTCTCCCACTATTCTAATTGTCTCCTCACTAAATATTGACTCTTTCACCATGGCTCCTTTAATGGAAGAAGAAGTTCTTCCATCAACAACTACACAAGAAGAACTAGTTCCAACAGCCACCCCTTCTAAAAATAAGAAAAATGAAGAGAAAAAACCCTCTATATTAAGGAAAAAGAGACCTCCGCTTAGGATATCTTAGATAATTAAAAGATAGAAGATAACCCTAACATCCTCACCCATAAACATTAGTGAAGATGAAGGGAAAAAGAAAGAGCCCAAAATTTGAAAGACCTTTGATAGGTTCGAGATTGCAAAATGGTATATGAAAGAAGAGTCTACCAAGGAAGAAGAAATAGTAACCTAAGACACTTAGATTTATTGAGGAAGATATGGATCTCCTCAAATAAATAGGTTATACATAAGAAGAAATAATAATGTTAGATCAACTTGTAAGAGAAGAAGAATTTCTTGAATAAAGGGCCATGGAAAAAACAATAGAGTAGGACACAATTCCTCATAACTAGTAGTTCCAAACTTTGTAATAATTCATAAAAGAGATATATAGGTTGAGGAACAAAATAATAGAGTTAAAAGGCAAGAGAGGCCTAGAAACACTCTTGGGAGCTGTAAAATTGATAGAGCCATCCATGGAAGAAGAATTAAGGAAGAAAAGGACATTGGAGGAGCCTCCAACAACTTATTTTGAAGTGCCTATAATAGCTTCATATACCTTACCTATAGATGGCATTAGTGTACCCTCAGAGGAACCTACAATAGATACTACTCTGGCTTTAGTACCTTTCTACAATAGGTTTTCTCCTACATTGAGCACTGCAAAAATACCTATAGTAGAAGAAGTGATTGATGCAAACCTTTCAACTATGAGGCTAGTAGAAACTGATAACCTTTTGAATTTTACTGATTAAAAATTTAGTAATGATGAAACTTACCATAAGGATTTTGTACAAAGTTTTATGGTATATGTTGAAGTAAGGGAACAGTAGGAAGATTTGAAGGAAAGCCTAGAAAAAACTAAGACTAAGATCAATTATTTGAAAGAGAAGAGCACTAAAATACATGAAACCACTGAGAAGTTAATATAATGTAGATCACCTTCTAGATTCTATGCTATATACTTAGAAGAAAGATGGCTTAGATTCAAAAATGACAGGAACTATAGTGGTCAGTTCTACATGGTATGTGACCCTAAGTTTTTATTTGAATTCTATAGGCATGCTAACCCTGATCTCTAAGCATATTTGAGTGAGTTTTACATACACCAATATGTTGTACCCGATGGTAAAAATTAGAATCCAAATATATACCTAGGGGATCTCCAATTAAATGCATTTACCTCATATATCTTCAATGAAAAAATAAGAAATAAATAGGTGGAAGAATATAAAGAAAAAGAAAAGGAGACTACCCTAATGACTAGGGATGAATTAGCTGATGTAGAATCCATAATAGGTGAATATATCTCCTTTATGAATTAATATACTCCACAAGCATGAGTCATAAGGAAATAAGTAGAGGTCTAGAATCACTATTTGAGTCTCATGGAGGGAGATGGAAAGCAAATTTTTGTTTCTTTTTCTCATAGATGGGTATAAATTTTTGATGCTTTGAAAATAAAGGAGCCTTGTTCCCCTTAGAACCTTAGGGAGGACATACACATGGTATATATGTATATTGAGCTTGTCAGGAGAAGAAGGATAAAATGGTTGGGGTTAATGTTTCACCCACCTATGTTTTGGTTCCCAATTCCTGACTGAGAGGGTGAGGTGCCAACTGATAGAGAAGCAGAGAATAAAATGTGGAAGAGCATAGTGATGCTAAAGGTTTTTATATCTTTGAAGGGATGGGTTGCACTAAACCCTTAGATTTTAGGTAATTATATGGTTTCAAAATGTAGCAAAGGCTTTCTTGAGGACAAGTACAAGGTTAAGTAGGGGGTGTGATGAGGCCACCAATTTTTCTATTTTATAGCCTCATCCATACCTAGTCATATATATTTTTCCTATGTAAATCCCTATAACCATCTATGACTCATGTAAATGAATGAATGAATTTATGGTTTTATGTATGCATTGATATATACATGTTATATTATGATTTTTCTTTGATTAGATTATACTTGTGTAACCTTATTTAAAAAACATTTTAATGGTAAAATAAGATTACAAGAATCATGTTTGAGCACACAACTTATAGATAAGCCTGAAGAAAAAGGGGCTTCCATCTCATAGCAATGGCCAAGTTGTTGGTTTCCACCAATAGGTTGTCTGTAGTAATTGTTGGCTTCCACCTACAAGTTGCCCATAACAATTGCTAGCTTCCACCTATAGGTTACCTATATCAATTATTGGCTTCCACCTATAGGTTTCCCATAGAAACTATAATATTTCACCTACAAGAGCCCACAACCACTATAAGCTTTCACCTAGAGGATCCCATATACACTACATAGAGAAAAACTATTATTGTGATAAGATGTAATTATCTCCTAAGGACACATCTAGATGTCTAAAAAACCAAGTGGATAATTGAAGAGGATCCTCCATAACTATTATACAGAACCCTCACATGAAAATAATCTTGGATGTGCTACCAAAAGATGAGTAAGACAAGGGTAATGGAAAGGAGAAAATAAGTAAAAAAACAAACCAATATATATATTGTCCTTAACTCAGTCAGGACCAAAACAAGTAACTTTTAGTTACTAATCACGCAAAGGTTGATTGGGTTAATAACAATGTATTTGTACCTTTCCTAGTTTAGCATTCTTGGTTAGAGCTAATAAAATACCTTATGTATTTAATGATAGAACATAGATTAGATTAGGGGTTGAAGAATAATGATAAGATAATTGTAGATAGTAATTGCATTCTAACTTTTGAATATTGTAACCTACTGTAGCAATCTTTAATTTCTATAGATCTAAGTAATGAGAAGGTTGATTCTATAAGAAGCTTTTGTAAGTCTCTCAAAGAAGGAATGGAACTCATTTTTGAATGAGGAGGTCCCCCTCAAAAGGAGTTGAAGTGAAGATCCTTATCCTTTTTAGATTAAAGTGTGTTGTGTGAATTGATTTCATTACTAGTTGATTATATTAAGTGTGATGCATGTGTGACTCATAAGTGTGAAGAACTTCTGCAATCTACTATAAATATTTTCTTGTATATCTATATGGTGAAAATAGTATAATTTAATTGTACTACAACCAACAATTAATTTAGTCTATGAATCAATAATGCATATATAGTGATGAAACCCTTGAAAAGCCTATGTACTATGGGTTGATAATTAATGTTAAGAATATTTAAGAATCTAGTATTAATTGGGTAATAAGTCTGACCAATAGTCTTCTCTCATAGTCTTTCACTTGAATTTTTTTCCATGATATGCATCCAATCTATCAACTCCTTTAATTTTAAACTACCTTCATAATCTAAAACATCAGCCTTGATTCCTTTATTTCTTTATTTTAAAGACCAAACTATCCTCTCTTCCATTGATGGTGGTTGGTCTTATTATTCTTTTTCTTACTGAATTTATTCATCATGATGTATGGTCTTCCTGAGTCTCATCATCACCTTGTCTTCTTCTCTAATTGGTGAAAACATCAGTTAATTATTCCACTTACCTCTACAACTCTTGTATAGTCTAGTTCATCTATGCAATACCTCCTTTTCCTTTTTCCATTTCTTACTCCTTCAAGATTCAAAATTGCTCTGATACTAGATAATGAACCAGAATACTATCAAGATAAATAAAAAATCCAATATGTTAAGATTATAAATATTAACCACTATTGATTCGTATTGAATGAATTGAAATAATTACAAACCATGTATAAATAAGCCTCAACTCAAAATTAGAGTTGACATGCAAAAATTCAAATATATATATGTTTAGAGTATTTCAAGATATTTTTAGATCTACGTGCACTTACAAGTTAAACTTGCTATAAATATCAACTACTAAAAATAAGGTTTATATATATATATATATATATAAACCTTATTTTTAGTAGTTGCTATTTATAGCAAGTTTAACATGTAAGTGCACGTAGATCTAAAAATATCCTGAAATACTCTAAACACTTAAATTAGCCTATAGGATGAATTTCAATTGAAGTTAATGTTTGGTTATAAAAATAAATAATTTTTAAAATTACAAAAATCTTGAAAAATCATTAAACTCTAGTTTTGAACCCTCAGATGATTATGTATGGCCTTCAAAAAATATTGAAAACACCTTTAATAAAAAATAGTGGCTGAGGGAGTAACAAACTTTTGAAGATGGTTGTTTTGGCTTGTGGAAGAGCTCGAATGGAGCTATGGGTCAAAATTTATGGCCTTTAGAAGTTTGGCCTATTTTTTCTGCATCATCCCCCCTAACTGGTTGAGTGCAGATTCAAAGTTATAGTAGCAAAGTCAGTGTGTGAAGTGTGGTGTGCAGGATTTCACATTAAAAATATTTTTTAAGTGTGCAATAAGATTTGTTATGTGTGTTGTTAGTAGAGTTTCAACATAGTTTATGTAAGTGTTGTAATATTATAAGTGTTTGTTATATATCAACATTTCCTTTATGTAAGAGTGTTGTTTATGGTCATTGTCTCAAACCATAATATTCATAATCTATTATTTTAATTAAGGAAGTAGTTGAGTGTAGTATTAATTTTTTTTTGTGTGGTTATTAATGTAAGCATGGGGCTTGAAAATAATTTCAGATTTGAGTTATTAACATAGTGATGTGAGTTTGGATTTTATATTTTTAGAGTGTTTTAGAAAATATCCAACTTTGGGATATTTCAATGATATTAGAGCATTGTGTCATAGAGTATGCATCTTATAGTTTTATGTGTTTTTAGCTTATAGACACTCAAAAAATGTGTAATACATTTCTAGTCATCGAAGCACCCCATGACCCCCTTTTTATTACCTTAGACCATTTCCTAACTTCTTAACCACCAAACACAAGTAAAATGACTAATCTTAGTCATTTTGACCATCTCTCTCTAAATACCAATGGTCGATCCTCGATCATCGACGGTTGACCCTAACCATCGATGGTTACTTGAACTCTTGCATGATCAAAGGAATCAATTAAAATTCAAATATAACTCACTCATTGATTACCCGCTATCTAAATTTAGTCTATTGTTTGCATGATTAATTCATGATTAGACTATTTGATAAACCATTTGTTAAAATATTTGATTTAAATCTCCCTTTTCTCTATATTAAGAGATGAAGAGAAGGTTGAAATCATGATTAATATTAATTAGGCAGGTCTAAGAGGTTTTGATTCCTAGGAAAATAAAAGCTAAGTATCTATGTTTTTTTTATCAGGATTCAGTAATTAACTTTATTTATTTCATTACTTGTGTATTTCCCTTTGACTTCTCTTTCACCTAACTTTCATATGTTAGAGTTTTGTAACTCTAGACACTTCACCTCCTACCCAAAACCACCCACAACCTATTTCACTCACTTGAACACCCAATCCCTAAACCAAATACCTCTGAGTATCAATCTTATCTTGTGACCAACATTCAACCTAAACACCACACCTAGAACCTCTTTGTAACTCCCCTCAATAGATTTAATTTTCCAAACCAGATCTTATAGTAACCATTGATGATCTTACCTAACCATCGACATACTTCCTTAACCATCAACAATTAACAACCATTGACAATCACCTAACCACTGATGGTCATACCCATATTGCCAACAATTACAATGTGTCTATTTTTACAATACCAATTTGATTTGACCTATCTATCCATACCCTCCATTTCTTGTGTTTCTATTTTATCACAAAAATTCAACTTATTTTTTGGATCAAGTTTGAGAAATTTAGCATTAATATTCAAATCATGTATTGTTATTTTATTCAAAATATCACTTTTTTCTTTTCAATCATTTTTTGCATTTGATTTCAGTACCTTCTATTATTTCATGAAAGCACTTATTTTTAGCATACTATAATTTAAGTGTTTTAAAGTGTAGATTGACAGCCTCTAAGTAAGCTTGTGCTTCTTAGATCTAGCTTACACTAGGAAATCCACCCTACTATCTCACTAATCAACCATTCTCTTATAGTGTTTTCTTATCTTCAAGTCATACTCCCTAGATAAAGAATAGTACCCACAATCATCTGGATTAATGCATGCATGTCACATCTAGGTTCTACTAACCCTACCCTTAATTCAAGTTTTTCAAATTTCTTTCTAAAGAAAATAAGCAAAATTTTAGTGAAACATTATGGCACACCCAATAGGACCCTTGAGATTTCTCTTGGGTTCATATTTATTTGAAATTTACTTGCATTAGAGAAAATTCATTCATTGCATTCTTTTCTAAAAATTAAACGTTCCTTGTTTCCTTCCTTCTCTTCCAAAATGCAAGTTCTAGTTTCTTTTGCTTTCTTAGAAAAAAGTAAAATTTGTCTTGTTTGGATTTCAATTCTAAAAATTAAAAGTATTAATCCTAGGCTTAGGATTTGCATCATCATCTCTCATCTAGGGGATTATTTGTTATTTTTTATTCATTTGAAATGACACAAAAGCTTTCCTTTGAATTAAAATTAACTTTGTATCCATTGTTTGCTTGTATTGATTAGCTTACATAGCTTAATTTAATTGAGTAAATTAATCATATTCTCACTTCTCTCCACACACACAAGACCAAAACACATACTCAATTAAGCATAAAAAAATTGACATAAGGACCGACTAGGATTTCATCACCTAGTGGTCACTTTTCCTTAGCTATCCCACTTATATTTCACCACCAAAGGGGAAAACCAACTTAGTAAGCTAACTGAGTATAATCTCTAGTAGCTTGGTATATTCTGGCTAAGCACCCAACACCCTTATCACTGTGGTGTGTGAAGTGAGGGGGTAGGCCAAAAATCAAGCCACATATTAAGTTTTAGTATAGATCTTGAGAGCCTTTAAATACCAAAAACCGTCCTTAGACATTTTCTTTTAGCACTCACTCTATAAGCCCAAGTTGGTCTTCTTAACTTCTTTAAAGTTGAGGCATAATCCTAAAGAGAGATAATAAAGTATCTTAAGATTTTAATGCACTTTAGTGTATGCATTATTTTACTTGAGATATTTTTACTTTGTTTTCTTCTCTTTTGAGTTGTGAGATATCTTGTATCTTTTTTTCCCCTTTCTTGTGTGGTTCTTACTAGGCAACAAGTAAAAAACCAAGGGAATCAAGATCCACCCCCCAACCACCCATCTTCCTCCTCCTCTTCATCCATAGAGTATGTCTTAGATATAGATGTTTCTCCCCATCCTTCTAAAAGTCCTAATATCCCTTAGATGATTTCCAAAGGTGATATGGATTTTTCCACCTTTCTGGATAAAAACCCCATATCCCTCCAACATTACCTTAATGCCATATCTCACTGTACCCCTACTTTAGTTCTACCTATTGATCCTCCTTATGGTATATCATCCCATCTTATGATTATCTCCTATATTTCCACCATTTCCACCCAACCCTTGGTCACCCAAGCATCTTCTTCTACCAGTAATCCCTCTAATACCACCGTCTAAAACCAACACACCCAACCAACTAAAACCCAAATTCCTTACACCCCAACCAATAACCATCATAGTATAGGGGAAACCTAACCTTTGGGCACCTATACCATACTTACCATTGAAGTACCCTCTTCTAGTATTTCCACCCCTCTTCTTGTTATCTCCAACCCATTAACCTCCACTCCATTTCAAAAGTTGGTGGTTTCTTTACCTTCTACCCTTCCATCCATTAGTACCAAGGTTACCACCCATCCCCAACCCATCAACCAAGCTATACCTCTAACCTAACCCATGTAAATGCCTCAATAATTTCCTATTGCACCCAACCCAAGCTATATTCCTAACCCATAAGGGTATATGGATCCATCTTTTACCCAACCTCCAGTATCTGCATACACATACATGGCATCCTCTCAACCACCCATGTCTACATTATAAAATGTGGAAACCTCCAAACCTTCCATTAGATATCCTTATGTTGTACCTACCTAACCCCAACATTATTTACTCTAAAACTATGGGGGTGCACAATTGCAAACCAATATAGTTAAGATGCTAATGGATAAAATGACCAATTTGGAGTCATCTATTTTTGGTGCCCATAACTTCTTATCATATGATCAAATTTTCAATGAACCAATTCATCCATCCATCCCAATCTGACCTTATTCCCCTCAATGGGAATTTATGAAGTTTTCAAAATTTCAAAGCAAAGAAGATCCTCAGTAATATCTTAAAGCATTTAGACACTCTTGATATTTGATTGTTTCTGATGATTCTCTCCTTCTTTGCACCTTTCTCATGTCCCTATCCAATAGGACATTAGATTGGTATAGTGATATGACCAAGATTTCCCTCTTTTATTTTTCCCAATTATCTCAAACCTTTTGAGATGATTTTTCCATAAATATATCTTATAAAGTTTCCATTACCAATCTCTACTCCATTCGATAATTTGAGGATGAGTCAATTACTAATTTCATGGCCCATTGGAGAGGATTGATAAACCAACTTTATTTCTCTTTTCCCTAACCTAAGCTAATTGATTTTTTATCTTGGGCTCGTGCCAAACATATTTCCTCCACTTTATAGGTTCAGACTTTCAAGACCTTTGATGAGGCTTTGACCATGGCATGAAAAGTAGAGATTAGATCCATTGATGAGGGGAAGCTAAGACTAAAAAACAAGAATTCTAGTTTCAAGTCAAATGGGACTTCCTCCTCTAAGACCACCAATCAATCTAATACTAACACCAAAACCAAGGTAAATGTAAATGCAGTTGTCCTTAAAACTGCCCTTCCTTTAGTTTTTAATCAATCTAAATATTCTAATTCTTCCAACCAAAAAACCTAAAACCAAAATTGTAAAAACCAAAAGTAATACACTCTACCATGGGAATCATATGCTTCAATATTATAAAAGTTTTTGAAATAAAAAATCATACAAATTCCTCTAATTAAAGCCCCACAACAATTTGATTCCTCTCATCCCACACCTGGTTGGTATAAGGAGAGTGAATTATGTGCCTTCCACCATCTCATTTGACATGATGTTAGTATATGTAATACCTTCAAAATAGTTGTCCAAGGGTTGTTTGATATGGGGGAAATTGTGATAGATAATCCCAATTAACCCCCAAATCAATCACTTGACATATTCAGACAAAATTTTCCCAACCATTCCCCTTTCACGAATAATGAAAACAATAAAGCATAAATCTCTCACAACCATGAAATCCATACTATTAATATGGTTCTTAGTGAACTCATAATTGAGGAAACTATTGCCCAAACCACTTCTTATTCCCCTCCACTTATTGAGGTAGTGGAGTCACCTTCCATTCCTTTGGAAATTGAGATAAAGGAAGCAACCACTCCCCTTTCTTCACTTATTGAGGTAGTAGAGCTACTAACCTCTCCTTTGAAATATGTACCTAAAGAGGAAACCATTATCACCATACCTTTCTCTTCCAGCATAGAGCAACCGACTCTTCCTTTGGAAAGAATTCCTAAGGAAGAGGTCACTCTATTTACCCCTCCCATGGAGGAATCACCTTCCCAAAAATTGGAGTCCTTGATTGAGGAAAAGGACAAGGTATCTGTGTCCCTATCTCAACCCATAGTTTTTTCTTTAAGACCAATACCAAATGAACCAAACCCATCTATAAGACTTTTTCTATATTGGTTCAAAACTTGGAATACTTATCCCAAACCAGCTTAGATCATGCCATTTTTTGGCACCATCTTGGGCTCCCCTATCCAACCAAGAAATATCCCTCAACCAAACCATTTTTAACCCAACCTTCCACTTCCACTAGTCAACCTAACATCATCCCAACCAAACTAAAAGAAACGTCTACCTCTCAAACCATAGTTAAACCAACCAAACCAATTCTACCTAAAGTAACCCAATCACCTTCTACCATCCCAACAAATCCCATCAAAAAATTAGGCATGCTCCATACTCAGATATTTACTCACCCTCTGTTAAATTTATATTTAGAACCATCTATCCCACCAAAGAAACCCCACATTAAGCCCACCAAGAAAGTTGAGTGACCTAGGATCCCAAAACACAAAACCTTACCACCCATTTCTACCTTGCCTTCCATTGTAGGACCTCATTCTTCCATTAAGAAGACATGTCTCCTAAAGATAACCCAAACCCAACCTCTTCTTTTAGCTACACCTCTACCTATTGTTTCCATGCCTTCTACCTCCAACCCTCCACTACTAAACATTCTACTTCTAAACCTTCTATTTCCAAATCACCCACTACTAAGCCTGTTATTTCTAAACCTTCTACCTCCAAACCATTTACCTCTAATCCATTCACTTCCAAGACATATACCTCTAAGCCATTAAATTATAAAACACCACCCACCAAGAATATTACACCACCCAAAACCATCATTGTGAAGCCTACTCCTAAGAAGGCCTCTACCTCTAAAGCTAAAGCCAAAACCCTGACACCCTTATCACATTTTCTTGAGTCTTACTTAACCATCCTATAAATATTATTGTAAGTTTCTTATTTGTATTTTCCTCATATAAAACTATTTGACCCCTATAGTGCCAAACCATCTTGGTTTAATGATAATTTGATTTACTCATACCATAAAACACTAGGACATGATACAAAGAACTACAAAGCTCTCCAATTTCTAGCCTATCAGCTATGTGATGATGATGACCTATTGTCAAAAGAGCCTCCCATGAGACCATCACCAATATAAGAACCAAAATTAACCATCCAACACTTACCTAATGCCACACTCTCATCTAAGAGTGAGGAAAAACTAAAGTAGTTCTCTAACCTAACTCTTCCCCAAATCCATACCATCCATGTGGTCACACAATCACAAGCCCAATAAAAGGATAAGGGGAAGGAAAAGGTGTCCATTCTATGGACATACCCTTCTTCCACCACCCAATCACCTAAACAAATCCAAAAACCCTCACCTTCACCCAAACCCAAGGTGTTTATCTTAGCTATCTCTCAATCCAACCCTTTTGATTTAATCCAAAGAGTAGTTCTAAAACAACTTCACCAAACACTAGTGAAGATGATTTTATATGAAATAAGAAATACATCACCCCATCACTACTAGGAAATGATAGAGGATTTTTAGTCCATAGAGGTTTAAACAAAAGATCCATAACCTCTAATAGCCTTTGTTAGATAAACCCTTTGTTTATCCCCAAGATCTGGATCCTCCCCTCTTCATTATTTCATACATCAACTAAATCCATATCAATAGGATTATGATTGATGGAGGAGATAACATCAAAATTATCTCATCTCACACATGTGACTAGCTAAAATTTCTAGAGAACATTATGTTGAAAACCATAGTGGTGTTCTGCTCCTTCAATGGCACTATGGCAATAACTCTAAGAACTATAATCCTTCACATTCATTTAAGACCTCACATGCTTCCTAAGATATTATACGTAGTGGAAGGTGAGTTCCAATATAATGTTCTACTTAGATGCCCTTGGATATATTGCATGGATTATGTGTCATCTAAGTTACATCAATGCATCAAATTTGAGCATTAGGGTTAATTAGTTACCATACAAGCTAACCTAAGTCCTTTCACATCTTACAACATGATGTACCAATCCAATGATGTTTTCCTTCTCCAAAAAACCAAAATTCACCAATATAAGATAACCCCACCTCTTTTATCAATCAAGCCTCAAAAATCTCATCCATCTCTTCTACCTAAATCCCCATGAAGGACCCCTTGGAATCAACATTCCAATGTCTCTCACTTGGGGAGTATCACTTCTTGACCTTGGACACCTTTCCTACTCCCCAAGAGTAAAATAACCTTGACCAAAACCCAAATTATGATCCCAATATTGAAACCATTAATCTATTTGGGCCCCCTAATCTCTAAACTAATATTTTCTATGGGGGAATTGATCAACCTCTTATCTCCTCCTCTGCCTCCTCTTTTCCTCAACCATTCACCTCTAATTTCTCCTATTTGGATAAATAAAAAATTTCCAAGACATACTTCTATAGGTGTGCTTGGAAGGGATTTGGTCTAGGATATTATGAACATGGCCCAAACAAGTTGTTTGCATGTAAGACCTAAAAGTCTCATGAGAAATTTGGTCTCAGATTCGTTACACCTAAAGAGCCAACTAATTTTCCTCCTATTACCACCATTGATGAGGAAGTCCCATCCTCACTGACCACTTCACCATCAAAATCTAAGGATTTTGATACCATTCCCCCTAATATTTTTTTCCTTCAACAAGATTATCCTTAGACCCATAACTTATCAAAAGGATGGGGAAACCATAACCATTCCTCTAACTCATCTTGAGATGGTAGAAGATGACTCTCCTACCATTAATATAGTTCAGTGTCAAGATGATGATTCCCTTCTTTCCTATCTTGGTATAGAAGATTTCTCTATCCAATAATTTCTCCTTCCTAAGACTTAAACTATGTTGAATGAATCCACCATTCATATCAACTTAGGTACTTAAGATAACCCACACATTATCAAAATTGACCAATTTCTAGAGTTCTTAGAACTTCAAGATTTTCCCTCCTTCTTATGAGACTATAGCATAACATTCACTTGGTATTATAATGATATGATAGGAATCAACCCTTCCATCACTACCTATAATATCATTACTACCCTTGATTTCAATCCTATCAAGTAGAAGCTTCATTAGATGCACCCTCATATAGCCCTTCTTATTAAATAAGAGCTTCAATGCCTCCTGTCCATAAATTTCATCCAACCCATTGACTATCCCCAATGGGTCTTAAAGGTCATCCATATCATCAAAGCAATAATAGGAATTCATGTTTGCATAGATTTTCATGATCTTAACCTTGCTTACCCAAAGGATGACTTCCCTTTGCCAATCATTGACCATCTTGTTGATCTTATGATCGGCCATGAGATGTTATCTCTTATGAATGGTTTCTTAGGATATTATCAAATCCTAATTTCCCTTCAAAACCAACATAAAATTACTTTTATCACTTCATGGGGAACCTTCTACTATAGGGTCATGACTTTCAATCTAAAAAATGCTGGTGTGACCTACCAACATGCCATGACCTATATCTTCCATGACCTTATCCATAAAGCCATGGAAGATTACATAGATGACCTTCTTGGGAAATCTAAATTCCATAGAGATCATTTAGCAGTTCTCAAGGTTATTTTTGAATGCCTCATCCATTACCATGTTTGCCTTAACCCCAAGAAATAATTTTTTGGGGTCTTGTCAGGAAAGATCCTTGTGTTTATCATCTTTCTTCTAGGAATCAAAGTTCATCTTGATAAATTCAAATAAATCCTATACATGAATCCTCCCAGCCACCTCAAGAAACTCCATAGTTTTTAGGGGAAGATCCAATCCATTCATCACTTCATCTCTCAATTATTTGATAGATGCTAACCTTTCCATTAGCTTCTAATAAAAGATGTATCTTTTGAGTGGAATAAGGAGAATCAAAAGGTATTTGATTCACTTAAAGAGTACCTTATTTCTCCACCCATCCTCATTCCTCCCAAAGAGGATCAACCTTTATACCTATATATTTCTACCACCGACCATTCCTTAAGGGCATTGCTTACACATAGAGAGGATCATCATAAAGAGAAAGATGTCTACTATATAAGTCAAATGCTTATCAAATACTAGAATTAATACACCCAAACTAAAAAAAATTTCCCCACCTTGGTCTTTGTAACTTATAAACTCTGCCATTACCTTCTCAATCTTAAAACCTATCATAACCAACACCAAACCACTCAATTATATGCACTCTAATCCATACCAAAATTAGTGTATGATTGAGTGACTCATGCTTTTAACTGAGTTTGATCTTGAGTTATTCCAAAAAAATATAATTAAAGGGCAAGTCATTACCAACCAATTAGCTTAATCACCTATTGTTGGTACCAATATACCCCATTTTTCCTCCTTTGAAAAATAGGGCCCCTTGTAAATGTTTCAAAACATCTATATCTTGGTCTAGATTTCATGAGGTTGTTATTTTTAGAATTTGAAGATCATCCACTTGAAAAGGGATAGATATTTGCATGTTTAATTATGATTTATGAGCTAACCCTACTAATGATTACCCTTAGACGGCTAAGTATTGGTTTCATGGAGGAAGGCAAGGTTCTTAAGCAAAAAACCTAAGGGTTCAAATTCAAATTTTTGCAATAGAAAATTTAGTGAGAATCAGTTCTTTTAAAAAAACCTTCAGTTTAATTTTACATTAAGGCTCAATTATGTTTTTAAACATGCCCAAACCTTGACATAAAATTATACTTAAGTCCCCTTTTATGTTCCCTCTTTTAAAGCCCTCCTAACCTCATTATATGTTATGTCCACAAGCCCCTTTTCATCATAGACTTAAACCTTATCAAAGTTTATCCTAGGTTTTAATCCTAAAATTTCTTGGTGTTTATTCAACATAGATGATGCCTCAAGGATCCTAAACTTTAATCTAAATCACTACATTTATCATGATCTAATTTGATGTTTTAACCTGGATGCATATCTAATGGTCCTCACTTCCCTAGAGTCTCGATCTAATAGTGAAATATCATCCTCATATGAACTACATACTAAACCCTACCCATTATAAAAGTTTTTATGATATTTACTTTGACGACCATGCTTCTATCATTTGACATTCATGAGGATGTCTTTGACATTAGTGAGGCCTTCAAAATAAAATCCATCCAAAATTTTATCCTTAATCCAAAAGGGGACCTTCTAAATGTTTAAATCTTAGGCTTATCACATTAAAACTTAGATCATTTTGTTTTTTTAATGCTAAACCCTTGGCTTAAGCCTATGTGCATCATGGACTAACTTAATGTTTATGCATCTTATAGGATCTAACTATCTACATTCACCTAGTGACCTTAATCCAATGGTGTGAGATAAAAAAGTCCCCAACGCTAGGCCAATTGGAGAGGACCTCTTGGATCATGATCAATGGTTCATGTTCATCACCTAGCTTGACCCAATAGATGACATCAACCCCAAAGTCCCAAGAGCATTGATAATGTGACATGTGGCATGCTGTCATTTAGCCAAAGGAACCTCGCATGCATAAATTTATTATTCACACTTTCATCATTTAAAATTTGTGAGGACATCTTTGAAGTTAGCAAGACCATCAAATTTAACCACAACTAACCACTCAACTAATCAACTTTAACCTCACAGATCATGATCAATGGTTTTTGCTCCATCACTGATATTAATCCAATGATGTGAAGTGAAGGTGGACTTTTCAACCAAGGACCCTAGAGCCTGATAGATCAACACATGGATGAACTATATCTAGTCATTGCCAAAAAAGCCAAAATACACCACTTGACATAACTAGGTCATCTAGGATCTAAGTGACTAATCAAAAAGGACCTTTGGGATATTAATCAAAGGTTCACATTCATCTTAGAATCCTAATCCAATAGAGTGACATAAAATTATTTATCTAAAATCCCATGGATAATTTTCAAAGGGGCTCCCATGAGAGTTCCATAGGAACAATCTTAAGGACGTCCATATAAATGCCATGTAATCACTAAAAGATAATCCTAAGATTTGGCATGCCTAAAAAGACAAGATTTGCATAAGTGATGTCATCCATAAGATCTAAGACATAAATACATTTATGAAATCCATCACCTTTTCCATTAAATCCTTAAAAGCCCTATTAGACCAGCTTAAATCCCTCAAACTCAACTTAAAGCCTCAAAACTTGGCTGTTAAGGACATAACTGCATTAAGCAAGTTCAAAGTGTCATCCTTAGAATCAAGAATAATCATATTCCAAGGCAATTGAGATCATGGTAGTGGTAAGGGAAAAATTTAAAGAAGAGATAGATATGTATCTATCTATAAACCATGAAGGGAGATGCTTTGGAGATACTAAATTAGATATAGGTGCATTGGCCAATGGCATGAAGAATTGGTTTAAGATTTTATTTGCAATTAAGGAGATGAAACCTCTACCATCTAGTGAGCAAAGGGTGGTAGTCACCAAGATAAATTTCAAGGACCTAGTTTCAATCCAAATGATAGGTCTTCATCAAGCTACTGCTAAAGCTAAGGTATTACATTTCATTAACATCCTTGCACCCGTGTTTGTTGATTCTAGAATAGACATTGACTGAATCATCAAAGAAGGAGGGTCAAATATGATTGCCTAGATTTCCCTAGTAGATTTTGAAGGATACTAAAAGCTCCCTAGATCTCACATAGACCTCCCCTCCATCAAAAAATGGACTACCCAACATAATATAGATGTTATTCTGAGACCTTGGTTAATCTAAGGAACTCATGTAGCCAGGAACCATGATGGTAGAATCCTTGTCATTCAATTTAGAAAAGGAATTAGGATCATTATGACCATATTTTGAAGAGCTTCAAGGGCATCCACCATAACCTATGTCAAACTTAGATGGGTTTCTTATATCATTTCATGGTGGAAGAGAAGCTAACTCCACTTATTGGAGCACTGATTAACATCCACTTGGGGAGAAAATTTTATGGCATTAAATAAAGGATAATCCAAAAATTCACCATGATGTCCTATTTTTTGGAATCATTAATGGCATCCAATTGTATTCCTGGTGTCAAGAACTGGTCCTCCCATATAAAATTACCATTTCCCATCATTATGCAAAGTTGCACATCTTCAAGTATAGAGTTCATATGCAGTTCATTTGTGATTGTATATAACCTAATTTGTTTAAGAATATCATAGGAAACACCATGCCCAAAATGTACCCTCATGTCAATAATTATTTTAAAATCATAGGAGATATTTGATACTATCTAGATTGCACCATTATTACAATAGAAGGGATCATGACCCAACCATTCAGGTTGCCTGTCTATGTCCCCGTCAAGTTGGTTGAGCAAGAAATTGCTCACCAAATCTTCCAAGGAATTGATAATGTTTGTAAAGAGAAGAGGAAGGGCATTTTTCATCCCTTCCCATTCTTAATTGGGAGAACTTTGATCTAGGACTAAAAACAATTAGACATCATGTCTAGACATAGAAATGCCTTCTACTTTTAGAAGGATGACCTAAAGGAATGGGACCCCAATAACAAGGTTGTTCCTTATTTTTAGTCAAAACAACTGAACAAAGTAACTTATGAGCATAGGGTTAGTCCATATGAACATTTTTACACCAAATTTATAGACTTTGAGGAAGTCCTTGCTAGGTACAAGCAACATGGTTTCAAGCTTGAACACAGAGTGTAAAGGGAGGAGAAACTAGCTAGGGAGAGATGGCAAATGAACCCATTGTGTATCATCTACTATCTTCCACTTCTAATGCACCTCCAATTCAACCATAATATGAAACACTCCAAATTCAAGGACCTAGTGAGAAGAAACTAGAAGAAAGGTTAGGAGAAGGTGCTTCATCATTAGCCTAACCTCTAAAATCATCTTCTCCAGTGAAACACTTTGATATGGTTACCCTAGAACCATATGAGACGATGTATGAATTTTTCAAGGAAATTGTAGAGACGTATGAGTTTGATCACGAAGATGAGGGAGACACAACTGAGGTGGCACAAATTGAAGGAATCAAATAGGTGAGGAAGAAAAAGGAAAATAAATGGCATTATAATTGGTTCCTATCACACAAAAGAAGAGGGAAGCTGAGTTGGCTCTTATCCCTAGGTCCTCTAAAAGACCAAAGTTGACATGGGCCCATCTTACCAGTGAAGTAAATTTGTTTAGTGATGAGTTCCCCATACATGGACCTATCATTCATGACTAGTTTATCTATGGGAAACTCTAAAATATTCCTTCCCAATCACACTCACTAGCAATTACCAGCTTTGTAGGTGGGGATCCCCTTGACAATGTCAAACCCTAGATTAAGGAGCTCATGAAGGAAAAAGAATAAAGAAGAATTATTCAAGTAACCAAATAAAATGGAAAGAAAATATAAGATCCAAAATCATCGAGTGGAAATAGGATTAAAACCCTAGAGACACCCAAAACCATTGAACCAATAGTCACTATCATATATAATCTAGATATAGCAAGGTTTGAAAGGCTGACAACCAAGAAAAATACCATTGGCACTGAGGAGTTCACCTTTCAAAAGGTGGAATTGTTTGTAGGCCTAACTCCTATACAAGGGTAGGCAATAGGGGAGCATCCCATACATAAGTAAGATGTGACAAGTTTTGTGGTGGCCTAATTAACAATGACCTTGGCTAGAATCAAGGGGATGCAGTAGAGGATCACTAATCTAGAAAAGGATAAGAAATACTTGGAAGCATAGGTTACATTTTTAGTTCTTGAAGATATAATGAAATTTTTGGATAAGTCCTTCTTTGAAACATTTGAAGGGTTGAAGGCCCTGAAGCTCAGATAAAATACATTGGCCCATAAGATTGGAAAATCATAGACATTAATCAATCAGTGGAAGAATACTAGAGATGAGGAAACTGAATTGATTAATGTCCATCACACCGAGTAGGTTCAGGGTGTCAAGATCACCAAGTTGAAGAATTTTCGTGCCCTCTTAGGAGTCATTGAAGATAACATACTAAACTTGAGTAACTAGTGTGATAGTGTTAATAACTTCATGGAGGACAAAGGATTGATAAAAAGAATGGAGAAGATCTTAAAGGTACTATTAGTAAACCCTTTTAAGAGGCTTGATGGATGATGAAGAGTTCAAGAAAAGGGTCATTGCCTTCATCCAGAACATCAAGGACAACCAAGACCTTCATATCAAAGATAGTGAAAAGGTCCTTGATATCATCATTACATTAGGGAAGCAGATTGTAGAGGCCCAATGCATTCAAAAACTTAAAGCCCAGAGTGATAAAGAATTTAACACATTGGTAGGTCAAGAACAGGATTATTTGATGAAGACTACAATAAATTTTGAGCTAATTAGAGAAAAATATGCTAAGGTGAGGAACATCCTCAAGTAATAACCCAAGGGACCACCCAATGTAACATAAAGAATATTCTTTTGCAATATATATGTTAGTTTGTCAGCATATATTAGTCCTTTTGTAAAAATTAGTATAGAAGGCCTTTTGTATTGTAATCTTTGTATTAAATACAACTGTCCTTATCATACCATGGATACTTTGAAAAGATAACCGGTATATCACCTATGTTTCCTATAAATAGGCAAAGGTTACCATTTTTTAAAGGGAGAGACTCTGAGCAATTTGTATATAAAAAAGCATTTAGTACAACTAAGGAATTATGAAAAGATTATATAATAGTTTGTTGAAATCCAATGTTGTCTCTCAATTGCATATTACTTTCTTAAATTTGAATGGTTCTCTACATTTTGAGCTACATTTTATATCATAGGGCTATTAATTTGTGCTAATGCTAGATTAACTAAAAATATCTTAGGTATACTTCATTTTATTGGTTCTACATTTGGATGTGCATATGTTATTCAGGATACAATAGAAAACTTTTAAAGTAAAATTAGTTCTTATTTGTGGTTTATTTATCTCCTTTGAAGCTTGCCTAGTTTGTCATGCAATTTAAGTTTATACAATTTTAAACCACAAATTGGTTCATGTATGTTCAAAGTAATTAGAGCTTTGTCATAATATTTGAGATGGGAATTTACAATCACGTTCTCTTTTCTGCTTTACCCTTCCTTTTTCTATTTGTTTTTTACTCAAAACTCACCTAGTTTAAAGATCATTATTAATATCCAATTAGATTAACTTGTTGGATTAAATTATCACAAAGATTTGGACCCTCATTGATCCTAACAACCAAATTAAATAAATATTATGGACAGTTCCCATACTATGCTTCTATTCCACCACATACATCACAAAATTATCACAAACTATAACTCATGCCTTGGATTCTTTGAATCCTAAAATGAGAAGTATTTATCAACATTAAAGAGCACCTGTGAGGTAATTAGAAGCATCAATAGGGAGCTTATTCTAGTGCTATAAGGATGGAATGATTGATCAATTGAGATAATTCCTACATTAAATTTAAAGGATTCTTAACCCTTATGAGTGATTCTTCACTCTAAGTGAAAAGATCCTTGATCTAGGTAGTTTTCACGTATATTTGCACTTTTTTAGGCAAAGTCTACAAGGAAATAGTTAAATTCTAGTAAAGATAGCTTAAAGGTTTAAGAATTCATAGTATTTGAAATTAGAATGGTTTATTTTGGTTGAAGATTGATAATTCTTGGTGAATATTGAGTTTATTTGAGTCACAGGTTGTAAAGAATGGCCATATTTGCATAATTCAACACATCTTTGAGCTTAATTAGTTAAAGATCAGTGTCCTTTATCCCTTTACAAATAAATATTCATCAAAATAGGCTTAGTTTGTAGGATGGTTGTAGTTCTTTGTGAATTCTAACTTGTTACACTATATTTTATATAGGATTCTTAATCTTCAAGCTGAAATTGCCAAGGATCAGGAACATATCACATTTAGAGACAAGAGAGTCCTTGCTCAAGTTAGAGACCCATAGAAAAAATAGGAAAGATAGAGTAATATGTAGGTGTTCTAAGTCTCTACCATCTTCACCCTTACAAGGGGTTCCTATGTTCAATTTTCATCTAGATATGGCATGGCTTGGAAGTTCCCCCATCAATGTACCAAGTATAATTCATGACTTGCCTCATAATATTGAAAAGTACTTACCAGTATTTAGTCAAATTGGTGTTACAA
The DNA here is from genome assembly GCA_037957365.1 of Torreya grandis. Classification (NCBI taxonomy): domain Eukaryota; kingdom Viridiplantae; phylum Streptophyta; class Pinopsida; order Cupressales; family Taxaceae; genus Torreya; species Torreya grandis. The sequence continues at coordinate 2,714,524 of JARHVA010000272.1, forward strand.
CTATAGAAGAACATGTTAATTATTTCAAGGCTACCTTAAGATTATTAAATGTCATCCATGAAGATATAGCTTGTAGATTATTTCCTTTTACATTCAAAGATGCTGCAAATGAATGGTTCCTTAATTTGCTTGAAAATTGTATTACCTCATGGAATAATTTTGACACTATCTTTATTTATCAATTTGGGAAGATCATAAGACCCTATGCCATTTATTACCAATTTAAAACCATTAAGAGAGATGAAAATGAGCCCATTAGATCATTCAATACCAAGTTCTAAAATATGTTTAGTCAGATCATGGATCCATACAATCCTAATGAGGCTTTAGCTCTAGAAGTTTATAAATATGCCATAGACCCCATGACTTTTATATTTCTAAAGAGAAATTTTCCAGCTATCACCATTTTGGCCCAATATTATTTTGAAGTAGTGGTTATTAGTGACCAAATGTAGCCTCAAGGACATATGGTTTATTTTATCCCAAATGTTAATACTTAGATGCCTACATTAAACCTTTCCCCAAATAATAACCAAAATGCTCTAGCATTAAACCAACTCCTTGCTCTGAATGTATTACCCACTAACCATGCTACTCCTAATCAGAACCTAAGTTTCTTGACTCATCAAGTTACTAATGGATTTCACACCAATGACCAAAAGGCTTTAGTACTAGACAATGGCACTAACAATAACCAAGTCCAAAATTTTGAGACCCCAAAGAATGAGAATGAATCTATACTAAGGATAGTCTAAATTATTAGTACAAATACTTACAATTGTAAAAGAAAGTTAGTCATGCTAATGGCAATTCTGGGAAGAACTTCACCTTCCAAAAGTTTAATAGGCCTAGAAATAGATTTCAGAATGATAGTTTCTACAATCATAAAGATAATGAGCCTTCCTCTAGCAAGAAGACCATGGATATTAATCACACTGATATTTCCTTACCAAGCTATTATAGGGTGCATGCTACCTCTAAACATGGTGAGATTGATTGCATTGAGTTTTGAAAAGCCTTTGAAGCTTTCAAGGAAGAGCTTGACACATTTGAAGTGGTCCAAAATAGAGATACTACTGTAAGTCCTTCTATATCCTAACCATCTAACTAGGTACACATGGTAAAGAGATTTCAATTCCCTTTCCATGAGGATAATGAGCCTAAGAATATCCCTAAAAATATTCAAGCATTCCAACAATTCTTAAAGCCATACCTTCTTAAAAATAGATAATAAAAGTAGCCATTGACTACTTCCACTTCCCCTAACAATTATAGGACTCCTCTAGACAATACATCAAGGAATGATCCTAAACCACCTAAGGGAAGTTCTTCCAAATCTACTGCTAAACCTTCATGCAAATCTGGTTACAATAATGTGGAAGATATGAAAAATATCAAAGACAATATTACTCTACATAAGCTAACTTAGATTACAAGAAAAAGAGATTTACTCTTGGAATTCTTGTCTAAGAAATTTGGGAAGCCTCCTAAGAGTGATAGTGAAAATGTGACTATGCAAGTAACCAAAGCAGAGTCCCCACCTTTCTTACTTATATCTAAGATGTTTGGGAAGAATGGCCATAATTTCCTTTTAGATTTTGGATCCTCAACCAACATCATGCCTATTGGGATATGTGAACAACTTGGGTTAACCCTAATCAAGTTTGATAGGGTGGTCACACAATTGGATAAGTCAAGAGTCAAAGTCATTGAGGAGTTATTTAATGTACATATGTAGTTAGATAATGAACCAAGGGTTAAATAATTCATTGAAATACAAGTGGTGGATATTCTTAGTGCTTATGGATTGATCTTGAGTAGAGAGTAGACTAAGGCCTTGAACGGATACATGTCTACTGACTTCTCCCACTTATGGTTACCTTGGAAAGGTGTGCCAAATCAATTAAGGGTAGAAAGAGAACCAAGGATGAGGCACATGATAATGAAATACAATGCTATCAATGAAAAGGTAAACTTCCTCGACTCTGATCTAAGATTTTTCACTTTAGAGACTACAAAAGAGCCTAGTTCCAAAGACCCTCCTCCTATACTTGGCTTATTGAATTTGTATGTTGATGCTTCAAGGTGCAAATTAGGATCAAGGGCTAGTATTATATTAATAGGCCCTAAAAAAAAGTAATATCATGCATCTTATAGGTTACAATTCCCATGCACTAACAATTTGGTTGAGTATGAAGCTCTCATTCTAGGATTACAACTTGTAATTAAGAATAAAGTTAGGGAACTCCTTGTTTATGGGGATTCTAAACTAGTGGTCAATCAATTAAGGAGTAAGTACCAATGTAAACTATCTTACCTTAAGAGGTACAAATTCAGAGTTTGGGACTTAATGGAATCTTTTGATGCTTTCAACATCATGTCTATCCCCAAGGAAGAAACCAAAGCTATTGATGAGTTGGCTTATGCTATATCTAACCTTATACCCAGTCATGATTCCCCTAACCTCAATATTGAGCTAGTGTCATGCCCCTCAGTCTTGAATAATGTGAATAAATTTCAAGTCTTTAATGATGATCAATAAATTCTAGATTTCTTAACCAATTATGGGGGTTTTGAAGCTCACATCATTAATGAAGCTGATGAAAGTCCTTTTGAAGAAGAGCTTCATGGTAAAATCATCCAACTAAATGACAATAAGATACCTAAAGGTATGATCTCATTGGAAATTTTTTTTGATCATTACAAAATTCTTGAAACACCTAAGGTGCCTAAAGTAAATGGTAAGGACTATCATATATTAGATATTGGCTCACATGATCAACCCCAAAAAGTAAACATAGGAAAGGATTACACTAAAATGGAAAATAGAAAGGCTAGGGAGCTACTTACAATGTATAACGATGTAATTTCTTGGTCCTATGAAGATCTAAAAATATTTGATCCAAGGGTTATTACTCATACTATACCTCTTAAGGAGAGTTTCAAACCCTTCAAACAAAAATAAAGGCTAGTCAACCCTATCTTAGAACCCATGATATTTAAAGAGGTGAAGAAGTTATTGGATGCAATGATTGTGTTTCCTATTAGGCACTCCACTTGGGTTTCCAATCCGGTCCTAGTTAGAAAGAAGAATGGGGAAATAAAAGTGTGCATAGACTTTAGATATCTTAATAGAGCATTTAAAAAACATAATTATCCCCTAACTTCTATTGACCAAGTCATCTAGGTTGTTTTAGGATTGACCATGATGTCCTTTTTAGATGTATTTTTTGGATACAACCAAGTTCTTGTTGATCAGGAAGATAGGATGAATAAAAATTTCACTACCAAGTAGGCAACATATGCTTACAAAAGAATACCATTTGGATTGATTAATGAAGGAGCCACCTTTTAGAGGGCCATGTACCAAGCTTTTCCAAGGTCTATTTGGAAAATGCATCATCATATATATGGATGGTCTTACAGTGTTCTCCAAGAATAGAGAGGACCATTTCATGCACTTAAAACAAGTGTTTGAAAGGTGAAGGAAGTATAGTATATATCTCAACCCCTTTAAAAGTATCTTATATGTCACTAAAGGAAAACTATTGGGGAATTTCATCACCAAAGAAGGGATTTAAATAGACCCTGAGAGAGTGGAAGACATTTCTAAGATTGAGATACCTAACATGCAAAAGGAATTGAAGTCATTGTTTGGTAAAATTAACTTCATGAGAAAGTTCATCTTAGGCTTTGTTGAGATTGTCAAACCTATGAATGATATGCTTAAGAAAGATGATAATTTTTTTTGAGATGAATAATCCAAGAAAGCTTTTACTAACATCGAAAAGGCAATCAGTCAATCCGAAGTTTTGATAAGTCCTGAATTCTTAAAGGACTTTTACTTGTATTCATTTACTTCTGACCACACCATGACTATATTCCTAACTCAAAAGGTGGATGGAAATGACCACTCTATAGCCTTCATGAGCATCAATTTCAAAAATATAGATGTAAAATATTCCTTGATTGATAATTAGGCCTATACATTGGTGAAGGGAATGAAAAAATTTAGGCATTACATCCTTAGAAATAAGGCACATGCCATCTTGGCAGACACAACCACAAATCTTATTTTAAGTCAAAATGAGTTTGGGGAATGAAGAGGAAAGTGGATGGAAATCCTACAAGAGTATGATATAGAGATGAATATTTCCAAAATGGAAAAATTTTAGGGCCTAGTCTAGATGATTGCTAATGCTAATCCTAAACTTCATGTCATGTAATGAATGGTATGACTATTTAATACATCTTCTCATTAGAGGTAGTTGTCCCCCAAGACTCACTAGAGAACAAAGATGAGCCTGAAGGCTCAAAGCATCCCATTACATCATCAAATATAGATTCCTTTATAAGAATAACTTTGAAGGGATCTACTTAAGGTGTGTGTCTAAATAAGAGGCTTCTCAAATCATGTCTACATTTCATGAAAATTTAGGTAGTGGACATCCTTTAGGGAGAACCATAGCCCAAAAAATTCTCAAGGATGGATAATATTTTATCTCCATTTTCAAATATGCTAAAAAACATGTGAGAGAGTGCCCCTCATGTTATATTTTTAGCATAAAAAAGCCAAAGGCAGCCATGCCTTTACAACTTATGATGATAGACAAACCTTTTACATAGAGGGGATTAGACTTTGTAGGAGTCATTAATCCCAATTCCTTTGAAGGCCATAAGTATATCCTAACTAATATAGATTATTTCACAAGGTAAACTAAAGCTATAGCCACCAAAAAATGTAGGAAGAGGAAGTGATCAACTTCCTAGAAGAAAATATTTTCACTAGATTTAGAATCCCAGTTTCCTTAGTTTGTGACAATGGATCTACATTCATATCCATTGAAATGACTGAATGGGCTTATGATGATGGCATCTCTTTTAAGCTTTCCTCTAATTATTATCCTCAAGGAAATGGATTTTTTTAATCTACCAACAAGAATCTTGTGAAGGCCATCAAAAAGTTTGCTAGAGACAAGCCTAGAACATGGCATAAACTCCTTAAGTATGCATTATGGGTTGAAAGACTAAGGATCTAGCAGGCACTTAAATCTTCACCATTTATGTTGGTGTATGGTAAAGAACCTATCTTCCCCATCACCCTCAAATTTCCTACATTTACATTCATACAAGAATACATGGAGGAAAGCCATGAGCTTACTAATTCTAAGCTATTAGACATCATTCAAATAGAAGGTGCTAGAGAAAAGGCATTTGTAGACTTTAGTAGACATCAAGAAACTATGAAAAGATTGCTTGACAAAAGGCCTGAGGTGAAGGTATTCAGATAGGTAGACCTATTCCTCCTTTGGGACAATTCATCTAAACCTAAGGGCAAGCATGGTAAGTTTGCACCATTATGGATTGGCCCATACCAAATTGTAGAGACCTTGGTTAACAACACTTTCAAGCTAAAATACCTTCAAGGAGAAAAATTTGCATTACCCACCAATGGGAAATATGTCAAGAATTAATTTATTGCTGCTACACTAGGGGTATTGATGGAATAACATCTGTAAGAAACTTAGAGTTAGGGTAGGTAGGCTAGTCAGTTTCCTTTCTTTCTTTGTTTTCCTTCTTGGTTTGTACATATTTGTTTGCTTTTGTTTGTTTATTTCTTGTTGTCTATTTTTTTTTTTCATTTTTTCCTTTCTAATTGGTTGTGATCCTTTGTTTTAATAAAGTCTCATAGACTGTCCTTGTTTAGAATTAGTCAAAGTTTAAGTATTTCAAGTGAGGGTATGAATCCTACACAAGAGGACCTAAGGCTATAATATAGAATTGTGTTACAATACAAAATTTCAAAATACTCATATGGAAGTCAGTTATCCTCCAAGAACCCAATACATTACCTAATACCAAAGTTTTGTTGTAATAAGAATCATGTATGTGGAAGGAGAGTTCAATAGTTAAGTCATATGCATGCTTTCACTTAAAACACATCCTTGTCTAAGATTAAGGTTTCAACTAAAGATGATTATCCTAAGGCCAAATTTTTTGACCAAATCCTTAAACCTAGCTATCCTTGCTCCCAACCTTTATTAAAAATAAAAAAGAAACAAAAGGGACTTAATATTAAATCAAAAGATGTAAAGTCAAAGGTGATTTAGGTAACCTTCATTAGGGTTATAGATGCCTAGCTGGTAGTAGAACAAGGCTATGAGTGAAGCCAAAGGTATCTCTATCAGGGTTATGGACACCCAGTTGGTAGCAAAGCAATGCCCAAGCCTCCCCTAAACTAAGAGCAATTATTCCTAAAAGAATATCTAAATATTGATAAAAGTCAAATGCAATGGTAAAAAAGATATGAACCTAGATGTTGTTCCTTGAAGTTTCATGACAAATAGTAAGTGGAATAAAAGAACACACATAGCATGTTTAGGAATTGACATGAGGATTTGAATTCTACACATTTGAAGCTTGTTTCAACATTAAATTGACCCAAGTAATGATATGTGGATCAAAGGAGATAAAGTACTTATGTGCTGGTTTAAACTAGAGTTTGTAGGTTCCAACATATTGCTATATTTCCCCTATAAGTCACCATTATTATTGGGACCAACATACCCCATTTTTTTTTCTTTACAAAATACGGACCTTTGTAAATGTTTCCAAACATCTATATCCTAGTATGGCTTTCATGAGGTTACTCTTTTTAGAATTTAAAGATCATCCACCTGAAAAGGGATAGGCCCTTGCATGTTTAATTATGATTTATGAGCTAACCTTACTAATTATTACCCTTGGATGGATAAGTTCAATTTTTATGGAGGAAGTTAGGGTTCCTAAGAAAAAAACCTAAGGGTTCAAATTCAAATTTTTATGGGAGAAAATTTAGTGGGAATTGGTCATTTTAAAAAAACCCTAAGTTTAATTTTACATTAAGGCTCGGTTATGTTTTTAAACATGCCCAAACCTTGACATAAAATTATAATTAAGTCCCCTTTTATGTTCCTTCCCACTTTTAAATCCCTCCTAACCTCATTAAATGTTATGTCCATAAGCCCCTTTCATCTTAGAATTAGACATTATCAATGTTTAGCCTAAGTTTTAATCTTGAAATGTCTCAGTGTTTGTTCAACATAGATGATGCCTCAAGGATCCTAAACTTTAGTCTAAATCATTGCATGTATCATGCTATAATTTAATGTTTTAACTTGGATGTAGATCTAGTGGTCCTCTCTTCCCTAGAGCCTTGAGCTAATGGTGTGAGATCATCCTAGGATGAACTACATACTAAATCCTTCTCACTATAAAAGTTTTTACAACATTTGCTTTGATGACCTCACTCCCATCATTTGACATTTAGGAGGATGTCTTTGATGTTAGTGAGGCATGAAAAATAAACCCCATCCAAATGTTTATCCTTAGTCTAAAAAGAGACCTTCTAAACATTTAAACCTTAGGCTTATCACATTAAAACTTAGATCATAGTGTCTTTTTAATGTTAAACCCTCAAGTTAAGATTATGTGCATCAAAAACTAATTTAATGTTCATGAATTTTACAAGATATAACTATCCACATTCACCTAGCTGACGGGACCGAAGTTCCCCAAAGCTCTGACACAACTTGTCAGATTTAAGAGCACACATGATTACCATTGTATAAGCAACTTAAGATGTGGAAATAACCAGAAGAACAAATAACTATCAATGAGAAAACACATAGAATATGAGAGGCAACACACAATTGTATTCAACTCATTACAAAGGAAATTACAATAAAGAGATCACACTCTTCTTCCACATCTGTGAGGCTTCCTCCTCAAGGGCTCCCAGTAATCTTCCCACCTGAGTAATCTTCTCTCAATAGGTCACAACACATAGCTAACACAAGCTGTTGTTCACCTCATTGTATGCCTGTACAATCGAGTACGAACCGGTACTCGAAGTAGATCTCACCATGATCCTGATCCTGATGTATTGCTGTCACCTTGATCTTGCTCCCTCGTCGATCTTCTTTTGACCCTCGCATACACACATCCCTGTAGACCAACTTGATCTTACTTATCACATGTAGATCTCCACCATGATCCTGCAACACCCTGCTGACCAACCCTAATCTTACATACCTATAAGAACATGCTATTTTAGGGGAAGAACTCTCCAAGTTCTACATAGTCCTTCACTTAAAAATACAACCCATGAGTCTATTATATAGATCTCATGCATACAATAATTAGACTTGCAGCTCAAGACTTCGAACTAGTCTTCATCATGCAATTTGGCTGTTCACTTAACTGACTATTCATCAACAGTAGTTTTGGAACCACCACAGGCGATCAACATCGGTCCCTATCTGACTGGAGGTGACCGACGCTGGTCGATCCCTACCGATGTCAGTTTCCTTCTACACTGTCTGCTGACCGACATCGGTTGTGGCCTACTGATGTCGGTGACTGTCATGCTCAAAAACCTCCATGTTTTCCTTAAGGTGAAGTTTTTAGCTCCACACTCTAACAATCTCCCACTTGGAGATAAACAACTGCACCTGTACCTAAACCAGTACTTTGTCTAATCTACATCCTGGCTTATATTCCTCTTCAAGCTCCCACTTGAAGACTACCCACCACACTCCTTGTGGTGTTAATCCTGTCCCTGACTTTCTTCATTCTTAGCTTACCTTCTTCTGCCATTGCTATACTCCCACTCAAACAGAAACCCCTGTGAGTAACCTATAATCAACAACACTTAACAGATCTGGGCCATCTGTTAGTCAAACTCACTCTGAGAATGTCCAACCTCGCTCTGATACCATTTGACGGGACCTAAGTTCCCCAAAGCTCTGACATAACTTGTCAGATTTAAGAGCACACATGATTACCATTGTATAAGCAACTTAAGATGTGGAAATAACCAGAAGAACAAATAACTATCAATGAGAAAACACACAAAATATGAGAGGCAACACACAATTGTATTCAACTCATTACAAATGAAATTACAATAAAGAGATCACACTCTTCTTCCACCTCTATGAGGCTTCCTCCTCAAGGGCTCCCAGTAATCTTCCCACCTGAGTAATCTTCTCTCAATAGGTCACAACACACAAATAACACAAGCTATTGTTCACCTCATTATACGCCTATACAATCGAGTACAAATTGATACTCCAAGTATATCTCACCATGATCCTGCTCCTGATGTATTGCTGTCACCTTGATCTTGCTCCCCCACCGATCCTCTTCTAACCCTCACATACACACATCCCTGCAGACCAACCTGATCTTACTTATCACATGTAGATCTCCACCATGATCCTGCAACACCTTGCTAACCAACCCTGATCTTACATACCTGGAAGAACATGCTCTTCCAGGGGAAGAACTCTCCAAGTTTTACATAGTCCTTCACTTAACAATATAGCCCATGAGTCTATTATATAGATCTCATGCATATAATAATTAGACTTGCGGCTCAAGACTTTGTACTAGTCTTCATCATGCAAATTGCCCATTCACTTAATTGACTGTTCATCAACAGCAGTTCTAGAACTGCCACAGGCGACCGATGTCAGTCCCTATTTGACTGGAGGTGACCGACGCCGGCCGATCCCTGCTGATGTCAGTTTCCTTCTGCACTGTCTGCTGACCAATGTCGGTTGTGGCTTGCCAATGCCGGTGACTGTCATGCTCAGAAACCTCCATGTTTGCCTTAAGGTGAAGCTTTTAGCTCCACACCCTAACACTAGCAACCTTGATCCAACAACATGAGATCAAAGAGTCCCCAAAACTGGGCAAATTAGAGAGGACCTCTCAGATCATGATCAATGGTCTAGGCTCATCACCTAGCTTAATGCAATGGACCGTGTTGGCCTTGAAGTCCCAAGAGCATTAATAACATGACATGTGGTACACTATCATTTAGCTATAAGAACCTTGTAATATTAAATTTTATATTCACACTCCCATCATTTAACATTTTCAAGGATGTCTTTAATGTTAGCAAGACCACCAAATTTAACCACAACTAACCACTTAACCAATCAACTTCAACCTCATGGATCATGATCAATGGTTCTCACTCCATCAATGGTCTTAATCCAATGGCACAAAGTAAAGGTGGAATTTTCAACCAAGGGCCCTAGATCTTATTAGCTCAACACATAGATGAATCGTATCTAGTCATTGCTTGAGGAAGCCAGAATGTGTCACTTGGCATAACTAGGTCATCTAGGATTTGAGTGACTTATCAGAAAGGACCAAGATCTTAATCAAAGGCTCACATTAATCTTAGAATTATAATATAATAGAGTGACATAAAAGGATTTATTTAAAATCTAATGGCTAATTTTCAAAGGGATTCCCATGGGAGTGCCATGGGAACAAGCTTAAGGAGGCCCATGTAAGCACTAAAAGACAATCCTAAGATTTGGCACGCTCAAAAATATTATATTTGCATAAGTGGTGCCATCCATAATATTTGAGACATGAATACATTTATGAAATCCATAACCTTCACCATTAAAGCCTCAAAATCCCTACTAGACTAGCTTAAATCCCTAAACCTTGACTTAAAGCCTCAAAACTTGACTGCTAAAGACATAACTGCATTAAGAAAGCTCAAAGTTTCATCTTGAGCATCAATACCAATAATATTCCAAGGAAATTAAGATCATGGTAGTAATAAGGAAATAATGGAAAGAAGAGATAAATATGTATCTATCTATAGACCATGAAGGGAGATGTTTTGGAGATACTAAATTGGATATAGAAGCATTTGCCAATGGCATGAATAATTGGTCCAAGAATTTCTTCACAGTTGAGGAGCTTTAACCTCTATCATCTAGTGAGCAAAGGATGGCAATCACCAAGTAAAAGTTTGAGGACCTAGTTGCAATCCAAATGATAGGTCTTCATCAAGATGCTGCTAAACCCAAGGTATTACATTGTATTGACATCTTTGCACCCCCATTTGTTGATTATAAAATATACAATGACTAGATCATCAAAGAAAGAGGGTTAACTAAGATCACTTATATGTCCTTAGTATCTTTTTAAGGATACTACAAGCTCCTTAGGGCTCATATAGACCTCCCCTCCATAAAATAATGGACTACCCAACATAATCTAGATGTTATCTTGAGACCTTGGTTAATCCAAGGAACTCATGTAGTTAGGAACCATGATGGTAAAATCCCTATCATAAAATTTAGAGAAGGAATTAGGATCACTATGACCCTATTTTGTATAGCTTCAGGGGTAGCCACCACAACCTATATCTAACCTAGATGGGTTTCCTACATATATTTCATGGTGGAAGAGAAGCTAACTCCACTTATTGGAGATCTAATTAACATCCACTTGAGGAGACAATTTTATGGCATTAAGAAAAGGATAATCCAAAAATTCACCATGATATCCTATTTTTTAGAATCATTAATGACATCCACTCATATTCTTGGTGTCAAGAATTAGTCCTCCCATAGCAAAATTACCATTTCCCATCACTATGCAAAGTTACACATCTTTAAGTACAGAGGTCATATGTAGTTTATTTATGATTGTATATACCCTAATTTGGTCAAGAATATCATAGGGAACCCCATGCCTAGAATATACCCTCTTGTCAAGAATTATATTAAACTCATGGGAGATATTTGGTACTATCCAAATTGCACTGTTATTAGAATAAAAGGGATCATGACCCAACCATTTAGGTTGTCTATCTGTCCCCCTCAAGTTGGCTGAGTAAGAAATTGCTTACCAAATCTTCCAAGGAATTGATAATGTTTATATAGAGAAGAGGAAGGGCATTATACATCCCTTCCCATTCTTTATTGGGAGAAATTTGATCCAAGACTGCAAATAACTAGATATCATGTGTAGACATAGGGATGCCTTCTGCTTTTAGAAGGATGAACTAAAGGAATGGGACCCCAATAACAAGGTTGTCCCTCATTTATAGTCAAATAAACTAACCAAAGTAACCTATTAGAATAGGGTTGGTCCATATGACCATTTTTACACCAAAGCTAAAACTTTTAGGAAGTCCTTGTTAGGTGCAGGAAACACGGTTTCACACTTGAACATAGACTACAAAGAGAGGGGAAACTAGATAGGGAGAGATGGCAAATGAACCCATTGCAATATCATCTATTGTCTTCCACTTATAATACACCGCCAAACCATAAACAATAGTAAGCACTCCAAATTCAAGGACTTGGTAAGAAGAAAGTGGAAGGAAGGCTAGGAGAAGTCCCTTCATCATCAGCCTGACCTCCAAAACCATTTTCTCTAATGTAACACTTTGTTATGGTTTCCATAGAACCATATGAGATGATGGGAAAATTCTTCAAGGAACTTACAAAGACTTATGGGTTTGATCAAGAAGATGAGGAAGCCATAGTTGAGGTGGTACAAATTGAAGGACCTCAAATAGGTGTAAAAGAAAGGGAAAAGAAGTGGCATTGAAATTGGTCCTTGTCACACAAAAGAAGAGGGAAGCTGAGTTGACCCTTGTCCCTAGGTCCTCCAAAAGACAAAAGGTGATATAAACCCATCCCACTAGTGAAGTAAATTTATTCAATGATGAGTTTAGCGTACATGGACCTACCATTCTTGATTGGTTCATCTATTGGAAACTCTAAAATATTCCTTCCCAATCACACTCACTAGAAATTACCATCTTTGTAGGTGGAGATCCCCTTGACAATGTCAAACCCTAGATCAAGGAGCTCATGAAGGAGCAAGAAGAAATAAGAATTGTTCAAGTAGACAAAGAAAGTGGTAAGAAAATAGAAGATCTAAAAGCATCAAGTTGAACTAGGATTGAAACCCTAGAGACACCCAAACCCTCTGAACTAGTAGCCACTATCATATATAATCCATATATAGTAGGGTTTGAAAGGGTGATAACTAGAAAACTACAATTGGCACCAAGGAGTTCACCTTTAAAAATGTGGAACCATTTGTAGGCCTAACTTCTATACAAGGGCAGATAGTAGGGGAGCATCCCATCCATCAAGAAGATGTATCAAGTTTGGTGGTGGCCACATCCACAATGACCATAGCTAGAATCAATAGGATGCAATAGAGGATCGCTAATCTAGAAAAGGAGAAGAAAGACTTAGAGGCACAAGTTACATTTTTAGTCCCTAAAGATATAATGAAACTACTGTATAAGTCCTTTGACACATTCAAAGGGTTGAAGACCTTAAATCTTAGATCAAATAACTTGGCCCATAAAATTGGAAAAGCACAAGCATTAATCACTCAGTGACAAAACTCTAAATATTAGACAACTATATTGATTTATGCCCATCACACCAAGGAGGTTCAGGGCATCAAGATCACCAAGTTGAAGCATTTTCATACCCTCCTAGGATTTATTGAAGATAACATACTAGACTTGAGCAACTGGGTGATAGTGTCAATAGCTTCATGGAGGAGGACAAAGGCTTGATAGCAAGAATGGAGAAGCTCTTAAAGGTACTATTATTAAACCCTTCTAATATCAATGCCATAGGCCTGATGGATGACAAAGAGTTCAATCAAAGGATTAGTACCTTCATCCAAAACATCAAAACCACCTAAGGCCAGCCTATCAAAAATAATCAAAAGGTCCCTAATATCATCATTACATCAAGGAAGTAGATTGTAGAAGCCCAATGCATTCAAGAACTTAAAGCCAAGAATGATAAAGAATTTAACACATTAGTAGGTCAAGAAGATGATTGTTTAATGAAGCCTATAGTAGATTTTGAGCTAATCAAAGAAAAATATACTAAGGTGAAGAACATCCTCAAGTAATAGCCCAAGGGACTCCCCAATGTAACATAAAAAATATTATTTTACAATATATATACTAATCTATTAGCATATATTTGTCCTTTTGTCAAAATTGGCGTAGAATTCCTTTTGCATTGTAATCTTTGTATTAAAGATAACTATCCTTATCATACCATGGATACTTTGAAAAGATAACTAGTATATCACCTATGTTTCCTATAAATAGGCAAAGCTTTCCATAAATAGGCAATATGAGTTTATACTATTTTACACCACAAATTGGTTTATGTATGCTCAAATTAATTATAAATTTGTCATAATATTTGACATGAGAATTTTAAATCATGTTCTCTTATCTGCCTTACCCTTTCTTTTTTATTTTTTTATCAAAGCTTACCTAGTTTAAAGATCATTGTTCATATCCATTTATATTAACTTGTTGGCTTGAATTATCACAAAGATTTGGACCCTGATGGCTCTCAATTACCAAATTAAATAAATATTATGGATAGTTCCCATAATTTTCTTATATTCAACCACATACATCACAAAATTGTCACAAAATGCAACTCATACCTTGGATTCTTTGAATCCTAAAATTATAAGTGTTTATCAACACTGAAGAGCACCTATGAGGTAATTAGAAGCATCAACAATACCCTTAGCTAATAACCAACCTTCCACTCTTGAATTTCTAGGTGAGTCCATCACAACCCTTTCTCAAGAGGACATCACCTATCAAATGACCATGTTATTTGATGGATCAAAGTGTCAACATGGTGGGGGAGTTGGTATCATACTTATCCCCCTTGATGTTGAACCTCTTCTTTTATCCTTCAAACTTGAATTTGATTATACCAATAATATGGATGATTATGAATCCATAGTTATAGGTATCTAAACTACTTTAGCCTGGGAGTTAAGATAATCAATGTTTTTGGTGACTCTCAACTCATGGTCAATCAAATCAATGGCTATTATCAATGTAAGAATGATGTTTTGCAATAGTAAGAAAAACTAGTCGATGTACTCTTGGCATCATTATAACATTACCTTATCCCAACCATTCCACATTCTATGAATACGTTTTCCAACACAATGGCTTCCCTTACTTCCCAAATCCATTCCACACCTTCTAACTCTAAGCTATTTGTCATCATCCATAATCTTACCAAACCTTCTTATACCAAATCAAACCCTCCCATCTGTAGTGTGGAAGAAACCCTATCCAATATTTGGTATAAGTAAACCTTTGATGATCTCAACCTTACCATTTCCCTTGTCGATATTTCTAAGAATGGTCAAAGAGTGTTCATTTAGAATACCTCTCGTTACACCATACTAGGGGGAATTCTTTACAAGTGTGGCTTTGATGGTCTTCATTTTTATTGCCTATGTAACTATGAAATCTCTCATGCTATCAAAGAAATGTATGATGGTCTTTATAGAGGACACTTTAATGGCCTAGATGTATCTAAATGTATCCTTTGCCTTAAATATTATTGGCCCACCCTTAACCAAGACTTCTATGATTACACAAAGAAGTGTGTTAAAGGTCAACAACATGCCAATTTACATCACACACCTAGCCATAGTCTCTACGTATCCAAGGATTTCTAGCCCTTTTCACAATGGGGATTAGATATTATTGGTGAAATTAACCCCCATTCTTCATAGTGACATCATTCTATCATCACTATGATAGAATATTTCATCAAATGGGTAGAGTTTATTCCTCTCATTTCAACCAAAGCTGACAAGATTATCAATTTTATTAACCATCATATTATATATCATTTTAGTGTTCCTCATAAGATAATCACCAATAATGGTAAATATTTTAAGAATAAAAAAGTCTAAGGTATTTATGATACATTTGGAATTAACTTAAGTTTTTCCTTACATTATCATCCATAAGATAATGGAGAGGCTAAAGATTCTAACAAAACACTTAACACCATGCTAACTAAAATGGTTATTGCATCAATTTGGGATTGACATTTACACATCCCTTTCACTTTATGGGTATATCGTACTAGCATTCAAACCCTTATGGGTGCTACCCCTTTATCTTTTATTTTTAAGTGGAGGTTGTCTTGCCTCTCGAAGTCCAAATTCCCTCTCTTTAAATATATATATAGGATATAATTTTTGAAAGTGATTATCATCAAGAATGTTTATCCCAACTTGAGATACTTGATGAGCATCATTTATTCATGCTTAACCATCTTCATGTCTATTAATAATGAATCAAGTGTGATTATAAAAAACACATAAAAGAATGAGAATCTAATATTAGAGACCTCATCATAAAGGAGAATAAAAATATAACCAATATGGAGAAAATAAAGTAGGGTAAGTTTAATTTCAATTGGTTTGGGCCTTATATCATTATGTAGAAATATGGATCAGGAGCTTATCAATTATCCTATCTTGAAGGGAAACCAAAACCTAAGCCTCTCAATGCTTAACATATACATCCTTTCTTATGTTAAATAAGATCAAATTCACATATTGTCTAACTTAATCTCATCCTTTGTTTTATGATATTTTCACCTTCATCACCTTACTTTTAGGACTATTGATTAAAGCACTAAATCATGTGATTTTTTATCACAAGTTTAGCCTTAATCTTGAACAGGGGTACCATGGCTCTACCCATGGCATGATTCTCATGGATAATTTTTGTCCCTATTACAATGGAATACCATGGTCATTGTCTCTCAAAGAATCATCTCACCGACTATTTTAACCTTCTTTCTGCTTTATTTTTGCCTTCATAAATGTAAGCCTTTTAACCTGTATAAGAAAGTCTATGTAATAAAAAGTAAAAACATTAATAGTAATATGTCTTATAGGACATCTCTAACATTATAATCCTATTCCCTTGAAGGATAATTACCAAAACCAATTAAATTTTTTTAATATAAGGTAGACTATTCCCTTGAAGGATAGATATCACAAAGTCTAAAATAAGTCTCAAAAACCTTAGACCACTCCCTTAAAGGATGGCTAGGTAAACACATTTGTCAAAAGCAAAAAAAATCTTGGAATATTCTCACATCAATAAGTTTTCCAAAATAAATAAAAAATATATCAAAAGACCCATTATTTGGAAGCCATAATTGGCTTTCATGAGTAAACTTCCTGCATCGATCAATCTACACCATCTATGACATAGATTTGTTCATATTGACTCTTTGACAACCTATAGAAGAGGAAAGATAAAATCACATACAAGATACTCTATCATCCATCTTCCCTTCATACCCTCTATAAAATAAATGGATTTTGAGCTTACATGACACTATGTGATCACGAGACCTTTTGACCAATTAACAAATGTCGATGCACAACATGTGAATGGCTTAGGTTCACAAGTTGATATTAACTTCCTTTTGTTTTGGTCCTCACAAATGAAATATCATTATGTATCCTTCTTGTTTTCTCATACCTAATTATTTCTACTTTCACTAGATGTTTTTCTTTTGATTATTATATCTTTCTTTTCTATTCTCACATCTAGTTTTGTTGTCCAAACTTACTCTATATGTTTTAAGATAGATTCACCTTCATCTAAGAAAATTAAATTCATTAAAAACATCTTAAAAAAAGATGTGTTTTATTTTGTGATTGACTTCTTACCTTATTTTCTAAAGTGTTTTTAATCATAAACCCATTTTAATTAATTAATTGATGACCAAATTTGACTTTTAAGTCAAATTGGGGAACCTATAGGTAAAAACTTGGTTTTTAGAGGTTTTATGGGCTATATCATTTTGTCATAAGGTTTATTATATGTAATTTTATTCCATTCAATGTTATATTATATTTGGACATCAATTTCATTAGCCAACATGTCTTTTTGAGTCATTTTAGGGGTCAAAATTGAGTATTTAATGATTTATATGGATATATTGGGAAGAATTAAGGTTAAAAAATATTATTTAATGCCCCATGTGTCATTATAAGTAATAATTAATTGACATAACTCAAATATGACAGGATATGTAGAAGAAAGGGTAGTTTTCTTAAAGGAAAAGAAGAGTTTGGTACCTATATGACCTCCTTAAGAAGTGTTCCACATGGGAAATGATTAGGTAGTTCCTATCAAAATTAATTATTCTTGGTTACATGATTTTTTTTATTTTGAAGTTTCATTTCTAAGATAAAACCATATTTCTCCTTTTTCACACTTCTTGGCAAGTAGAAGTGACCTACATGTTGTACTTGGTACAGTCAACATAGGAGGTTTTAGGAAAAATGATCTTAGGTGTATATTATAAAATAATTTAGATTAAATTTGATGTTTGGTTTTAGATTAATGGTTTCCTGAGCCTTCTGAACCATTCCTAAGAAGTTGACCTTTTAAATCTTCTTGCTAATTTATGTACCCTATGGATTTTGCCTTGGTTTGAGAAATTTTGTATGAAATTTTTTTTGGGTTTGATATAAAATAATTTTTACCTCATCCTTGAATTATTTCCATGGCTTATTTCATTTTTTAATTTTATTTTATAGTTCAAATATCTCACTTTGTAGGAGGGTACCACCATGTGTAGTTTCAGTCAGTTTTTCACTTGTAGGAGTTTGAATTCCATACAAAGGATTTCATGTGAATAATATATGGTGTATTCACATGTATTAATTCCATATTTACTATCTAATTTCCATATTTTTCCTCATATTTTCATGTTTGGATCAAACTCTCAGTCTATTGTCATCCTCATAGTTAGCATTCTGGCTGCCACTTAATTATAGTCATGTTTTGGAACTCTAATCAAGATTATAGATGAAAAATGGAAACTCTAAAGGGTGTTTGATATGTTATTTTTCATTAATAGTAAATTTTAACCTTCCAAATAACATAAATAATTATATGATGGTAGTCATGTGCAACTTATAAAGTCTGGCAGGCATTGATGCCCATCTACAGGTATCTCATGAAAGTCAAGCATGTTGAAGAGGAGATTTTAAGATAATAAAAGTATTGATTATGAGAGTATAATTTGGATTTCTTGAGATGAATATGAAACTTATATAGGTCACAAAATAGGCACCTTACCCATGCCTTCAACCTTGCTTCCTGTATGCATGACTTTGCCCACTTATAAGAGGCTTAAAAGCCAATTGAGGAATCATGTTAGAGCATGGAAATAAATGGTGGAATAATTTTTAGGTCCAGTGTGTTTAGAGATGATGAAAAACCTACTTGGAAGGTAAGGTTAATCAAATTGGAGTGAAACCATGTCCAACATAAAATGACTGAGTTTTGAGATATAGTCCTTGAAACAGTAAAAATAGAGGTCCTAGGTGTTGTTGTAGGCCTCTTACAACATGTTTTCCAAGAGATTTTGGGAATATATATAATAAGATTTTGTATCCCATATAATGGAGAGAAACCATGACCAAAATGGGAGTCAAGAGGTGAGTGGAAGTTAGGTATTGAGAGACTCAAATGTGCCCTAAAAACACTGCAATAAGGGAATGATATCTACAGTCAAAGCTCTAAAAGAAACATTTATCATCGAAATGACAAAATTAATCTTTCCACTATGTTTGAATAAGGCCAAATGATGAAGGTGACATATATGATCTAAAGTAACATCCAAACAAGATGATAAATTATATCATATTCCTCAACAAGCACCCTCAGTCCATATGGGTGGCCTAAATACACACTTACACCCAATCGATAGGCTAGTGACCCAACATTGATAATAGAATGGTGTTTGAAAGTTTCAAAAGGATAATTATAGGTCAAAAAAGTTCCTTTTGATCATAAAAATTTCAAATAATTTCTTCAAACATCATAACCAAATCTTGAAGGAAGAAAATGTAACCTATAGGCTTCTCTCAAAAAGCATGTGTCTCAATCTAATAGAGAAAGACTAATTTGAGAAGTTATGGAGCATAAAAAGGGTTAGGAAGAGTTTTAACCTGATTAAATAACATGTGACATCTCAATGAAAGTTTTTATGACTTAATAAGGACAAAAAAGATAAAAATAAGGCTGCATAGGTCCCCAAAACCCCTATATACACCTATAATAGGGTCAAATAGTAGGGTATAAGGTAGTAAGCTAAAAAAGGGTATTTATTGAGATTTTTGGACTAGGATGGATGGATTAATGGAGGTTATAAAAAATTAATAGATATTTACATAGTATTAGGAAATTATCATGATGTATTTAGAGCAAATAATGAGCCCAAAACTGAACATACACAGTCAAATCAAAACACAACCTACCTTGAAGGAGCTAGTTTTAAATTTTAGGAGTTTTGAGAAGTAAAAAAACCAAATAAAAGGATGAAAATTTATGGATTTAATTCTAAAAACTTTAATAATGACCTTAAATACTCATATAACCTAATAAAATAGGGTAAGTAACCCCTATTTTGTCTCAGATAGGGGGTACTTCTCCTGATGTACAAACTGTCAGTCTTGAAGAAGGGTGGTAAATGGATGGGTAAGGAGTTGTTTGAAAATTTAAAAGAGGGTGTGATGAGTTTTAGTACCCATATTAAAATCATAATAATTAATCACAGATAAGTGAAAATGAATAGAGAGGTCCAAACCTCTTAAGATTGTAGGCAAGCTTTTAGGCGTGGTGAAGCCTAGTTTCCAAATGGAGGATCATTTTCACTCCTAGCATGAAGTGAGCTTTCCCATAAATTAATACTTGTTTATGATGTCAAAATGGATTTATATAGGCTATTGGAATGTAGGGAGGACATCAAATAGACCATTTTGGGCCTAAACCTATAGATAGACTTTTAGACATAGCTAGGCCTAGAATACAAATGGGAACCCAAATTACTTTGTAGCTTATAGTAAGAATTCAAAACTATTTATAAATGTTTTTTGGAATGTATAATAGGTTTTAAATCTATTCATATGCATGATAAGTCATGAGAAACCCATTTTTGACCCAAAATCAACTTAGACTTATAAGAAAGCAAGTTGATAGGTCAAATTCAAGTGCTCACATATTTTTGGAGGGTTTAAATTAAGGATAAAGGAGTTTATAATGTCCTTTAAAAACCATCTAGTGGAATTGGTTGAAAATTTCAATGTCCCAATTTTATGAACAAAGATTTAAGAGGGAAAACAAGCCTAAAACCCTTGTAGAGACTTGATTGGATAAATGAGGATAAAAATGCATCCAAATGGACTATTTTTCTCATGAAACCTATTTTACCTTGTAGAGGACTGACTCAGGGTCCCTCCAATGCAAATTAGTTGTATGGACTTGTACAGATGGGGTGAGAAATAGGCCATTTTAACCATTTTTTGTGGTTTTCATGTTAAAAGAAGAATCTAAAGATTAAATCAAGCTTGGAGGTAATATTTAGAATTTTTATAACTCTTTATGGTAATTAATTCCTTTAATAAACTCATAAGTGTCCAAACTAGGTGCTTTAACTCAGCCATTCAAAACTGGCCTAATGGACAAACTAGTGAGAAGGGTGGAAAGCTTCATGTAAGCTAATTTTAAAGGTTGTAAAATGAATATAAGTACATGGAGTGTCTTTAAAATAATAATCCACTCCATTCCATGGATTTTTATGAAAAACTAAAGCTAAATTTGAAGACAAGTGTTCAGGGTACATGAAAGGAGTGTTTTTTAGATAACAGATGGTGATTGCTCCTTTATATATGATTCCAGAAGACCAGGACTACAAATAATTAATGGAGAGTTATTTATGATATCCTTATCCTTCATCCCAATCATTATACCTTTTCCTAATTATTTATGAGGTGTATAAGTAGGGTAAATCATGAAGGTTGTTTTTATGAGCTAGTTAACGAGTTTTCATGCCACTTTTCATGAGGTTTATGGCTTGAATTGACATTTTTAATTATTTTCCTTGCATGGTTCATCCCATATCATATTATAATACACAATTAACTCCTTTTATCAGATTTATAAGTGTCCTTGTGACCCTTGGACTTATCTCTTCTCCTCTCTCTATCAAGTTCTATAAGAACTAGCCATTTTGGCCATTATACTTATGCTCTACCTAGGTATGGTGAAGCCTTGCTCATTTTTATACCTTTTTATCAATAATAATACTAATTTTTACCTCATCCATTAATTTTATTAATGTGTTCATTTTTAATGTTTGATTTTACATGATTGAAAACTATGGATTCCTTAGCATGTTATTTCATGCTATCATCTATTTGCAGTTGAAAAGCTTCTTCTTGTATGGCATGTGAAATGTTATAGGGAATTTCAAGGATTAAGTGAGTTATTATATTCATTAGTTCCATTATAGGCCTATTTTCTAGTCATCCTAGCTTTGCACATTCTTCCATAACCTCACAATACAACATTGATGTGAGAAGATGAAGATTGGAGAAGTGTATGTTCAGTTTGTCCCTTAATTTCAAGTGTAATATACATATGGTTGGAATTCATCAATATATTTGGTGTATTGCCTCCATTAGAATAGTTTGTTTTTATTTATCTCTCTCACTTTTCACCCCCAAAGTTTAGTTTTAGTTGTGATCCAAAGTGGTACATCAAGGGAGCTAGCCTTATCTAGAGATTCACCTCATTCCTTAGGCTACCCACAAGCCTAGAGTTGTTTCCATTTTGCCACTTGGATGAGGAGAGATTTTCCATCTCCTAAAAATGTGAAAATCCAAGTGATAACATTAAAATATCATACATCAAACATCACTTTAACCTTATAACCAATCACATCAACTAATCATAACCATTTTTCACATCTGTAACCCTTTCATCATTTCCTTTTAAATGAGTCATCCACATATGTTATCCATAACTTTTCTATCTAGTTATGGAAGCATAGATTCATTAATTTAAAACATCTACATTTTTAACAAAACATACATATACTCATGATAAAAATGCTAATCATAATAATCATCATGATGTCTAATAATATCATAAGAAACATCTATAAATCATAATCCTATAAAAAATAAAATGATAAGAAACACCATGAACATAAAAGAAATCATATAATAACATCATAAACAACACAATGAACATAAAATAAATCATCCAATAAAAATCATAAGCAACATTCATGACATCTTAATCCTATCATAAAAAACATCAAAACATCATAAATTACGTCATCAATAACTAATAACCATAAACCATAAATCATATCTATAACCATGATCACAGAATGAGATCATAATAGAAATAATCATATACATCATAATAATATCTATGTCTCTCACAGTAATGTGTACATCTCACTACATTGACTCATAGGTCAGTATCAAAATCATATAATACATCAAAATAGGCATCTCATAAGAGTCTAAGTTGGAGGAACACTATTGCTCCCTGTATCTTGTCTATCTCTTCGACCTATCTCTACACTCATAGATGCTACCCACTAACCCAATGACACACTACTAACTCCCCCAATAACCAATAATCTATACTCACCATATCGAGGCTCATCTAAAAGCTGTCTAAAGACAAATGCCTCATAATATCTAAGCTCCTCAACCATGGCCACATACCTCTCCATAGTAATGGTCCTAGATAGTCTTATAGGTGTTAATGCCCACCCTCCTACCTATCTCAATTAATCTCTCTTGTATGTGACCAGGGCTAGTTGCACTCTAGCTTGGTCCTTCTCCTACGTAAGAATGACCACCAAGCCCTATGTCATATCTCTCTCTAAGGTCATTGTTGCTAAAGCTACCTATGTTATAGATGGAGATACCCTCACTTGATCTCTCTCTACTTTAAGTGCCTACCTATTATAGGCATCCACATCCATCTAATCCCCAATCCCTCCATTATTTCTACATTAGGATCCTATTGTGCACCATCTCCCCTAAACACTATCATTGCATAATGTTCTTGAAACCATATAAATTAATATAGTGTAAAGCTTATATCATCAATAACTACAGCTACTGGTAGCTCCTCATGATTAATATATATTTCCTCAAGCTCTAGAAAAGGTAGTGGTGCTTAATTCTCTCTCTCTTATATCTCAAAAAATCACTTAGGACACCTTGAACAAGCCTAAACTACCTCCTGACCTTGTCAAATGGGATGAGCTCCATCTCATGGTCTCACCTCCTATAAATCCACTTGTAGCTCTATATTGATAGGGTTTACCTATCATATCTCACCCATGTTGGGAATCCACCTAGGTCTATGTGTGTCATGACAATATACCTAGTTGAATCACCCCAAAGTGCTCATATACCTAATAGTGTAAAACAAAGACAATGCTGATACCATAATTCCTATGTAATTTGTATCCCTAGAGATCCTAGTAGATTTAAACTAGTAAAATTGAGGCCAAAACAAACACTATTAATTCGATCATCATGTCAACAAGAACACCCAACAATAAAAATAGAAATCTGTCACTACTAGAATCTAGGTGTACATAGCAAGTAATGGCCATCATCATCATCATCATCATTATGATAAGCCATCTCCCTCCCCTATCTTAACTACCTCAACCAATGTCACCCACCCTCTAAAAATTTAATAATAAAACTAAAATCCCATCAATTTTCAACCCCTAACCCACCCAATCAACAAAATAATTATAAATCACAACAAAAACTACAAATTCAAGGCACCCGCTACCTCATTTCATATCCTCCATTATGGTGGAGCCCTCAGAACCACTGCCACTACATAATCTTGTGATATACCCCCACCTCACTTTATCCTAGCTGTATCTCAAATATTCTCTAGCCCACCTTGGTCAATCTCCACCTCTTCATTCAACTATTAATCAGACACTACCCAACTCACTCAGATGGCACAAGACAAGCTGTCATCATTTTCATGCAAGATGAAATTAGAGAGAGTCGTGGGTCACATTTATAATGAGAAAATAAAACCCACTTTTGACCTTTTATGGTTACCCTTTTAGGTTTTTATTCTAACCATTGATGGTCACTAGGTGACCACTAATAATCAATCTTGACCATCGATGGTTGACCCTCTAGGGTTTTCCCATCCTAACTAACACTTTCCCAAAGAACCACCTTATCAAAAACATGAACCCATTGGAGAAAAAATCCTCTTACACAAAAAAACCAACCCAATAACATTACCTTGGTCATTTTGGCCCACCATTTTTACTTTTTATGACAACCTTTCCTTGGTCATTTTGACCACATCGATTACCTTGCCATATTTGATGAACTAATGCTACTTTTTGCATACCAACCATTTAGGTGCCTCAGAGCATGACCATCTATGGTCCTAATACCTATGACTATTTTGTCTTCTTAGGATCACATCCTACCTTAGATACCTACAAATTTATTGACCTTACTTAAAAGACTTGAGTTTATAGAGTAACCCATATCAGCTATGCCTAACACTATGGCCTGATTGCCCTATCACCTTTCTTAGTCTGACCTTATTTTAACACCTACCTCAACTATGGCTACCTATTATATGTATAATATATGATATTACAGTCATATTCATTGTGTTTATTTGTGTTCAAATGCCCAACCAACAAACCTTACCACCCACCTTTTGACTTACATATCCACTTATCAAACTCGAACCTGACTCTATTTCACCTTTTCAATTCCTAGATTGAGGGGGAACACCTCCTCCCATACTCAGGGCATCCAACCTTTTACCAAATTCTTCATTTTTTGGGTATCTTGTTGATACTAACTACATAACAAAAAGGGGCAAAATGTAGACACTCAAAAATCACACAATGTGTTTATAGTCATCGAAGTACCCCATGACCCCATTTTTATTACCTTGGACCATTTCATAACTTTTAAACTACTAAACAAAAGTGAAAATGACTAATATTAAACATTTTAACCATGTTTCTCTAACCACCAATAGTCAACCTTTGACCACTGATGGTTGACCCTGATCATCGAGGGTAACTTAAACTCTTACAAGATTGAAGGAATCAACTATAGTTTGATTTTAACTCACTCATTGATTACCTACTATCTAAATTTAGTCTATTATTCACATAATCAATGCATGATTAGACTTTTTGATAAACTATTTGTTAAACTCTTTGATTTAAACCTCCCTTTTCTTTATATTAAGAGATGAAGAGAAGGTTACAATCATGGTCAGGATCAATCAGGTAGGTGCAAGAGTTTCTCACTCCCAAGATAATCCAAAATCTAAGTATCTATGTTTATTATCAAGATTCAATAATTATCTCTATTTTTTCATTTCTTGTGTTTTTTGATTTTGCTTCTCTTTCACCTCACTTTCTTATTTTGGATTTTTATAACTTCAAACACTTCACCTCCTACCCAAAAGCACCCATAGCCTATTTCACTCACTGAAACACCCAATCCCTAAACTAGATACCTATAAGCATCAATTTCCTATTTTGTGACCAACATTCAACTCAAAAACCACACTTAGAACCTCTCTATAACTCCCCTCAACATATTTATTTTTCCAAACTAGATCCCATAGTAACCACCAATAGTCTTAACTAACCACCAAAGGACTTCCTTAACCACTAATGGTTAACAACTATTGATGGTCATCTAACCATCGACAGTCATACCCAGACTATTGATGATCATGGTGTGTCCACTTTTACAACAAGTTTATTTTACCTATATGCTCGTACCCAAATTTAATTTCTTGAGTTTTTGTTTAATCACAGATCTTCAAATTATTTTTTGAATAATGTTTGAGTAATTTAGAATTAGTATTAAAATCATTTATTTATATTTTTTTTCAAAATATCAATTTTTTTCAAGAATTTCTTGTATTTGATTTTAGTACCTTCTATTATTTTATGCAAGCACCTATTTTTAGCATATCAGAACTTAAGTGTTTTAAAGTGTCAATTGACAACCTCCAAGGAAGGTTGTGATTCTTGGATCTAGCTTATGCTAAGTAATCCACCCTACTATCTCACTAATCAACCATTATCTTTTAGTGTTTTTTAATCTATAAGTCATCCTCCCTAGACAAAAAGGAGTACCCACAATCATTTGGATTCACGTGCACATAACACATCCATTTTATACTATAGCTACCCTTATTTCAAGTTTTAAAACTTTATTTATAAAGAAAATAGTCAAAATTTTAGTGAAACATAGCTAATATGCCATTCCAAGATTTTTTAGATAATGGGATGAAGACATTATCCATATTGAGAGATGGGTAGACAATAAATAAGAAATAGAATAAATTCCTATAATATTAAGATAAGATGTTACAAAGAGTCTTCGGATAGTAGTATATGAATAATGTCACCTAAGTGACATAATTATAGAGGATGGGGTAGCAAGGATGGATACAAGTCATTCAAAGACGGTGAATTATGAATAAGATGTGGATTTTAACCACATATAAGATGAAGAGGAGACTTTCAAAATTTAGATATTGTTTTTTAATACCTTAGCAATGAAAGTGTAAAATAATTTACACTAGGAATGTATACAATGCACAAGGAGACAAAATCAATTGAAGAGGAGATATAAATTGAGAAATTGATGTTCAATGCAGTGCAAGAGGCACCCAAAGGTGAAGTTGTTGTAACAAAATAGACACAAGATAAATATAAATATATGGATTTAAAAATCCACACAAGTGAAGATGAAAAAATAGAACATGGAGTAGAGTAAAAAGCGTAAGTTTCTTTTCAAACAACTAGATACATCTTTTATTGATAGGGATAATGCAGAAGAATAGAGGAATCCTCTAGAGGACACAAAGAGTGAAGAGATGAGTGTGTAAGTTTTTATGCATAATAATGTATATATGGATGCCTTCCACTTAGGAATTAATGTTCAAAATTGAAAGAGCCATCAGAATGAGGTGAGAGAAATTAATTATAGACATACAATTCCTAACACCATTTATGTTAAAATTGTCAATCTTACTCTAATTGCACTCAAATGCACATTTTATGTCAAAATCCATAAAACACCCTAAATGTTTCAAAATTGTCACTTACAAGTGCCAATTTAGGTTAAAGTATCCCTAAATAGGTCAATACATTTTATGGGCCAGCTAACTTTGATCAGATCATTTCGAGTCAAAATGACAAATTCACCATTTAGTGCTCTAGATCACTCTTTTCATCTAATCCATTGGTACACATCATGTACCTTTGTTATTTGGTATTGGTAATATCTTAAATGGGAATATAGATCTAACTCATCCAAATTCACCTTCTATTTCCTCTTCAATCAAATTATGACCCAATAATATGACATTCTGACCATTTTGATTAATTGTGCACTAATTTCCAAAGAATTGCACTAAACTTGATTAAGCTTACTTAAGCTAATTAATCTAATTTAAGAGCTTGAGTAAGAATTACATATATATTTTTGAATATCTCATTATTGAAAATTAATTTTGAATATGTGCATCACCTTGTGACATCATCTATGGTGTGGCATCCATCAAGCCATACATGCATAAAATATTAGGATTATGGGTCACCCATGCCTAGTTAATGCCTCCCATGTCTCTTTAATGAATATTTATCTTGAGGATATTTATGAGTTTAATTCCAAATATTAGGATTATCCATAGCCACACATCTCAATTTTAAGATGGATGGTCATGGTTGATCCTGACCAATCTCAAAAATTTATAAATATAGAGGCCATGGACGTGAATAAAAAATCTTGAATATTGAAAAGTTATAATGTTAAATTTTTTCCATAATCCTTTGCATTTGATGATTGATTTTGTTTTCAATCTTCATTGATAGGCTAGCTTAGTGATTTGGACTCATGAGCTTAGGTTTTATGGAGTGTTCTTGAGAGACTGGAGGAGTTTTCCACCTTTGTTGACAAAGACAAGGATGCTTGATCAAGGGGGAACATGATTTTGAGCCACATGGGTATGGTGAATCCATTTGGGAAGGTAATATGATGTTTCTTTCTTTCATTTTTTTTCTTGCTATCATTTGTAATTTCCATAGGAATAGATAGGATTATTTAGTTATTTCTTTATGTAATTTTCATTATTTATAGACTAATGTTTGACTAACTTGCTTTGTAATCCTCCCTATAATTTCTTCTTGACAACTATTTTCTTTGAAAAGATGTTGATTCACCTGAATATCTTGCTATGCCTTCTCAAATAGGGGCAAAATGTAGACATGCAATTCCTAACACCATTTGTGTTGAAATTGTCAATCTTACTCGAATTGCACTCAAATGCACATTTTAGGTCAAAATCCATAAAATGCCCTACATGGTTAAAAATTTTCACTTACAAGTGCCAATTTAGGTTAAAGCATCCCTAAATAGATTAATGCATTTTATGGGATAACTATCTTTGATCAAATCATTTCAAGTCAAAATGACAATTTTGTCATTTAATGTTATAGATCACTCTTTTCTTCTAATTCATTAGTTCACATCACGTACCTTTGTTATTTGGTGTTGGAAACATCATAAATGAGAATACAGCTCTAATGCATCTAAAATCACCTTCCAGTTCCTCTCCAATCAAATTATGGCCTAGTAATATGAATTTTTGACCATTTTGATTAATTGTGCACCAAATTTTAGAGAATTACACTACTTAAGCTAATTAATCCAATTTAGAGTTTAAGTAATAATTCCATAGATCTTTTTGAATATCTCAATATTAGAAATTGATTTTGAAGATCTACATCACCTAGTGACATCATCTATAGGGTGGCATCCATCAAGCCATAAGTGCATAAAATATCATGATTATGGGTCACACATGCCTAGTTAATGCCTCTCATGCCTCTTCAATGCCCCTTTTTCCAAGGTCACGGTGAAGATAATTATGGATTTAACTCTAAATATTAGGGTTATTCATGGCCACACATCTCAATTTTGAGATGGAAGGTCATGGTTGATCTTGACTAATCTCAAAAATATATAAATAGAGAGGCCATGGATATGAACAAAAAAGCCTGAATATTAAAAATTTATAATGTTAAATTGTTTCCACAATCATTTGCATTTGATCATTGATTTTGTTTTCAAGCTTCATTGATAGGCTAGTTTATTGATTTGGAATCATGATCCTATGTTTTATGGAGTGTTCTTGAGACATTAGAGGAGTTTTCCACCTTTGTTGACAAAGACAAGAATGCTTGATCAAGGGTGAACATGATTTTGAACCACATGGGTATGGTGAATCCATTTTGGAAGGTAATATGATGTTGCTTTCTTTCATTTTGTTTCTTGTTATCCTTTGTAATTCCCATAGGAATAGATAGGCTTAGTTAGTTAGTTTTTTATGCATTTTATTATTATTTATGGACTAATGTTTGACTAACTTGCTTTGTAATCCTATCTACATCTTGGCACATCTAGTGGGATGAAACACATCCCACACATGAAGAAGATAATTTTTTAGCTTTAAAATATTTATTTGGACCATTAAAACTCTTTCAAATTGATTTTCCAACTTTATTTTTCCATTTTTGTTTGCCATGGGTTTACGCAGTAACTGATATCGACTAGTAAGACCAACATCAATTGGATAGATTAACTAACATTAATTAGTAAAATTGACATCAGTTGGATACCTATCATTGATCACATTGGTATAATCAATTTTTATTAGATAACCATCATTGGTTAGAGAATGTAATCGTAATCGGTTATATAACCGACATTGGTCACTATGTTTTTCTTAAAACATAGACCTAAGGGCCCTTTTTTTAAATTTCATTGTCTCAAGCCTAAAAGAGTTTTAAGGCTAAAGGACATGATAATTTTTTTTTTTGTAGGACCAAGATTGATATTTTCTAAAAACATGTTTAAATTACCTTTTGCATGCTTAAAAATCAATTAGGAACCTTGTTTTGGTGTTTAAAAAAAACTACATGTTTATGGTGAATGTTTTAAAAGTTAAAACTAAGACCAATGGGTCAAATGAACACCACCCCATTTTCCATTTGGGTTTAAAAATGAATTCACCTTTCCAAGTGTTTATATTTACTTATTTGTTTAAGTTAAATCTTTGTTTGGGAAAAAAAGGGTTGTCGCGTGTATGCTCTTCCATTTAGGGAACCCTTGGAATAAAAAGCACCATTCCTATTGCAGGTAGCCTAGTCCAAGGATTATGAATAATGTCATCTAAAGTGCTCCCCAAAAACATGTTAAATTTGGGTGATCTTGAGAATGACCCTAAAGTCTTTCTACTTTCATGCTTTCTTTGTTTTTATGAAAACTTGGTTTGCAAGGGGAATGTCATTACCTCCCTTGAGTTCTTTAGGGAAGATTTGACTTGGGGTTTCACTCCCAACATTGAATTCAATTAACCTTCTAATTTACACATGGGATGTATCTACATTTGAGTATCACACTACACTAAATGAACAACATCATGTAGTGGTTATAAAAATGACTAGACCTTTTTACAACTAGCCAATACTGTGGTCACCCAATTTTTATGTTTGTCTCTTGAATCAGTTGACATGAAATTCATTGTGTAATTTATTCACTTAGAACAATCCAAAAATAACTAGTTTTAGTCAACCCTATTTTACCATACCCTTGCTAAGATTTAGACGATTATATTTAGTCTATTTTGTTCATTATTTTATTGGTATGATTTGAGGCTAAAACTTGTTTGTTTGTTCATAAGCCATGTCAAAATCATGTATTTGAGTTAATAAGGGTAGTGTTATACTACCCAAAACATGTCAAATCTTTTTTGCCTTTGAGTCTTTGAAACAAAAAAATTGACCACATCATTTGAGCATGCTTACATCATTAGGCTACTCAATTTGTTTCAAGAACTTGTTTACCATTATATCAAAAACCATTTGTTTCAAACCATGTCATGTATACCATTTGAAAGTTGTTTATGAATCGTTATGTTCTTCACTCTTGTCTATCTTGTTTGGTCTAATCCTAGTCTTCAACATTGCATTTTCAATTAACCTTGTCAAGTTTGGATCCAAACATTGATTGATTTCTATTTAGGCCTCAATTCTTGGGGTTGGTACATAGATCTTTTTCTTTTGGGTTGCTTAGCTTCAGTTAAATTATTACCCAATTTTGAACACTATTGATTATTTGTTTGTTCGAGTGCCTATCTTCATCATTTTTTGTGACTTTTTTTGGAAAAACAAAATCTTTCTTAAAAAACCTTTGATGTTAGACATTTGATGATAGGTTGTTTTATGCCAAATTTTGGCACAAACTAATTTTGAGATGTAACTTCATCCTTTCAACCAAGGTTGAACCTTTTATCTTTTAAACAACACTTTTCAGAGTTTTTAGAACTTTAAGTCTCTTTATTTTCAAAGCTTTCTTCATTAAATGCAGATATGTCTAGCTACACTTATGGTGCAGTCATGGATAATCCAAATTATGATAGAATGGCCACACAAAATGACTTTTATGACTTTAGTCAAGACCCCTATGGTGAAAATATGGTTTGTGAGATATATTTCTATCCACCTCAAAAAAATTAGTCATGGGAACACAGTTAAGATCCAACTCATGATTGGAATGATTGGTTTTATCACGATTACTTGGATGCTTTGGCTTATGTAAGTAATAAAAATATAGAATGTACCAAATTCACCATTTTAGGACCTCCTCCTTTGGTTTGAATGAGCAACCAAACTAAGAAGCATCCAATCATCACCATTTTAGGACCTCTTTTAGTTTGCATGAGTAACCAAAATAAGAAGCATCCATTCATTACTATTTTAGGACCTCATCCTTTAGTTTTAAAAAGAAACAAAACTAAGAATCATCTAGTCATCAACATTTTAGGACCTCCTCCTTTGGTTTGCATGAGCAACCAAACTAAGAAGCATCTAGTTGTTACCATTTTAGGACCTCCTCCTTTGGTTTACACAAGTAATCAAACTAATAATCATCTATTCATTACCATTTTAGGACCTCCTCCTTTGGTTTACACATGCAAGCAAACTAAGAAGCATCTATTTGTTACCATTCGTGGCCCATCACCAATTTTTGATGAACCTATTATTGATGAACCTCCATTTGATGAACCAATTATTTTTTATCCCTTCTTCAATAGTCTAATATTTGAAGAGTCCATTGTTCCTACTAAACCAAATGTTCCCCACCTTATAAATTTTGTGTCGATATTTGATCCTAAATAAGAACCATTACCGCTTCAAAATCCATCTTATGAAGATCAAAATGTGTTTAAAATTGACCTTTTGCAACCAATTGTGAACCAAAACCAACATGTTAGTATTGAAACACCGATTTGTGAAAAGATAAACTATGATAAGTTAACTATTCATATGTTACCTATTTTTAAAGAGCCTCATCTCCTAGACAAGCCAGTCTCAATAGAGTTATCCCTTGATCTTTTCCACTTGTTGAGGAATCTCACTTTGATAGACATGATTTTTGTAAGATGTTTCTTGAGTGGTTCCCTCTTTCTGAGGGGATTTACTTAGATGAGTCAGTATATGTTGAACCCTTCCAAGATGAATCAATTTATATTGAGCCCATTATGCCATCATAGGCCATTCCTTATAAAAAATTCATCATTCAATAGAACATTATCAAAATAACCATATCAGATGAATAATCAATATTAGAGTCAGGTTTTATTGTTGAATCGACATTGGATTTAGCATTAGAAATAGAATCAAAATTAGATTTAGATTCCCTTGCTTCAAAATTAGAGTCAAAAATAGATTATAGTATTGGTTGTTACAACATTGGCTAAAATTTCCATGCAGATCAATTTGAATATATTTGTGATCTTTATATATTTTGTGGGGATGATTACTTCATCATCAACATAAGTTATCCTATTATCTTCTGCAAGGATTGTGCTACCTTTCACCATCCCATTATTACCAACAAAGCAATATTATTAACATTTCACCTCCCACAAGTGTCAATTGGGACTAACAAAATCACACTTTGTTGAACTACATCCATGGCAACATAGTAGTTGAAAAAGAGCAAGGAGGCCAAGACAACATTCATGTAGCATAAAAACACTCTCCTAGTGAGACATTTTTAGAGGTGCTAGGATAACATCTTCTAGTGAAATTTTTTTAGAAGTGCTAGAAGAAAATCAAATTCATAAGCCAATGTTCATTAGTGAAACCTTCTCAGAGGTACTATGTGATGATCAAAACAAATTCATTGGTGAAAACCTCATCAAGGCACCAATAGCTGAGCACAAAAGTTCTTCATTACTTATTAAAGATAATATCAAAAATTAAATTATAATAAATTCTAATCTAAAACATAATCAGATGGTAGCTACTCTCAAGATCAAGTAATAGAACAATCTGATGGACCTATTAAGAGCATCTTTAGAGGTCTTTGCCCTACCACAACCAAAGTTATTTTGAATTGAACATTAACAACATTACATATGACTAAAAGTCCTGATATTCATTTGTTTTCCATTCATTATGCATTCCATTATCACCCACCTATTTATTACCCACTTATATCATTTATCCTACCATTATTTACCAGCATTGGCAACACTTTCCTTTATTAAGGTTATAAGGATATCTTGTCTCAACATTTGAAGAAAGTAGAATAAATGATCTATGAAGATCACAAACACATTATTGAGAACTAGATTAGCAACAAGTTCTTAACAGAGTAGTTGATTTGAAAGGGTGTTGGATATAAACTTATATAGCTGATCATTTTTGTTGTCTCACTTATTGACTAGGACGTGCATCTCCCTGTTAACAAGAGCAAAAAAGCTATTTTTCCTCTACCATTCACCCATTTACCATTACCATGCCTCATCTCTTGGGGACAACCCTATTGACCCTTTTTATGCATTATTATACCATTGAGATCCATGAACTATGACATTTGAACTACATTGAATTGAGGTCCTTTAGGACTATGTAGGTAGCTCTCAATTTTAATTGAGTTCATCTTAGTCACCCCTTTCCTTACTCTTGCTAATTTTTGAGCATGGGTTGTTGTAACCAACTTATCTATCTTATTGGAACCTCTACTCTTAGGATGTACATCTCCTTGATTAGATGGTCCCACCTAGTGCATATTTTATCCCAAAAACACCAAAAACATTAGAAATACTTTGAAAATAACAAAAACATCAGAACATGATCCACAAAATAATAAAAACATTATCTCATGCTTCTATACATTTGTAAATTCTTGTTTCACCATGCTATGCTCTTTCTATTTTGCAAGAATTGAAACACTAGATCATTTCATCTTGTCCCACACACTTACCATTTTGAAAAATCATTCTTTCTCATCTCATTAGCTTCTTGTTTGCCAGACTATTCTCATTTATTTATCATATCTTCCATTTATTCTATAACATTAATCATGCTAGTATGATCATGATTTTTCTTCTATCCCATTTCCTAGGAGAACTACATTTAGCATGACGTTCATGTTGGAACATGCATCCATGGAACTATGTAGGTAGCATCCACTTATTTTATACATTTGGAGTCAACTCAGCCAACCCCTTCCTTTTCTTCTCTTCCCACATTTATTTAATTATTGTTCCTCTTTAATTAGGGAACAATTTTCATGTAATTGTTCTTTGTTATGATGTGGTGGAAAGTAATTCCTCTACCACACATGCATGAAATTTTATCTTTTAAACCACACTAACTTGGTTTTCTTTTGTGTGTGTTTATTTGATTTTTCTTGGTGTTTTGTTGTGCTTTTTCACCTCGCCTTTTATTTCTTCTTTTTTTAAATTCTTGTCTCATCTTGGTCTTGTGTTTCCTTGTTTGTGTTTACTTATCTCTTTTGTGTTTCAGAACATCTTGATGATTCACATGGATCTTGATTTTTTATATCCTAATCCTATGTTATTACATTGTTCTTGGACCATTTTGTTTATTTGATTGTTGTTGGTGTCTTATTTTTTTGTTTGATTTTTTATTTTCTCTTTTGTGTTCATGAATGCCTTGATGGTCCACATGGATCTTGATTATTCATATCTTGGTCTCATGTTGTTAAGACATTCTTGCCTTTTATTTTTAAACATTTTTGTTCTTACTTCAGATCATATCTTGATTTCAATTTAGGTTCATTTATGTTTATCTTTTTCTTTGTTTTTGATTTTTTGTTTAAATTTAAATCATTGTAACTCTAGTTTTGGTAATTATTTCACCATTATCCTTAGTTATAAATGTTCACATTTGAACTGGCTCAATGCAATTGGAATCTTATGTCACTCTAAGTTATTCATACTTATGATGCCTAATTTATTTTTCTATAGTAAGCACTTTGTGCTTAGGTCTCAACATCTTAATGTCAACATCAACTCTAATGAATGATTCTCAAGAACACTTTGCAAAACCTAGGCTCATGATATGCAATTAGGATTCCAGGTAACATGTATTTTAGGCTTCTTTATCTATGCTTAGACATGAATCTCTTTGCATAAATTTTGATTCTAATCAATTCTTTCTCATTTTTCATCATTCCTCATTCCATTCTCTCCCAAACTTGGGTGAACTACATTGGCCTGAATTTCATGTTAGAACATGAGTCCATGGAACTATGTAGGTGTCACTCAATTTCTATTGAGGTTAGCTCATTTATCTCCATTATTCTTTTCATATCTTTCATCACTTTGTGTATTCTCATATGCTTGATTTTATATGGCTTTTTAAGCCATTACACCATCACATGTATGTTGAAACCACTCGCTTTAGCCTATATTTTTAGTTATATACTTGAGCTATTTTTCTTGATAATTACCCATGCTAGGGCACAACATCTGAACCATGTCAAAACAAAATCAGCTCTATAGGGGAAAAATCATTATTTATTCTTTATAAATGATCAAAATTTTCCCTACTAAGGCAAAACTATTTTATCACAATCAAATTTACTCTATTGGAGTACTTATTATTGTCTTCTCTTTAGAGACCCTATTCTAGTGGTGCTTCCCTTCCTGAAGTAGAACACTCTCTCTTTTCCTCTAATTCCAAGCTCTCCACACTAATTCCCATGATGGAAATATTTTAGTTTGCAACTTATCTTGAGATTGATCAATGTCATAAGTGTGTAGATTGTACTCTCAAATTGGGTACATTTATAGTGTGTCCCTTACATTTATGGATTGTATCTTTCCCATTCCCCCCATATATAAGGCCTATTATACCTCTAATTATATTTTTATTATTGATGGTAATCACGTGTGCAAGCATTAGCTCGTCTAGATGTTATTTATTCCATGGGTTAATCTCTCACTTTTTCTCTCTTTTTGAGAGTCCATCCTTTTCTTCCATCCTAGTATGTCCTCTTGAGGGGGCATCATGGGTATATTCTAATTTATTCTTGACAACTCTTTTCTTTGAAATGACATTACTTCACCTGAATGTCTCACTACACCTAAAATAGGGGTAAAATGGAGACATCTAATTCCTAACACCATTTGTGTTGAAATTATTAATCTTACTTGAATTACACTCAAATGCACATTTTAGGTCAAAATACATAAAACTACCTAAATGGTTCAAAATTTTCACTTAAAAGCACTAGTTTAGGTCAAAGTATCCCTAAATAGGGCAATGAATATTATGGGCCAACTAACTTTGATCAAATCATTTCGATTCAAATTGACAATTTTACCATTTAGTACTCCAGATCACTCTTTTCTTCTAATTCATTAGTACACATCATGTACCTTTTTTATTTTGTTTTGGAAACATCCTAAATGAGAATACAGCTCCAATGCATCTAAAATCACCTTTTAGTTTCTCTCTAGTCAAATTATAACCTAGTAATATGACTTTCTGACCATTTTGATTAATTGTGCAATAATTTACAAAGAATTGCACTAAACCTAATTTAACTTACTTAAGCTAATTAATCTAATTGAAGATCTTAAGTAATAATTCCATAGATCTTTTTTAATATCTCATTATTAAAGTTTGATTTTGAATATCTGCATCACCTAGTGACATCATCTATGGGGTGGCATCCATCAAGCCATAAGTGCATAAAATATTAGGATTATGGGTTACCCATGCCTAGTTAATGCCTCCCATTTCTCTTCAATTCCCCTTATTCCAAGGTTTTGATGAAGATAATTATGAATTTAATTCTAAATATTAGGATTATCCATGGCCACACATCTCAATTTTGAGATGGATGATCATGATTGATCTTGACTAATATAAAAAATATATAAATAGAGAGGCCATGGACATGAATAAGAAATATTGAATATTGTAAAGTTATAATGTTAAATTATTTTCACAATCCTTTACATTTGATCATTGATTTTTTTGAAAGTTTCATTGATAGGCTAGTTTAGTGATTTAGAATTATGAGGCTATGTTTTATATAGTGTTCTTGAGACATTGGAGGGGTTTGCCACATTTGTTGACAAAGACAATGATGCTTGATCAAGGGAGAACATGATTTTGAACCACATGGGTATGGTGAATTCATTTGGGAAGGTAATATGATGTTGTTTTCTTTCATTTTGTTTTTTGCTATCCTTTTTAATTCTTATAGGTTTAAATAAGCTTAGTTAGTTCTTTATGCCTTTTCCATTATTTATAGACTAATGTTTGACTAAATTATTTTGTAATCCTCTCTACAGTAATTAACTAATAAATACATAGAATAGAAAATTTTAAAAAAAGATAAGGTATAAAAAAGGAATGTTACAAGATGTGTTTGAGAATCTAATACACAAATAAATTAACTTATAAATGTAATTCCACGTAAAAAACCAAATGAGGGTGCTTGGAAAGGCACTTACAATTTTATTTACTTATTTTAGCCTCTCTCAAGTGGAGGTTTTTAAGCTTGCTTGGTATATAAATTGGATCATCAAAGAATAAATCCTTGGAGGATTCAGATGGATATGGATAGATAGAGGAGAACTCTGTTCCATGGGAAAGTGGAAATAAAAATAGGGAGTACTTGTTATCACATAAGATTCCACCTATCTTGATCCTATAGCTTATTGTGAAAGTGCCTAATGAAACAATGGAAAAATATCAAAAACCATGGGACCTTGGAAATTTGAGGTTAATCTCTAGAGAATGCCAACTTAATTTCACTAAATATGATACAAACTGATAGAATACTAGTTTTTTTTGGGTAAATATTGCTCTTTATTGATTTTGAATCCTAAACTAAGCTTCTAACAAAAAAGGGTATGAAGATTAAAAAATGGTATAAAAATAAAAATATGGTGATTTCACCAAATGTTTTATAGTGGGTCTTATTGCTTTCTTTGATAACACAAAAGAGAAGAAAATAGGCTGAATTTATTCTAAACACAAACTTATGCAAATTTAGAAATTATAGGTAGTATTTTATCTATTCTTCAAAAAAAGGGAAAAGGATATTTATTTGAAATAATATTATCAAGAGGGTAAAATACCATAGATAAATTTTTTTGAGACTAAAATAAAAGACAAATCTTCCACAAAAATAAGAAAACTTGCACAACATAGAGATTCCAAAGATAAGAAAAGAAAAAGCTTCAACTTTATTTCTCTCCAAAGGTTATATTTTGTAGTAAATACATTCAAAATTCATAAAAATATCACTAAAAACAAAAAATATAGCTTGGGACATGGGGTCTACCCATATTTATACAAAATAGGTCTTAAAAGACATGTATTTGTCAAAACATAAACACCCAGTAGAAGGAAATCATGAAACCTGAAACACCTCATGCCAAAAGGGGTGAGTTCTTCTATTTCTAGTGTCTTGAACTCATGGAGGTGTTGGTACTACATGCATGATTTGGGCATGATCCTGGATATGATCTTGGCATAGCTAGAACTAGAAATCTTCATGCAAGGCTCCTTATCTGATGTTGGCTGAAAATAGCTTCCCATGCAAGAAGTGATGCCCAATAAGGAACTTTGGATTTTATAAATAAAAGATAACATTGAAAATAAATTTTCAAGTTTCTTTTCATGTAAACCCTAGCATGAAAAATAAAGTGAGACTTTTACAACATCTAAGTATTTATCACTTTTTATAAAAAAGAACTATGTAATTTACACATTATGACTTTGCACCTTTTATCATTTTAAATTTATTAAAATAGAAAGTGAAATTTGCAATTTGTAACTTTCTTTTTGAAACTTACACATTCAAAAAATATAAAGTGTAAAGTATATGTCTTTCTCTTTCTCAAAAAGGGTTATACAGGATATACAACTACACCTTACAATTACATATTTAAAATTACAATGTCTTCTAAATGAAAATATAAATTAACATTTGAAATATTCAAAAGAGAGAAAATTAAGAGATGTCTAAAAAATCTTCAGCTTTCTTATCATTTTTTACCTATATCTACCTTGAATATTTACTGTATTCGATCTACATATAGCCCATAGGAATAACTATAAGAGGTTATACAATTTAACTGTACATCAAATAAATCTCTTCCAAAAGTCCTAAAGCCCTATATTTCCATTCTCATTTGATAAATTGCCTTCTCATATTTGATGAACCTATGAATTAAACTTAAGACAAAGACTATGTATTTTGTTGATTCCTTCTTTACTATTGCCTTAAAATGATTCTAGACCTATTCTACCTAGAGAAGATTATTGGCATCATCCATTGGTTGACATGACATTAAATTCATCACGCCATCAATCTCATTTAGCATGTCAATAGTATTATCATGAATCTCCTTGGATCACTCCATAGATTTTGTCAGTACTCTTATCCAAAATTGGGCAGCCCTATGTAGTTCCTTGTGCTCAACATCATCTTTCAATATTTTTTCTATAATGAGGGTATTCATGTCAATTTATTTTATAGCTATCAACTTGGGATAATACACATTTAGGAGCTATATTTCTCCTTAATAGTTGTTAATCTATTCCTTTAAAATATCCTTTCTCTCCATGATGATTCCATAATGTTCCATCATGGCTGCAAAAATTCTGTTACCCTTAGTGACTAGCTTGTTAGACCATTATTTTGTATCCCTTCCCATGTGATAAATCTCCTGTATAGAATCAATTGTGACTTGATATAGAATGATTGGTTACATTGCCTACAATTGTTGTGGTATTTCATTGAGCTTAATGAACTAGTTGAGTGCTTCTGTCAACTGATCAAATTTTATTTTAAGATCATCCTTGGTGGCTTTGTCATGGTCAATTCTCTAGAAGAGAGATTTAATTTATGATTACACATAAGGTTTGAGACCTTATCTCTTCTGCTAACTAAAGTGTATTTGAGAAATTTGGTAATTTTTTGCCACAATATCTTTTTTTAATTTGTATAGTAGGGACACTATAATCTCAACATATCTCTCCTCCTTATTATCATTGAATGTCCTTGAAAGGGTCCTGGGAGTAGGCCTATATTTCTTCTTGACTTTTTACATGTTAAAGTCCAAAGTTTTAGGATCAATCATTAATTTCATTTTCTTTCCCATTGGTTGGGCTAACCAACTAAGGGTATCATTCTATTGATATAGCATGGTCACTAAAGAATCTGTAGCTGAGGTAGCTATGCTAATTGATACTATGACTAAGGGAGCCTCTTGGGAATATGATATTATTGGCTGCTCAAGAGGTGATTGTGAGATCTCACCCTCACCAATAGTTTACAAACCCATATTTTCACCAAGTGTTTAGGCTACTCAAACCTCAACCAATGTTATGGATGAAATAGTGGTAATGGGGGAAGTGGAATAAATGAAAGCAATTGTGCTCAATAGAGGAGTGGAGGGTGGAATGGAAATAAAAGTTATGAATTTAGGAACTAGTATAAGGGTGGAAGCCAAATCACTTAATGTGTCAATGAGGTGCATAGGACCACTCAGGGTTGGTGAGGTGAAAATGGTGGGTTGAGATGAAGGGGGAACAATACTCACCCCAAGGGTTGAGGTGGCCTATAGAATAGTAGTCAAGACGACTGACTCCAAGGCAATGTATTATTGGGTGATGTTAGGAATTAATGATGATGAAATTAAATAATTGTAAATGGAATAGAAATTAAGAGTGGATCAAATAGGGAAGGCAAAGAGTGGGGAAGGTAAAGTGAAGTGAAAACTTGAACTTCCACTGTAAGGGGACCATGAGTGTTTACTTGAATAATTTGTGTTGTTTTTATTTGGCTTATTAAGGTGGGTAGAGTAGTTAATAAAGTGGGGATGAGTGGAGGGGTTAACATTGGAGGTGGAGGAGCTGAGACTTATGGTACAATGGGAACCTAAGGTACTTGAGGAGAAGAGGTAGCTGGTAGAGGTGTTGAAACCTATTATATAATAAATGTAAGAGAAGGGAGAGCAGTAGAAATGGGAGATAATGATATAAGATCTAAATTTGTATATCCATATGTTGTTATTGTTATCTCTTCCACTAAAATATCAATGGGTTCATTTGCATCTTCTCCTTGTCTGCTTGATTCGCCTTTCCTCACCTTTATATTTGTTTTCTTCCCCTTTTTCTTCTCATGTTTTGTTAATGATTCACCAAGGCCCTCTACTAATGGGGTAATACCCTCTACTTTTAGTTTTAGGATCTTCTCTTTAACTCCTATGGTTTCCCTAGTGATCTGCACTCCTTTACCCCTTATCTAATTAACAGTTCTATTGATGACAGGGACTATTCTATCAAACAGGGAAAATGAATCAAGAACTAACCACCTAATTAGTGGTTGGGGTTTTGTAATGGTCTAGGTGAGGTATAATGGATCCAATCTAGAATCTTCATCTACCAAGTCATCAAAGACTAGTGCTAGATAAAAATCCTTTATTTACTGTAGGGACATTCTTGAGTAGTCCCTCATTCTTACCATTTATTTATCATCACAATCCTCCTAATAATCCTTATAGCATGACACATGTTTATATGTTTCTAGATCAAATGTATGAGTTATT
This sequence comes from Torreya grandis, assembly GCA_037957365.1. Classification (NCBI taxonomy): domain Eukaryota; kingdom Viridiplantae; phylum Streptophyta; class Pinopsida; order Cupressales; family Taxaceae; genus Torreya; species Torreya grandis. Next base: position 2,757,050 of record JARHVA010000272.1, read on the forward strand.
TTACCATATGGGTCAAAATAGTACCTTAAAATAAGAGGAGTGTGTTCATTTACCTAGCTCATTTATATAAAAAGATACAATAAATAAACTTTGTAAGTATTTGATTTAATGGAAATGTCAATAGATTGCTATTGAAATGAGGTGAAGAGCCTCATAATTTTCAAAATTCACCATTTTAATTTTAGATTAGTTAAAACTTAAACAATCATGAGCTTATTTATATTTTCAAATTTGGGTTGTATGATGCAAGTTGATCACAGAGAATAAGTAATTTTCATCACATAAAAATACTTGGATTAGGAATAAGTGTTTTGTATAGCATTGCACATGTGAAGTGAGATAGTAATTGCATAAATAAGTATATATATTTGTCCATAATTTAATTCTATCATTAAGATGGTAGTTTTTGAACTAAATGAAATAGATTAGAATCATGTGTAAATGGGAGCCTAGCATAGCAAGAAGGATATTGCACAAATTTATGCCATGGTTAATACATTTTGAAATAGTGCATTCATCTTGTTCAAAAAATCTTGCATGAAATAATTTTTTCTTGTGCACAATTAAAAAGATAAAATATGAAGTGTAATACACATATTAATGTAGATTAACATTGAATTATGTGCCACTATCACACGCATGGAATAACATGATAGTTTTAGGTGTTTAACAAGAAGAAGATGATGAGTCATAGATGAAATGTTGGTTGACAAGGAAGATGAACAATTTTAATTTTAGAGATGAATTCATGTGAATATAAATATGATGGACAAATTTATTGAATGGGTTTGTATCTAGAGTAATAATATACATTTTTAAGTCTGATAAGAAGATTATAAGTTATTGTGACCTATGTAAGGAAAATAAGACATTGTTGGTTTACATAGAGATCTGATAGATTAGAATACCAGTCTTGAAATTTTTCATTATTATGTCCCATTTGGGATCATTTTAATATTTTATAAATAATATAAAAAAATAAAATGTTTTACACATGTGACTACAATTTCCTCTATTTAAGTTAAATTTTATAACTCATTATTTTATGTTATATAAAAGTTTTTGTGTGCACTCATTTTGGGTTTTTTTTGAAAGTATTGTGGACTGTGTGGTCTAATATGATCCTTAATTTGACTCTCTAGTTGAGACTACATCAAAAAACCACCCTTTCATGTTAATATATTGTGTAATTAAGTCACTTCTAGGCTAAAATTAACATGAAAAAACCCTAACAGTTTATGACCAAGGTAACTATAGCTGATCTAGGGAACATTCATGTGTGATCTAGGCCATTTATATAACATTCATGCCAAAATATGTGTGATTATATTAATTCATGTTGATTATGTCTCAGTCGCACCCTAATTTACCACATATTGGTTTTATAAACCTTATTATAATGGAAACAAGTGGAATAATTTAGATATTAATATATGGATTTCAAGCATAAATATGAATGTAAAATACTAAAAATAATTGAAATTATTACACAAGTCACATATGGTAAATATAGTAAGTACAGTAAATGGGTGAGTACTTAGATTTTTAGGTTTACTATTTGACCATAGCTATATTCTAGTAGTGGAAAGTAGACAAAAATAGGCATAAAATTTGTCTGATGTAGGAATTATGTTTATATTTGCATAAAGTGGGTTCCATCAAATCTAGGTCAATATATAATGTTGATATTTACATGTGATTAAAAAAGGGACCATGATAATATGGTCACCTTTGCATGTCTCTTAAGTATATGTGTATTTAATGTTGAACCCTAATGATATGCACAACTCTAGAAATTAGCCTCTTTTATGTTGAAACCCTAGGTGTGCTTGTGAGGAATAGAAACTTACAAAAAATGGGTAAATCTAATGTATTGAGCTAACCCAAATCAACCTTGTTTGATGTTTTACTACCACCTAGGTATCTAATACTTTGAGGATTGAAATCAAGTCACATGTAGTTCTCCCACCAAGTGTGATTGTGAATTTATGCTCCTTTTTTGTATGTATGAAGCTAATGAATTGGATTTAATACTTGAAAATGTTTTATTTTAATTTGATTTGGTATGCTTTATACTTATATTATGACTCCTTAAAGTGTTAGATTCATAATTTAGGAGAAAATAGGGCATATTTTCTTAATATGCAATAGTGTATAGATGTGTACCAAAAAAGTGCCAAGTTCCCTATTAAGTGAGACCTTCACACACACACACACACACACACACACACACACACACACACACACACACACACACACACACACACACACACACACACACACACACACACACACACACACACACACACACACACACACACACACATGCACACACACACACACGTATGTATGCATGTATGTATATGTATATAAATACACACGCATGCACGTGCACATGCACACACACACAAACACACACACACACACACACACACACACACACACACACACATGCACACACACACACACACACACACACACACACACACACACACACACACACACACACACACATGCACACACACATGCAAACACATGCACACACACACACACATGCATGCATGTGCATAAACACACACACACACACATAATTGGGTAATTTTTCATGCCATCGACACACACGGTATATGGGCTGAACTTAAGAAAATATTTTAGTTTAAAAATTAGGCATTATTAGGAGAGGGTCATTACTAACCATATCATGTCAGTATTACCTGGTGATACTAACTAAAAATGATAGGAATGACATGTGTACACATGGGCCAAATTAAAGGCTTAGAGATGTTAGTGGAGGATATTAATTAGGTTTGAAACATATAGTGAGATTCTTATAGGTGTGTAACAATAAAATGAAAGTGTAAAACTCATAATATAGCATGTAGGTATGAGAGAATGGAGGATTAGGTCCATGTCTATGAGCTCAATTCATACATGGTAAATGTTTGTCAAACTTGTCATTATCAAGTACTTAATACTATATATTATTATATACAAATAATCCTATTTTATTTTAGTAATGGAATTATTAGAGTAATAGGAAAACATGTACTTGAGTGTGTACATCACAATTTGTCTTTGGTATGAAGCTCCAATTGTGCAAGTCACTTAATAAAAAAATAAAACCAACATGTTTAGTCAATGTCCATAAATTGATAATTTTAAATTTGAAATTAAATTTTTAAATTTCAAGAGAAAGGAAATAGTAAACCTTTGTGTTGGTGAAAACCATATTTTCCTTGAAACTTTATTGAATATTATGCTTTCTTGTTGAAGAATTGGAGAAAATTGTGCTTCCTTGCTAAGGCAAAATAATATTTGCGGGTGATTGTACCCTAAATTTTTGTAATTATGTAGGCCCTTGGGTTGGGAAGACAACATGACCCTACCCTTATGAATGTGGGGAGAAGTATTCAATATACTAATATAAATAAATATGCAAGAAATAAATAGGGAAACATATGACGGGTTTGCCAAATTAAACTAAATAAAACAATATATATGGCTTATAGATTAAATTTTTTAGTTTCACTCTATGTCACTGAATCTCACTCCATGTAAAAAAATCCATGATTAAAAGGGAATGAAAATTGTCCATGTTCTTATCATGACCAAATGTTTGATTGTAAAGTGTTGCTCAATTTTTATCAATGTATAATAAAATATATGATTTAAATATAATGAATAATGTTCATTCCCTCATCATGACCACATATTTGATAAGTGGGAAGTGGAATGACAATAATTTTTCATTAAAGTTGTAAACTTTATTGTTATGCATGTGCATGAATCAGTATCACGATTCATGAATTTAAAAGTGTGCATATGTGTATGAACTAGTATCATTCCACATAAATTCTTACCAACTAATATAAAATTTTAATAATCTAAATGTTATATTTTGAGACCCTATATCTCAAATGTGTATGTATATGGATACCTATAATTCTTGTTCCTTTAAACTGTGTGCATATGTACCTCAGTGTGTATGAGTTTATACTAAGGTCTTCGTAAAGTGATTCCATATACATGGCAATGCCCCCATGATATATGCTGACATACAAATATTTCTCATGTGACTAAACCATATAATATCTAAACCCTTTTGAATCTCTAAAATCTATATTCTATTCTAATTTTTTAATAATGGAGGCTTATGTCTTGATGACAAGTCCATAGTAATGCCCCTCACTTTGAGATGATGGATTGTTATGTAAGTCAATAATCTAAAAATAATGTTTAACTATATCATGTTATGTATAGAGATAACATCATGTATAATCATTTGAACATGTGGATAATATGTCATCATAGTGATGTATATGTAAATCCAGGCATGTATGTAACTATGTAATGTATGGATTAAAAGTGTCATATCTAGATATATATGTAAATAAGGCATGTGGTAGAATTATAACTAAATAAGACTATGCATTAAAGGTGCATGATATAGATCACCACTCTATAGACACCTAAATCTAGCCACCAATAACCTCCAATCAGAGTTTTGACCAATTTCCACCGAAGTGTATAATTTAGCCTAAAAACACTAAAACATGCTAAATGATGTGAAACTGACATATTCAATTGTCAATTTTAGCTACAGTATCATTAAATAAGGAAATGAAATTTATGGGATAGCTAACTTTGATCAGATCATTCTGAGTCAAAATTCTAATTTTGTACCTAGGTACTCTAGATTGTTCTTTCCAATCAAATATCTTGCATAAGACATGTGCCTTTATTATTTGTTGTTGATAACATCCTAAATATTATAATGGATCCAATGCATCTGACATTGACTTTCAATTTTAATCCAATTAAATTTTGGACCAATAATAATGCATTCTGATCAATTTGAATAATTTGTGCATAAAGTGCCTAATCATGCTTAAGAGCTAGTTAAACCAAATTAGAGCCTAATTAATAATTCCATGGAAACTTATTGAATACTTGTTTTTAGAAATGAATATTGAATATCTACATCCTCAGGTGACCTCATTTCTTAGGAAGACATCTCTAGGCCATAAATTCCACAAATATCAGGATTCATGCCTCACATGCCTCATCAAATCCCTCTATACCTCTTAATTGCTCCTCTATCCCAAATATTGATGAACCTATTTATCAATTTTAATTTCATAATTAGATTAATCCTTAACCACACATCTTAATCTTGAGATGGATGGTTTAGGTTGATTCTATCCATTTACAAAAATCTATAAATAGGAATCCTTACCACATGAATTTTAAGCTTGGATAATGCAAAGTTACCATGCCAAATTAGCTTTATAGCCTCATGAAAATTAGTGTTATAATTTCAAATTATTGAGCCAATCCAAGCCACAAGCCACAAGGTGCCAAGGAGAGGAGGATATAGCCAAGCCTCATTTGATGAAGACTTCATGATGATAAACTGAGCAAGCAAATCGAAGAATACTCTTGGAGTATCAAGGAAGGTAAGGAATGTGTGTTTATTATATTTTATTTATGCTTCGTTCATTTTTTTTTCTTCACTAAGATCCCCCTTTAAAATAGGCTCAAGGTTTTAGCATTTAGTGTTTTATTTGATTTTGATTTCATTCACTAAAAAAATACTAATCTCCCCTTATTACAATCCTATGTTCATAATGGCATGCCCAGTGAGACTGAATAGCTTCACAAAAATGATCACAAAGCTCTTTCAAGAAACCTACTAATTATTTCCTTACATAATCTTGAAGTAAGAAGCTAAAAAGAGTGAAAATTTGAGTAAAAACACATTTTTATAGAAGTTATAGGTTTTTTCTGACACAGTCATGGTATTGTTGCTTTGAGTCACAGGATTATCCTGTAACTCATGATATTGTGCTTAACTATTTTTATTTTGGACTAACTTTGTGTTTTTGTGTAGGTTTAAAAATATCTCTACTATCTTAGTAGCAAGATTATTCTGCAACTCATGGGGTTGCCGAACCAAGTCATGGTATTGTCTAACTTCTAGTAGGTTAAGAGACAATACCACTACTTTTAAAGTGGTAGGGTTGTCCTACAACTCATGAAATTATCATTGTGAGTCGCGGTATTGTAGTGTGTAGAACATGCCATTTTTTGGAGCTTCATTTGGGGTCATCCAAACTCCATTTTCAACATTTTTTTTAAAACCATGTGTTTTTTCTTAATTTTCACAATATGTCATTATTTTAGCCTAAAGTTGTATATTGTTTTCAAAAAACCTCATTTTACCCCAAGTACCAAGATTGTTGTTTGCAATACTACAACTATTAAAGTTACAGGATTACTATAAAACTTGAGGGATTGTAAAATAGAGTCACAGTATTGTGATAAACTATTATCAATTGGTTAAAATACCACAACTCTTAAAGTTGTGGGATTTTCCTGCAACTTACAGTATTGCTCTGTGGAGTTGCGAGATTGCATTGTGTAAAAAAACCTAAGACTTCATTTTTCAAAGTTAATTATTACAAACTAAATTTAGCTTCCAGTTTGAAGGGAATATTAAATTTTTCATTGTAGGACCAGCTTTGAAATTTTTTAAAACATGTTTAGATCATCTTTTTCATGCTATAAATGAACTAGGAACATTATTTTAGTGTTTAATGTAACATTTAGGTGCTTAAGTAATTTTTTTTTAGCATTAGTTTTCAAAGTTCACAATATTAAGACCAAGGGGTCAAAATAATACCACCACACCTTTTGATTTTGGGCTTAAAAATGAACTCATCTTTCAAATATTTTGTGTTCACTACTTATTTCAATTAGCACTTTGTTTTCATAAAACATATAGATGTTGCGTGTATGGTATTCCATTTGTCCCCTTTATGGAAACCTTGGAATCAAAAGCACTTTCATTATTTTCAAATTTCTTAGTCCAAGATATAGAAATAACATCATCTAAATCACTCCCTAAAAACTCACAAAATCATTGGGTGACCTTGACAATGACCCTAAAGTTTTTCTATTTTATGCTTTATTTATTTTATGTAAACTTGGCTTGCGAGGGAGACGCCATTACCTCTCATGAGTTCTTTAGGGAAGTTTTGACCTAGGGTTTTACTTCCTATAACCAACTTCATTTGGCTCTATATTAGAGTTATGCATGAGCCGTAGTGGTAATTTGGACATCGCACTACACTAAGCAAATAATAGGATGTAGTGGTTACAAAAAGGACTAGACCTTTTTATAACAATCCAAATGATACGAACCCAAAATCCATGATTTTATTTTGCATTGTTTTACATGAAATTAATTATGCAATTGATTCCCTTAGAACATTTGGAAACTTATGGATCTTAGACAAATCCCCAGTTACTATGAAAGTATTGTTAGTGCAAGGTGTGCCTCAAGGTCCATGTCGTAGTATTGTCATTTGAGAGAAGAGGGGCGTAAAAACCCTACTATATAATGCTCATTTGCTTTTGGATGAACAATTAAAATCCTCTAAAATAACATATATTAATGGATTCCAATAATACCAAGCAACCTTGTCAGATTAGGATCTAAGAGTGATTAATTAGTTAGTTTTATCCTAGATTAAAGTCTTATTTAGAGTCAAAACTTGGTGTAAAAAAATGATGCAAACCAAAAAAATGGTCCCCAATTTTGTTTAAACAAGGAGGAATTATGCTACCCACATGAACCATCAATTTACCTTGTTAAAATTTCATAAACACTTGAATTCATATCATCCACTTTGACATAGTTATGCTGCCCAATTGAGTCTAGACCTTTACCAAAGTTTTTTAAGTCCTTAATTTATAATCTAAATTAATTGCACCTTTATAATCTCATAGGGTTGATGTGTTAAGTGGGTTCTCCATTTTTACTAAACTTGAGGGAACTTAGGTTTAATTTCCAATTTGGGTTGAAGGCTATTTAAGACTCATGATCATTATCACCACTTGATAGACTTAAGTCATTTTGTGCTAAACACTTGTACTTTGAGTCTATGCACCACAACATTTTGAGTCAAGAAAGGTAGTGTTATGCTATCAAATTTATGAGAAATTATCTTTGCCTTAGAGAGTTTTTGAAACAAGTATTTTATCACATATTTTGGGTAGTCTAGAGTTATTATGCTACCCAAAACATTTTATTATTACATAGAGTTCAAATTTGTTCTTACATTTGTGAACCTTTATTTAATGCAATTATGTCATCCACTTTTTGTCTAGATTATTTATCAAAAGAACCTAGTTTTATATCATTATTTGTGAGAAAATAAGTTATCTCTAAAGTGCCTTTTGTCTCATACCTTATACCTATTTGATTGAGTCCATGTCCAAGAAGTAAATGCCTAATGTTTTCTAGAAGTGTTTCAAATCCATGAGAATAAAACTTTCATCTATTTCAAAGTCTAGCTTTTGATGCCATTTGCCCAAGAGTCCTAGTGCATGCCTTGTTTGAGCCTAGATTTTGATGCCGCATTTTGGCCAAAAGACCTAGCAATTTTTAATTTCCTAGATACTTCAAAAATTCCAAAAACATTTGTAAAATCATTAGAAAAATACAAAAACACTAACCACTTATTTTCCTTAAATATTTTGAGAACCCTTACTAATTTGTAAGCAAAATCACTTATTTCTTATTTTCCCCATCCTTTTTGGCCTTTTGCTCTCAGACACTTGCCAATTTGTAAGACCATTCTTATTCTTGTATCACATCCATTCTATTTTTTTTAATCATTTATCACATTCTTCCCATTCCCTAAGATAATTACATTTGGCTTGAAGTTTTTTTGGATATTACATCCATGGAATTATGTAGGCAGTGTCCACCTACCTAGTGCATATGGAGACAGCTCGGCCACCCCTTTCCTTTTTCTTCTATTCCCCTATTTAATTCATTTGTTAATTTTTTGACTATTTTCTAGGGGCAATGTTCGTATTGGTTTTTATTATGTTATTTATGTTGTTTGTTTATTTTTTTCTACTTATTTTGTTTGTTTGTTTGTCTATTTGTTTTCTTTTAGCACTGCTACCTTGATTTAGTTTATGTGTGTTCATTGGGTGATTCCTTACCCACACTTATACTCAAATCCATATATATTCATATGTTTACATTGTCATCATGGTTTCTATCATTGGTGCATTATTTTATATTGAGTATTAGATTTTGGGAGTCAGTCCTTATGTATGTTTTGGCCAAGTCCTCATAATGTTATACCATGATACCTACTGACACATGCTACAACAAACCTCCACTTCAAGAAGTCTATTTGGTAATTATATCATCAACATCTCTTTAGCACTGACATCCTGATTCAATCTCAATCATATCCTAAATAGAGTAATTAACCATGAAATAATTTCAAACTTTATTAATTTAGATGAGCATCTCCCTAATAATAGGTTGTTCTAATTCATCATTACCCTCTATGTTAAGTTATCATCATCCTAAACCAATTTTGTCATGTTTACCATAATCAAGGTCCAATGATTATAACTTCCTATGGGTAAATCATTACACATTGTCCCACCTACATTTCTTAATGATTACAACCACCTTTGGGAAAATCATTGTTTTGTTACCACTTTATATTTTCTACCCATACAAGGGCACATTGTTATCTTGTTTGTCTATTCTAACTATGGAAACTCCATCTTCTCAATGCTTATAACCACCTTTTGGCAAATCATTGTGTTATCATACCACATTGCCACTATCGAGGTATAATGCTTATAACTACCTTTGGGCAAACCATTATACACCATCCCATTTACATTCTTAGTGATTTTGAATACTTTTTAAATATCATTGTGTTTTCATCCTATCATCTTTCCTTTCTTTGGTCCCCTCATTTCACTTCTTTCTTTTTGAGGGATCCTTTGCCGACCTACTTATTCCAAATTTTCCATTGAGGGGGTATCTTACAGTTAGTTTATCATCATTTTATTTGTAAGCATGTAATACATTTTCATTATTTGAGAAGACATTAATATTCTTATAGCTTATAATGCCTTCCCAAATAGGGGAAAACTATAGACACCTAAAACTGGCCAACAATAACCTCCAATCAAAATTTTGACCAATTTCCATCAAAGTTCACAATTTGGCCTAAAAACACTAAAACATGCTAAATGATGTGAAATTGACATATTCAAGAGCCAATTTTGGCTAGAGTATCATTAAATGGGGCAATGCAATTTATGGGATAACTAACTTTGATAAGATCATTTTGAGTCAAAATACTAATTTTGCACCTAGGAGCTCTGGATTTCTTTCCTATCAAATCTATTACACAAGACACGTGCCTTTATTATTATTTTTTGGTAACATCCTAAATGGGATAATGGATCTAATGCATTTGACATTGACTTCCAATTCTAATCCAGTCAAATTTGGGACCAATAACAAGGCATTCTGATCAATTTGAGTAATTTATGCATAAAGTGTGCTATGTACCTAGGGCTATATCCACATCATCCATATCCAAAGAATAAAAATTTGAATGCAAAACATATTTTTCCATAATGAGCTTTAGATCTTCAAACATTGAAATATTCTTACCATCTACTTGAACCTCTTTGATATTCTTTGCTTGAACATGTAGATGCTTGGACACATTCATGTTGATGAAGTTATACTTACTGGTAGGGTTTATGGACACAATAACCATTTTCTTTTGAATGCATCCATGATATTGAAAAATTGACTCAGAGTTCTTTGGAGCCAAATAATTTGAACCTTTATCATCCAATTCTTCTTCTTCTTCTTCTTTATACTTACTGGTAGGGTTTATGGACACAATAACCCTTTTCTTTTGAATGCATCCATGAAACTAAAAAATTGACTCAAATTTATTTGGAGCCAAATAATTTGAACCTTTATCATCCAATTCTTCTTATTCTTCTTCTTCTTCTTCTTCTACTTCTTCTTCTATTACTTCTACTACTACTTCTTCTACTGATTCGTCTATTTCTTCTTCTTCTTCTGCTTCTTCTTTTTCTACTTCTTTTTTATATCCCAATGATCTAAAAAGATCTATTCCATTTCTTTCCATGAATAAAACCTTTCTGTACATCTCAATTGATCAAACCAATGTAGTCCCCGCCCAGACAAAAAAGGAAGTAATCATCTTTGCCCAAAAGTTTTTGTAAAATGATTCTCCAAAAGGAGCCACCATTCTCTAGCATCAATATTATCTTCCCCTAAAAATGTTTGCAACTCTATGATCCACAAAAAAAATTAAGGTTCATGAAACCCTAAAATGTCAAAATTGATCCATAAAATCACAACAAATCACTTCAAACAACTCAAAAAATTCTAAAATTTTATTGTGATTCTCTTATATCTACTTACATCTCCAGTAAAAATTTTGAATAAAAATTCCCTATATTTTGGAAAATATAGAAAAATTATTATAAACCCTAAAATAGAAATAACTACCTCAAAATGAATCAAAAAATCTCTATTTTTTTACTATGACTTATTTGAAATATTATCCATATCCAGTAAAAAATTTGTGGAAAAATTTGCAACCAATCAAAAGTTATTGATGATTAAAAAAACTAGGGTTTCACTCCACAAGTTTCCCAAATCAAAGCTTTGATACCACTTATAATTATCTTGATATTCAATATATTCATAAATACCCTTAAGGTAGGGAAACACCATATAATACTCCTTTAAAAAGAATAACTCCACAATGTCTCTTCGAGGGGACAACCTACAATATCCTCTTACAATAGAAGACTCAATGCTTACTTCCTATCTTTACCATGATAATCATTTCCTATATATATACATCTATCTAACCCATGGATGGATAACCTCCTAATCCCAATGTAGGCCGACCATTACCCAATGTACTACTACTTCCACAAGTTACTCTATTAACTTAATATATTGTACCCATATAACTAACTGATAGAATGTGTGCCACATGTTGGCATCTCCATCAACCCATATACATCAATATATCATATCCCTAGGTACATAGCAAAGTGCCTAATCATGCTTAAAAGCTAGTTAAATCAAATTAGAGACTAATTAAGAATTCCATGGAAACTTGTTGAATAATTTTTTTTAGAAATTAATATTGAATATCTACATCATCAGGTGACGTCATTTCTTTGGAAGACATCCCTAGGCCATAAATGCCACACAAATCAAGATTCATGCCTCCCATGCCTCATCAAATTCCTATACACCTCTTAATTGATCTTTTATCCCAAATATCTATGAGAATATTTATCAATTTTAATTTCATAATTTGATTAATCTTTAACTGCACATCTCAATCCTAAGGTGGATGGTTCAAGTTGATTCTACCCATTTACAAAAAAATATAAATAGGAAGCCTTGCCACATGAATTTTAAGCTTAGATAATGTAAAGTTACTATGATAAATTGACTTTAGAGCCTCATTAAAATTAGTAACTTAAAAAAGGTATTGAATTTGGGTGTGATAAAATATGAAAATAAGGCATGTGTTATATGATAACTATCATGATCATTGTTCATAGATTGTCATTTGTTATGGGTAAATATACAAGGTTTAATACTCTATAGGGTTTTATGATATTTTCATAAATGGGAGAAACATTTGGAGTGGATTTATCAAATATTGTAAGGATCCTATGCTATTAAAAAAAGGTATTGAATTTGGGTGTGATAAAATATGAAAATAATGCATGTGTTATATGATAACTATCATGATCATTGTTCATAGATTCTCATTTGTTATGGGTAAATATACAAGTTTTAATACTCTATAGGGTCTATTTTATAGTATTAAAATGTATTACTACCTATATTCACTATGGAACACATTGAACTATTTGTGGTTCTAGTTGAGTACGTGCTATAGGAGATGATGGATTATATGAGCCTTAAATAACTCTCTAATGTGATTTTTGTTTAATATTTGGTTGTATAATAGTCCCAAATACTTTCCTATGATCTAGGTGTATAGAAAAATATTTCATATGTGTAACCAATGGCTCTATATACTGACCATATATGGGTATATTAGCTAATTATTGTGGTGGTGGGGGTGGAGGAGGAGATATTAATGGCTATAGAGGATACTCCTACCCTACACCTAATATTACTAACTTCCTATAGTTTATATAATTGAGGCATTGTGAGTTATATATGTTATCACATGTAGGTTTTTACATCCAATGGCATCCTAAAAACATGCCAAACACCTACCTACTCTATATAACTAATAATAGAGTGTCTAGTGTGGTGGATCCCACCTAAATAGGTATTACTATGTGTCTTAGTATATTTTTTTTCTATCTATATAATCCCTTAACTTATCTTGATGTATATTGTAATTTTTATTATTGTTACTCAAGGGAATGAATAAGTGCCATCATGCACATGTTCCCATTTGAACCATTATCGATCATGACACCATGTATGGGTTACTCATTGATATAGGATCATATGAATATTTTGTGAAATTATAAATCACCATAAAAAATGTCATTGTCATCAAATGTGATAATAGGACATTGTGGTGAACTATCAATAAATTTAATAATAATTTCATTTATTAGGTGATCATATGTCATAGGTGAGGGATGCACATTGTATGTAAAGTGTACTTATGAATTATCCTTATTATTTATCATATCATGCTTAGAACATGGATCATTTAATATTTTTAACTTTTGTTTTCCATTTTTCTATGGTATAGATTATTTTGTAGGGGTGCCCAATTATATATTGTTATCATCAATAAGATATTTTATCTTATGTCTCATTTTGAAGAATTTATTTTTAGAATGTCCCATAATTTGATGATATTGACAATATGCATTTTTATCATAATTAATTTGTGTATCCCTATTTGGATTGATCTCTTATGAAATAATAAGAGTGATGAGGTTTCATTTAAGATTCTTCTTTAATAGTACACGAGGAGATGATGGTAGTCCAGAAAATTGCCTCTTTAGTGGAGCTAGTAATTGTAATCAATTTGTAAGTTGTGATACTAAATTAACTGTAATCTTTGCCTCACTCTTGTTATCATTTTGGTTTGACCTTGTATCTTGGTTTTATTTGAAACTTCATTGTTGAATTAGTTGTATACATGATTTTTTTTGAAAGCTATGAGAATAACTTCTTTGTCCCTTGATGTGTGGCATAACTCATCAAAGGAGTTGAATCTTGAGAAGATAAATGACTCATGGAGTGGTGTATGAAATATTTTATTGAATATGTCTTGTAACTCATTGTCATCATAACATTAATCATCTTAGTTATCATAATATTAGATAGAAGTATATAGTCACTAATTATCTCACTACACCATTACTTGAGTTTAATAATTTAACATTAATGTCAATGAAAAAATGTGATATAAATTGGTCTGTCAAAGGATTTAATGTGTTAGGGTGTTCAAAATATTAATTATTTTTCTTGGTATATTATTATTGTGAATAAAAATAATATTATATGGGGTAGTTTTATATAGTTTATTATTTATTCATTGAGGGTTTATAGGGATTTTGAGATCCCCATATTTAGATTTAGAACTTCATATATAAGTGTTTGGTAATATCATGTTTGTAATCAGTTCAAGATTTGAAATAATAGATTATTATTATGTGTGTGAACAAATTATTTTCTTTGTGTTCAACTATTGTGTATATACACTCTAATCAGAATCAATATCTGGTATCAGAGTAGGGAGGAGGATTCTTTTAAAGTATGGTTTGTTAATATGTGAAGGGAAAATTTTTAAATTCATTTCTTTCCCTAAGCTATTAGATACTATAAGAGCCATATTTTAGATTAGTGTATTAGACACCTTTGTGCATTTATAAGCAGTAGATGAGCAAGTGATTCAAGAAACTATCATCTCATTAAAAACCCTAATAAGGAGTAAATTTTTGGAATTAAAATGATTGAGAAGGGGGGGGTGAATCAGTCTTCAAAACATTTACAATCTTTACCTTGTCATTCATGAACTACCAAAACAACATAGTAAACTAGCAACACATTAAGAGCCATGAACATGAGAGAAGAACATAACACATAGAAGACTTATTTGAGTGGAAAACCCTCAAGGGAAATAAAACCCACTAATGATGAAAATGGAATACTATCCTATAATTCAAACATAAATATTTAGTGAAACACCAACTTCACTTAGAGCACCAACCCCAACTATCCAAGAACCAATTTGACTAGGCTTTAACATGTACCCACTTATAAGGAGGCACCAACCCCTAGATGACTCAGCACCAAATTAGCCACTTCAAACCTTTGATATCCTTAAATTTTTTTTAATCATACAAAAAATGATGATCACCATCTTCAGCTCTTCACACACACCTATCCTCCTCAAACTAGTCTCTGGACTTCTTTGCTTAATTGGGTTTCTTCAAGACTTGGTTAGGTCATATGACATTGACAATCATATATTACCCCTATCATATATTAATTATGGTTTATATATACCATCATGATGATCTAAAATACATCCTTTATCTCTTCAAAGTTCTATCTCGTTCTCTTCAACTCACACACTCACTCTAGACAATTAGGCCTATTAAGCATTGTTCTTATACTAGGCTCTTGCTCATACATCTCTTGGTAAGGCATACACACTTGAAAATTATTTTTAAAATAAAATCAGACTTATAAAATGTAAAAATAATTAACCAATAATTAAAATATGTTAGTCATAGTATATAGGACCAAAACCCCTTTTAGGCCTTAAGGAGACCTAATTCAATTAGGCCTTCATTAACACACATTATCCTTTGAACACCTTGGAAAAATTTAAAAATTACCATAGGATATGAAAATAAAATATTTAAATTTAATATACCCCTAAAAATCTCATATTTGGTCCATGACACCTTTTAGCTTCAACCACCACTTGAATCATGCCATTAACACTATTCACAATTAGCCCTGTGCATACCCAAAAAATCTATATTGAATAACTAAACCAAAATCACAATCTTGTCAAAAAACCATGGAAAAAAATTATATAAAAATAACCTTCAATACCTCCAATACTTTACCAAGATCATTACACTTAATTACATAGGGTAAAAGGACTCAAACCCTTCTCTACAAGTAGCCCACTCATAACTGTCAACTAGCTTCAAAACATAGTCATAGAAACATGAATTTATGATACATGATAGGGCATAAATAAAAAATTAAAATTAATTAATATTATCTTAAAAAAAAATTATAAAAACTTAAAAAATATATATAATAAGCTTTAATATAAATATTGGTCTTACAGACCAATCTCATGACTTAACTATACATAGACCTCACTAAGTTAGATAAGTCAATTTGAGAGCAAATTTTTTATGCATAAAATAATCTCAAAATAATATATCCAATATTAACATGTATTATATGTGATTAAAAACATACCCATGTATTTTTATCCATCCCTAATCCATGATTATACATCCCTAAACAACTTCTCACTCTTGCCTAGTTTTCTCACTGTCTACACCATTAGGCATTTTAGTGATATGTCATTATATGACCAATTTAGCACCCATAAGGGATATAAAATAATAATTAACCACCATGTACATAATATAAAATTATAAATATTCAACCTTCAACTAATTATCAACTTTGACTTGATAAACTCTGCATGTCACAATAATTTTTTGAGAAATAAGACCTTTCTTGTAGGGTCCACTCACTCTCCTATCAAAAAAATCACACATGAAGATAGTTGAGAGATTTAAATATAACCTCAAATCACTTATATATCCATTAAAAACCATTATAGTATTTTTAATAAATATCTTTCTCATTGGGTCAAAGTTAACATTTTAGAGAGGTTTAAACCACCTTACAATCTTAACGATCATTCATAAATCTTAACCCCTTATTATAGAAACCAATTATTTTAAATTTGATATATGACCTTTATATATATACCATTAATGTCTTAGTCTCTCATGTATACGTTACACATGCCAATGAACACATGAAAGTCCTTATTAGGTTGAAAACTCTTCATTCTATGCACTTGAGAGACCTTGAAACATTGTTTCTTGCCTTTTATTGAAAACTTTAACCTTAGATTTGGTCAAAACTCCTAGGATAACCTATCACACCACTAAAAATTATCACATGTTCATTATTACCTTGGAAACTAATCCTAATACCCCATTAGGCCACCATCTCTCTCTTTACTCTCTAAGCTTTTGACGTATAAGTCATATTAGGCCTTTAAACTAACCTTCTATCCACTATCCATGCAATATCCACCTCACTCACATGATCTAACATTTATTTTCATCCTTCATAGGTCTTTAAAACACCTCATGACCCCTTATTAAGTCAATAAAATTTTATAAATATTCTAGTTCAATGCTAGGTATGTACATCTTACCCCTATAAGCTTACTCTAAGACACTCATGAGTTATCCAATGCCTCATATGAATACTTAAAAAAATTCATTAAAAAATGTATGACTCTTTGCATCTATCTCACTATGCCACCATGCTCCTTCATGCACAAGACTAAGAATCCTATGAACAAGCCTTCTCAAGTCTCTTACTATGTTCAAGCACTTGACAAATTTGGAAACTAATCTTAAAAATCTCTTTGACGCTTCTACACCTTGATCATATGCCTTGTATGTTTCTCAACCAATGTAATTCCTCTCAAGGATCCAATCAAACAAATACATTATTCAATGACCTCATGAACAACCTTTAACATTAATGACAATTTCATTGCCAAACCTCAACAATAGAAATAATGCTCAATAATATCCCCCTTGTCATCGATGACAAACCAAATTAAAAACTAATCATCCTTATCTCCCCATTCTATTATTTCTCTCCCTTTGACATAAATGACAAAGTGGTGTTTACAATTTTTTTGATCACACTCCTTGTAACCAAAATACTCAACACATATAACTATGAGTTTATGAGACATAAAACAAATATGCTTCCCCTATCTCCATGCATACCTTCTTAGAATAAATCACATATTCTTGGAGCTTAATGAACATGATTATCTCCCCATAAGTATTTGGATTCTTCAAAGATTTTTAGGGGTAGGAATTACACCCAATTCCTATCTTAAGTGTTCAAAAGTTACCTTTGGAAGTGGTTCAGTCAATATGTCTACAATTTGATTTTGTATAAAAACATATTCTTTATCATCTGATAGTGATAACCCTTTGAGATTATCAATATACACTTATTCCAAATTCCCATTCAAAAAGGCAGATTTGGCATCCATCTAATATACCTTGAATCATTTAAATCTTGTATAATTTAGAAATAATTCAATGGCCTCAAATATTTATATTGGTGCAAATGTCTCCTCAAATTCTACTCCTTCAACTTATTGGTGAAAATTTCTCCTCAAATTCTACTCCTTCAACTTGTGCATATCCCCTGCATACCAATCTAGCCTTGTTCCTAGTGACTTCTCCATATTCATTCAAATTGTTTTTGAACACCCATTTTTTGCCAATGACATTCTTGTATTTAGCTCTAGGAGCTAGTTCTGAAGTCTTACTATTCTCTATTTTATCTAACTCCTCATTCATAACACCTATCTAAAATTTTTATTTACTTGATTTTATAAGAATCTTAGGTTAAATATTAGATAATAGAGTATTCTCTTGATTTAGATTACTTGCCAGTCTTCTCCTAGTTTGCTTACCGATATTCTTATTGCTAATGATTTGAGATTCAGGGTGGTCTCTTTGAATCTATCTTGAGGGTCCTTTTGAGTCCTATCTCTCTTCAAATTCCTCTTCTTCCTCATCAAGCTCTATAGTCTCTTCTTCATTCTTGAGGTCTACATTCTCTAAAGTTTTCTTTGATTGTGAGTGAGATTTCCTTATCTCATCAATCCTCACATTGGTGCTTTCCACTATGTTTTGTAGTCTCTTATTATAATATCTATAGGCTAAGCTCATTGATGATTAACCTAAGAATATGCCTTCATCAAATCTGAAATCAAACTTATCCAAGTCTTAATCATCTCTTTTGATGAAACATTTACTCCCAAACACTCTCAAGTGTTCTATATTTGTAGATATACCCTTCCAGAGTTCATAAGGAGTCTTGTTTCCATTATTCCTTATCTACCCTCTATTTAAAATGTAGATGGTAATGATTACTACCTCTTTCTAATATCCATCAGACAATATAGGCTCATTCAACATAGTTCTAGACATCTTTTAAATTATCCTATTCTTCATTT
Source organism: Torreya grandis (assembly GCA_037957365.1). Classification (NCBI taxonomy): domain Eukaryota; kingdom Viridiplantae; phylum Streptophyta; class Pinopsida; order Cupressales; family Taxaceae; genus Torreya; species Torreya grandis. Next base: position 2,776,228 of record JARHVA010000272.1, read on the forward strand.
CCACTACTCCATTATGCAGAGGTGTCCTAAACACTAAGAATTGTCTCCTTATTCCATGAACCTAGTCATAAAACTCATTAGACCAAAACTCTCCTCCTCTACTAGATCTTAGTCACTTGACTTGCCCATTCTTATCATTCTAGAAAAGATCCTTGAATGCTTTGAACTTGTCAAGAGATTCTAATTTCTCTTTCAGGAATGCAACCAAGTCATTATTGTGTAACCATCAATGAGTAACATGAATTATCTATCTCCTTAAATTATTTTAGGCCCAGATATATCAATGTGGATTAACTCCAAGGGTCTTTTATTATATTACTCCTTGGACTTGAACCTTCTTCTTATCTGCTTACCATGTTAGCATGCCTTTCAAAGTATGTTTGTAGATCTGATGATATTAAGCATGTTCTTCATAGAATTCTTAGAGTTAATCCTAACCAGGTCATCAAATTTTAGGTGACCTATGCTTTTTTACCATATCCAAATTTCTATCTTACTAAAGAAACATATCTCCTTTCTAATCACATTCAATACATATAGGTTGTTCTCAATCCTCTTAGCATTGGTAATTATCCTTCTTGATATGGCTCTCCTTCGCTCACACCCTTTGTCATGAAAGGTTAGTGTGTGTCCTTGATTGTATATTTGACTCACACTAAGTAGGTTATGTTTTAAAAATTCCACATATAACACATTTTGTGTCTTGGTCTTTCCATTGCCCAAACTTAAGGCACCCTTGACAACTATATTAGTAGTTTTGTTGTCTCCAAACCTTACTAGTCTTGAAACATTCTTCTGTAATGAAAGGAACTTATTTCTATCTCTTGTAATGTGGCTTCAGAAACTAATATATATATATATATATATATATATATATATATATATATATATATATATATACCATTTCATGTCTTCATCTTGAATGGGAAAGGTAGTCTAAGCTAGCATAGAGTCCTCTTTGATCTTTTGTTCCTCCTTGGAAAATATTTCATCTTGCTTCTTGAGCTCAATCTGATCCATCCTAGCTTACTTTAGCTTCCATACCAATGTTTGATCCTTCTTATGCATTCTATGAGATTCATATGTCTTGTTTACTCTTTTGGACATTCTAACTCTATTAGAGTAGAATCTTTTAATGTGTCCTATATGGTGACAGATGTAGTAAACAACATTTTTGTACTTACCATGGTTCCATGATGACTTATTATTTATATCATTGGGTTTAGTACTTGATATTTTTAGGTTATTAATCTTGAAATGTTATTAATTCTCATGCTCTCTCTCAAACTTACTTAATTTTTCTATGATTTATTCATTCTCAGCCTTCAATGAGTCTAACTCTATCTTCAACTGATCATACTCAACTCCTTTTGACTTAGACTTTGTGTTGACCTCTTCTAGATGACTTTTAAGATCCTTAATATTATTATTTTGGTGTTTCAAATAGTCAAGGTTATTCATGATCTTAGCTTCAAGTATACTTAAACTTCTCTTTCTTCATTATTATAGTAGACTTCTTCATCATACATGTTGTCTTATTCCTATTGATCACAAGACATTTTTATGCTTCTTAGGATCACCTTCAAGCATTTAAACTTGCCTTAAAGGAATAGGATTTGATACAAATTATTGGAATAAAAATTATTGATGGGGGTGGGTTGAATCATTCTTGAAAACTTTTACAATCTTTACCTTGTCATTCATGAACTACCAAAAAAATATAACAAACTAGCAACACATTAACAACCATGAACATGAGAGAAAAACACAACACATAGAACACTTATTTGAGTGGGAAACCATAAATGGGAAGAAAAACCAATAATAATGAAAATTGAATAATGTGATAAAGTCAAACATAAATATTTAGTGTAGCATCAACTTCACTTGGAGCACCAACCCCAATTAGCCAAATGCCAACTTGACTAGGCTTTAACAAACACCCACTTTTAAGGAGGAACCAAGATGCCTAGATAACTCAATACCAAATTATCCACCTCAAACATTTTATTACCTTAAAAAATCTTTTTTTCTCATACAATACATGATGATCTCCATCTTTAGCTCTTCACACACACCTATCCTCCTCAAACTAGTCTCTGGCCTTCTTCGCTCAATTAGGTCTCTTCAAGACTTGGTTAGGTCATATGACCTTGATAATAATATGTACTACCAATATTATATATTCATGATGCTTTATTTTTACCCTCATAATTGTTTACAATACCTACTTAATCTCTTCAAAATTCTATCTCATTTTGTTCAACTTACACACTCACTCTAGACAATTAGGCCTATTAGGCCTTGTTCTTATACTAGGATGTTGATCATACACCTATTGGTCATCCATACAAACTTACTCACTTATTTTTTTTAAAAATGGGAATTATTACATACAAAAAACATGAACTAATAATTACAATAGGTCAGTCATAGTATATAGTAACAAAACCTCTTTTAGGCCTTAAGGAGACCTAATTTAATTAGGCCTTCATTAGCACACATTATCCTTTGAACACCTTAGAACACTCTAAGACTTGTCACATGATATTAAAATATAATATTTCACTTTAATATACCCCTACCAATATCATCTTGGTTCTATGACACCTTTAATCTCTGACTACCATTTGAAGCACGCCATTAACACTGTTCACAATTAGGCCTGTGCATACCCAAAAAGTTTATCATAAAAAACTAAACCAAAAACACAATACTTTACAAACATCATGGAAAAAAATTATATAAAAATAATATTTAATACCTCTAATACTTCACTAAGTTCATTATACTTTATTACATAGGGAAAATGACTCAAACCCTTCTTTGTAAGTAGCCCACTTAGAACTATCAACTAGCTTCAAAACATAGTCATGGACACATGAATTTATGATACATGAAAGGGCATATGTAATAACTTAAAATAAATGAATATGATCTTAAAATATCCTTATAATAACTTAAAACAAATATATCATAATCTCTAATAGAATATTGGTCTTATAGATCGATCTCATGACTTCACTGTACACAGACCTCACTGAGTTAGATAAGTCAATTTGAGAGAAAATTTATTCTATATACAATCATATAAAAATATTATATCAAATATTGAAATGAATTAAATGTATTTAACAACATACCCGTACATTTGGATCCATCCCTCATCCATGATAATACATCCCTAAACAACTTCTCTCTCCTACCTCATTTTCTCATTGTTTGCACCATTAGGCCTTGTAGCAATAGATCAACTTGTATGACTGGTTTAACACCCATAATTATATAAAATAATCAATAACCACCATGGAAATAATATACAAGTCTTAGTATTTAACCTTCATCTAATTATTAACTTTGACTTAGTCAACTCTATTTACTATAACAAATTTTTGAGAAATAAGGCCTTTCGTGTAGGGTCCACTTACTATACTATTAAAAAAATCACACTTGGATATTATTGAGAGATTTTAATACAATCTCAAATCACTTACATATCCATTCCAAACCATTCTAGGTTTTTTAATCAAAATCTTTTTCATTGGGTCAAAGTTGGGTATTAGAGACGTTTAAACCACCTTACAGTCTTAATAATCATTCATAAAGCTTAGACATAAATCAATTCTTGGAACTTTTAGATAGGAAACTTACCAATATACCATGAATTTATTAATTTCTCATTTAGAGGTTACATGTGCCAATGAACACATGAAAGTACTTCTTGAGTTGAGAACCCTTCATTTTGTGCAGTTGAGACACCTTAAAACACTTTTTATTGCCTTTTCTTGCAAAATTTGACCTCAAAATTGGTAAACACACATAAAAAAACCTATCACACCACTGATAATGATCACATGTTCATTCTTACCTTGGAAAATGATCTTGATACCCCATTAGGCCACCATCTCTCTCTTTTCTCTCTTGACTTTTGACCTATAAGTCACATTAGGCCTTAAAACTAACCTTCTAGACACTTCCAGACCTCTCCACCTCACTCACATGATATGAAACTAATTTTAATCCTTTATAGGTCTTGACAACACCTCATGTCCCCTTATTAGGTCATGTAAAGTTTAGAACTCATCTAGTTATATGTTAGGCCTATAGGTCTTACCCCTATAGGCTTACTTTGAGACACTCATGAGTGATCTAATGCCTCATATGAATGCTTAAAAAAACTCATGAAACATATTATTCCTCTATGCATCCATATCACTAGTACACCATGATCCTTCATGCATAATACTAGGCATCATATGCACAATCCTTCTCAAGTCTCTTGCTAGGTTTAAACACTTGAAAACTTTGGCAACTTTGGAAATTGATCTTAAAATTCTCTTTGATGCTTATACACCTTTATCACATGCCTTATATTTTTATCAACCAATTCCATGCCTCTCAATGATTAAATCAAACAAATACATTATTCAATGACCTCATGAATAACCTTTGACATCAATGACAATTTTAATGCCAAAATTAATCATTGAATTTTCTCAGTGATCAAAGTATCTTAGCATGTTCCTCAACATTTAAATGTAATTTTTTAGTTTTTTCTCTTTCTAAATCAAATTATTTAGGGATCCTAATGGTTGAATCAAAATTTCATGAGTATTCATGTATTCCATCCACTAACATCTGATGTAATCACTTAAGTCATATTAAATTTTTATAGATCTATACTTTTTCTGAGTGCGAAGGACATATACATTTTAGTTCAAATTCATGTATATCATCTTATCAAAAAATAAATGTAACCTGACCTTAGGGTTAATTTTAAGAGGCCCTACTGGAAAACCTATTAGAAATATTTAATGAATCTAAAGAAATTTGATTCATTGGTGTAGAAAATCATCTATGGGTGATGGTAAATCTTCTATCAATGTTTTTTCTCCCATAAAATAGTAAAAATGAGTTGAGTGATAGGGATTAATGATTAGGATGAATGACATAGTGATAAAACCAAATATTTTGGCTGAATGACTAAGCTAAATGGTAGAGTTGAACCATAGGGATAAGAAATCAAATAGACTAAACTAAATGACTGAATCAAATGGATAAACCAAATGGTTGGGTTAAATAGCTAATTAGGATGATTGGGATCAATTATTACATCAGATGACTAGTCTAAACAATTGGATTGGATGGCTACATCAAATGGTTGGGTTAAACAACCATAATAGATGGTTGGGCTAAATGACTAGGCTACTTAATTGGTCTGAACAACTTGACTGAATGGTTGGACCAGATGAGTGTGCTAGATAGTTAGATTAAATTAATCAACCAAATTTATAGTATTGAATGGTGATGTCAAGACACATTAATGGGTGACCTATGTGGTTGGTCTATAGTCTAGTTGCCTGTTCACCTTCCCTTCTTTATAAATACTCACCCCATCCTCTTTTTTAACATTTTGTACAATATATTTCTCATCCCCCTTTGTATCCATGGAAATAAAATTCATTTTTAATAACCTCCTATGCATAAACATTTTGAGGCTCATGTAGGAACTAGATTCCTATAATGATTGGATTCAAGAATGTAACTTTACTAGCTTTTTGTATATGCCCCAATAGGACATAGAAAAGGTTCTATTAAAAATGCTCATTTATTCATATGACCCTAAAGAGAATATATTCACTATGAAAATTTAATCCATAATGATTTCCTTTGTTACACCACTCGAAGATATTCACAACCTAATAGGTTTTCCATTTCATAATGCAATCCCAATGAGTTTGAAAGTAATAATGATAGATGAGGACAATAATTTTTTAGCCAATCATTTTAGGTTGTACATCATTTTAATAGGTATGTACTAATAAATTTGTTTTTATATTCAAAATTCAATAACTATGATGTAAAATCCTCATTCTCTCCTTTGTTTTAGATAGTCAAAAGAGGGGCCTCCAAGTCAAAGTCATTAGTAACCCTTTTTGTAAAGTAATGGCTCAATTTTTCTAAGCTAAAATAGTATTTCAGGGAAGACCAATAGATATTCCATATTGGGCACTATTTTACATTGTTTGTACTATTTTAAAATACATATTTTATTGGTGCTTTTTTATTTCCACTAGGATAAGGCTTGAATTAAATTATGCTTCTTCAAATGCCAATTCCACTATTTCTTGTTCAAATTTTATTCTTGAATTGTAATATGAGCCCTTATTTAACCTAAAAAAATAATAGGGTATAATTTTTATTGATCCAAAAATGATGATTAATTATTTGTCTATGGATGAGCATGATGTTAGTTTATTTGTTCGTTTGTTCATTTAGGGTTTTTTATTTGTTTGTTTGTTAAATAGTTACCAAGGTAAAAATTAATAAATCTTTGAACTTTTTTTATTAAAATTTATATGAAAGAATTAATGTCTCATAAAAATAATCTACCTAAAAAGGAAAATGTGTAATTGAAGCATCTATAGATTTAGAGTTTGTAGAATCATCCTTGTAATCCTATCAACTTGTGAAACATCCACTAGTTTTTTTGTTGTCATCTCTACGTGCAGGTTTACTATTTAAAATTTTCAAATGAGATTTTAATTTTCAAGAATCAAGTGTATTATTTTAGTTATTTTTTTAATTTTTGTATTTGACTTAGCAATAATTTAGATAGTGTAAATACCACCACTGCAATAAATAATAACATTAACTATGCCTTCTCCACCCTCTGTGGAAGGTATTTTACAATGCATATTTCATTTTTTTTGTTTTTGGTTTTTTATTATAGTTTTTTAGAATAAAAGTTTGCATAATGTACCATCTCAAAGCACCCCTATCACTTTTAATATGATGCATATATTATAGGATATATTGTCTCCAAATACAAGTAATAAACCTTTAATTTCAAATTAGCATATAAATTTATTTATTTTCTAAAACAACTTACATTTTAAAATACATCCTATAACTATGAGGAGAATTATGGCACCACCTCCACCCTTGAAATCATTTTTATCAAGGGGAATAAATCTTCCATTACAACCACCATAAGGTCTGTAACAAACTACAACACTGTAATTATTCAGTTCCTGGTTCTCTTCTTTCTTTGTCAAAGGTGTATTGAGTATGCATGGATTGAATTATTGATGTAAGGGAATCCTTTAGTAAGGTTTTTAAGGTTGTAATTTTTTTAAAATGGTTTAGTTATTGTCCTAGAGTGTCTATAGGTCTTTTGAAGTCTATACGAGTTGTCTAGGTTCAAATTTTCAAATCTTGTGTTTCCTGCCAAAAGCACTATTAAAAAATTAAATTCTTGTGAGCCCTTTTAAGGGAATCTAACATATGATTGGTAATTTATGAGGTATAAATTTATGTGCCTAGGATTTTTATGAGTAGATATGGGTTATTTTGGTCATATAATTCTCATTGCATGACATCATGTGATTAATTAGACCTAAACTAGTTGTTATCTAAGACTACTACGTGCAACTAGGCTCAAGATTTAGTTATGGTTGTATAGGGAGATATAGAGCTTACAATATTGATTGTTTATAAATATTTCCTATATATATGTATGAGGAAAAATAACATAAGAAAATTCATTTTTTTCCATGACTCTCTCACCTTGTAGATTTAGTGAATGTTAATCATTGATGTTGAGAATCAATCTAATGAATGTAGTAATGGTGTTAATGGTAAGAATATGTGATTTTTATTGAATTGTAATTGCATACATCAGTATATTATCATTATATGTACTTATAGAACTATATATATGTGTTTAAACTTATTTTTCCTTGTGGATATTTTGAGTCAAGATAGATTTTTAGATTATATGTATTTTTGAGAGTAATGAGACTTGTGTAAATTAGTATCTATAGAAAGAAGAATAGACTATGGTAATAATAATTTACTAATTTTTATAAATGATAAATATTAATTATGTATTTAATTTAAACTTTGATGTAACCTTGTGACTGTGCAAAAGCCCAAAATACAAGGCAAAACCTTGTCTATAGAAGTATGATTGAGATTTCAAGGAAAACTTGTTATTTATTTCTTGTGTAATGAATGAATACCAGTGAGTAAGCTATGAGAAAAGATATAAAAAATATTTGTGCCTCTAAAAAGATCATTTTCAACCCTTTTTTTCTTATGTACAGGTTTCCACAATCTTGAAAGTACATAATCCACCAAATTCAAAATTATGTTCACTGAGTTATGTTGTATTGTACCATGTTTGAATTCAAAGGAGATAGAAAAGGACTTAAGGTGGTCATATGAGGTGAAGAGAACCTCATTATAGGTTATAGAGTATGTTTTTCTTGAAAAGGAAATTAACCCCTATTTACCTTGCTTCTAACTAGTAAAACATAGTCTTGATTAACTGAGATTCTTTGTTTGTGAATGCCCTGGGGATTGAGAGAGTTTGTTCATTGAAGGAAAAAGTTTTGAGAAAGTTATAAAAACATATTTAAATAATTATTTTGAATTTAAACCATTATATTTTCATTATATTAAAATATATACACTCTTGGGTCTATACTGAGACATAAAAACCCTTGATTAGGGTTTTGGCTCTAGCATGAGATTCTATCAACTAAAAAGGCCCAAATTTGGTTATTAAGACTGTTTTATCAACCTCTAATATATTTTTGTGGTTTCAAGTTTATACCATCACTATTCCATACAAAACCAACCTATAGGATTGAATGAGGGCTAGAAAGGCCTAATTAGGGTTTGAGATAAAGGAGAATTAGGACATGCATGTGGAGGATGATCAAATGATGAATAGTGGATCTAGAAGATCTAAATGGTTCCTAAGAAATGATATTTTTTTGTTGTGAATTTTTTTTTGTATTTCTAATCCTAAGAGGTTTATCTATAAATAGGGCTAGTAGGAGTCTAAGGCTAGAAAAGGAACTTTTTTCTGGAAAATGAGAAGGGGATTTATTTAATTGAATATAAGGGTTAGAAAAAAGTTAAAAAAGTGTTATAGGGAAAAATAAGGTCTTGATATGATTTTAAAAAACATTGTGTTTTTATTCTCCATACAAGTTCATGTTGTCATTGATAACTTGAGAGAGTTGCATGAAGGTTTAATAGAGTACGTGAACATAGTATGATATATTGGATTTAAGGTTATATGATGGTAAGTTGGGAATGTAAGGATAATTGAAACTGGTGTCACATTATATTATATTTTTAATATCACTAAATTTTATTAAATTAAGTCTAATTTGAAAGATTATATAAGGTGAAAAATATCAAGAAAGCATGAATTGAGATCTGCATCATTTGGTATCAGAGCAAAAAGATACCTTGGGTTTAGGTAGGTAAAGGATATGTTCTGATGAATATTTGATATAGTTCAAATTTTTTATGAATATTGTAGGGACTGAACAAGGAAAGGAGACAAGGTACAAGATAGATTTGAGTAGGAGAAGGCAAGAAGATAGTATAATTCATAACAAGGTAAGATTGTTGATGATTGATTTGATAAGGTGTTAAATGAATTTGTTCAAATAATTTATATTTGGTGATTGAATTGAATAAGGAGGATGTGTGAGAAGATAAATAATTTTTAAAAGTGAAGGTAGACAAAAAAAATTGTGTGACAAAGAAGCCCAAAGCCAAGAGAGGCTGAAAAAGAATAGTGAGAACTATTGACATCTCAAAGAAGAGACAAGCTCATAAATAAAGATTGAGAAAAAGATAAGGTATTTCCAAGTGAGGACAAGAAGAGACTCTAAGTGAAAGAAAGATAATATAAGTGACCCAAGTGAGTTCAAGTAGGCAAGTGTGAGAAATAACTTGTCAATAAAGGAAAGAGAATGATGGGATTGATACAAAAATATTACCCTAAAAAGATAAAGAAGAAAGTACAAAATGAAGAAATGGAAATGGATAAGGAGATTGCTAAGCTGAGGAAAGAGTTAAAAGGTATATAAGATAAATTGATAGAGATGATGATAACATACAAAATAAATTACAATATTAAGATCAAGAAAAGAGTACATTGTGTATTTAGGGACAATATGGAAGATAGAAAAGTCTAGGTAGTTACTAAGATGAGATAGAAATTAGAGGAGATGATTGAAATATTTGATAAATATGAGGACAAGGAATATGAATGGGCATGTGAATATTCAAACACAAATGTGTTTTATCCTGAGAAAGGTGAATAGTTAGATGACATGGAAAAGATAGGTGAAGAAGTCCAAATATTCATTGAAAGCATACCTAAGGAAGAGTTGAATCTAGAAGAACATGAAAGGTTTAAAGAGGTAAATAAATGTGTTGAATATTCTAATTTTTCTAATGTACATGAAAAATTGTAGGAGATGGATGAAGTAATGCATAATAAGAAGACAATGTTATTGGTATAGCATCAAGAGTGCTAATTGTAGGCCATAAGGAGTTGGTACATCAGGAGAAAGAGTTAAAGAAAATTATACAAAATAAAAATTATATTTCAACCCAAGAATAAAGTGAAAATTCATGGCATAATTCAATTTTATCAAGTAAGTATTTGAACCAATTGTTTACAAGCTTGTCTAAGCATTTGCAAGTGATTTCTAGTAATGAATATATACAAGTATTTATGGATAAGGTTAGTGATTTGAGGGATTTTTTTAAGAAGAAGAGGAGGACAATGGGCTGATATGTAGACAACAAGTCCAAGGAAAGTAAGAAATTGAATCACAAGATAGTGTTCAAGAAGGTAAGAGTCAAAAGGAGGAGACATTGGTAGAATTTGTAAAGGAAGGTAATGAGATAGGGGATCTATACAAGCACCCTTTGAATGTGAAGGAGTAATAAACCAATGAGTATGAGTAGTAAGTTAATAATATACAATAATGTGAAGTATGTTAAGTGTAGACACCTAAATCTGGCCATTGATAACCTCTAACCAGGCTTTTGACCAATTTCCACCAATGTACATAATTTGGCCTAAAAACACTAAAGAACATTAAATGAGTTTAAATTTACATATTAAAGTGATAATTTTGGATAGGGTATCACTAAATGGGGTAATGCAATTTATGGGCCAGCTAACTTTGATTAGATCATTTTGAGTCAAAGTGCCAATTTTGCACCTGGGTGCTCTGAATTGCACTTTTATATCAAATTTCTTGTATGAGATGCATGTCTTTGATATTTGGTGTTGGAAAAATCCTAAATGGGATAAAATGTCCAACACATTTGACATCGACTTCTAGTTTTAATCTAGTTAAATTTTGGACCAATAACAAGGCATTCTGATCAATTTGAGTAATTTGTACACAAAGTGATTAATCATGCTTAAGAGATAATTAATCCAAATAAAGGACTAATTAATAATTCCATGGAAACTTCTTGAAAACTTTTTTTTAGAAATGAATATTGAATATCTTCATCATCAAGTGACCTCCTTTCTTAGGAAGACATCCCTAGGCCATAAATGCCACAAATATCAAGATTATGGGTCTCTCATGCCTCTTTATTGCCTCCTATGCCTCTTAATGTCCCTTATTAAAAAGTAATGATGAGGATAATTATGTATTTTAATTATGTAATTCAATTAATCCATGACCACACATCTCAATATTTAGATGGATGATCATGGTTGATTTTGAGCAATCTCAAAAATCTATAAATAGGAGGCCTTGCCTATTGAATTTTAAGCTTCATTTATGCAAAGTTATAATGCAAGATTGATTATAAAAGCTTCATGAAAACTAGTGTTACCATGCCAAATTGATTCCAAGCCAAGACAAGCCAAAGCCAAAGGTACCAACGAGAGATGGAGGTAGCGAAGCTTCCATTGCTAAGGACTTCATGAGTACAAAATCGAGCAAGCCACTAATACAAAGGCATTTGGAGCATCCAAGGAAGGTGAATTAATTATTATTTTTTCTTAATTTTTAGTTGTGTTTCTCATTTTTTTGTTACTAAGCTCACCCTAGTAACTAGGCATGAAGATTTTAGTTTAGTGTGTTTTTTATTTGGTTTCATTCACTAACACCATACTAATTTCCTCTTCTTAGTCAAATTCCTAGTTCACACAAAGAACAAGAGGAAGTGGAAAACAAGGTAGCTTGGGAAAAAATAATAGAAGTGGTGAAGGAGGTGAGTAAATAAGATTTTAAGACACATACATAATAAGTCCAACATGAAAACAAATGAGAGTTTGAATAATTTGAAGATATGGTAGTGTGGCATAAGCCTTCAAAGTAGGCACAAGGCAATAGGGTTGATGTTTTATTTAACCATATTATGTTGTGTGTAGGTATATCAATCAATAATTTGAAAAAGTGAAGGCCTAAATTTGGGGCTCAAGTTCATGTATAAATCTATGAGAGATAAGTGGAGGTAAATTAACAAGGAACATCAACCAAGTACACTTACAAGAACATATGGGAAACATTTTCCATCTTGGTAGTATGATGTAAGGGAATCCTTTAAGAAGGTTGTAAATATTTTATTTTTTGGTTTTAAATGGTTTATTAAGTGTTTTATAGTGTCTACAAGTGTTTTTAAATCTATACTAGTTGTCTAGGTTGTTTAAATTTTCAAATCTTGTGTTTCCTGCCAAAAGCACTATTGAAAAATTGAATTCTTATGAGCTCTTTTAAGCTATTTTAGCTTATTATTGGTAATTTATGAGGTATAAATTTATGTTCCTAGGACTTTTATGAGTAGAGAGGGGTTATTTTTTTCATATAAGTCTCTTGGCATCACATCATTGATTCATTAGGCCTAAACTAGTTATTATCTAAGACTACTACGTGGAAGCAGGCTCAAGATTTTGTTATGGTTGTATAGGGAGATATAAGGATTGTAATATTTATTGTTTATAGATATTTCTTGAATATAGGTAGGAGAAAAAATCAAATAAGAAAATTCATTTTGTTTGCCATGACTATCTTACTTTGTATATTTAGTGAATGTTAATCATTGATGTTGAGAATCAATCTAATGAACATAGTAATGGTGTTAATGGTAAAAATATAATATTTATATTGAATTTTAACTATATGAATCAGTATATCATAATTATATCTTATCAAATAAGTATATATATGTGTTGAAACTTATTGTTCCCTATGAAGATTTTGAGTCAAGACAGATTTTTAGATTTTTTGTGTTTTTGAGAGTAATGAGACTTGTGTAAATCAACATCTACAGAAAGAAGAATAGCATATGGTAATAATCATTTAATAATGTTTATAAGTGATCAATAGTACTTAAATGTTTAATTTAAACTTTTTTGGAACCTTTTGACTGTGTAAAATCCCATAATATAGGATTGAACCCTATCTACAGAAGTATGATTGAGATTTCAAGGAAAACTTGTTATATATTTCTTATGTAAAGAATGAATACTAGTGAGTAAAATATGAGAAATTTTATAGAAACTATTTTTTTCCTCTAAAAATATCATTTAAAACCCTTTTTTATTATGTATAGGTTTCTAGAATCTTGAAAGTACATAGTCCACCAAATTCAAAATTTGTTCACTGAGTTATTTTGTATTGTACCTTTTTTGAATTCAAAGATGATAGAAAAGGATTTAAGGTGGTCATATAAGGTTAAGAGAACATAATTATAGGTTATAGAGTCTATTGGTTTTGAAAAGGAAATGAATCCCTATTTACCTTGATTCTAACTAGTAAAACACAATCTTGATTGACTGAGATTCCTTGTTTATGAATGCCCTAAGGATTAAGAGAGCTTGTTAATTGAATGAAAAAGTTGTGATAAGGTTATAAATACCTATTTAAATCATTTTTTTGACTTTAAACCATTATATTTTCATTATGTGAAAATATATTCACTCTCAAGTGTGTATTAAGACATAAAAACCCTAGATTAGGGTTTTGGCTCTAGTAGGAGATTTCATCAACCAAAAAGGCCCAAATTTGGTCATTAGGAATATTTTATCAGAAAATAATATATTTTTTTGGTTTCAAGTTTTTACCATAATTATTCCATACAAAACCAACCTTTAGGATTGAATGAGGTCTAGAAAGGCCTAATTAGGGACTGAAACAAAGGAGAAATAGGACATGCATGTGGAAGATGATCAAATGATGAATAATGGAGATAAAATAACTAAATGGGTCTCATGAATGATCTTAGTTTGTTTTTAAAGTTTATTATATTTCCAATCTAAGGAGGTTTATCTATAAATAGGGTTAGTAGGAGTCGAAGGCTAAAAAGGGACTTGTTTGTGGAAAGTGAGTAGGTGGATTTATTTTATTACATATCAGGGTTAGAAAAGAAGTGTAAATAGATGTTATAGGGAAAAATAAGGTCTTTATGTGATTTAAAAAAACATTGTGTTTTGATTCTCCATACAAGGTCACGTTGGCATTGATAACTTGAGAGAGTTGCATGAAGGTTTAAGAGAGCACATTAATAGAGTATGATATATTAGATTGAAGGTTATATGATGGTAAGTTTAGAATGTAAGGATCATTGAAATTGGTGTCACATTATCTTATAGTTTTCATATCACTAAAGTTTATTAAATCACTTCTAATTTGAAAGCCTATATATGGTGAACAAGATCAAGAAAGTGTGAATTGACCTTTGCATCACTTCTTTTTTGGAAATTGAACTTGATGAGAAATATATAGGGTTTAAAAGTGGTGTTGATATTGCCACTAATTTCAATCCACATGATTTTATATATGGAGAAGAAATAGATGTTCTTTTGACTACTTAGGAGGAACCTTCACATAGTTTAGATAGTCCCACCCCAATAGAGAATGTTGTCTTGTCTGATGATGCCATTACATATTTTCCACTAAAACATTTGGTAGAAGATAGTATTTTGATAATATTTAGGAGGGATTAATTTATAATTTCAAAAATTTACATGTGTGGGAGTTTTGGGTGAAGGCATTGATAAAATAAATAAATGCTCATTATCACAACCACTCCTAATGAGAAAATTTGTTTGTATTGGTGCAACATTAACCCCCCAAGATTGATGCTTTACTTGGAAAATCTAAATATAGATTAGTTACTATTGGTTATAGTTAAAATGATAATGTATGACTATTATGATTAACAAGTTAGAGAATTTGAATGCAAAATCCCAGTCATATTATAATAAATGGGTGAAAGATACCAACCTTGTTGTGATTATGAATGTGGAAAAGGAAAAATATTTGGTAATGTATCTTCATTTTAATAAAATTTTATGTCATAATTATTTTTGTTTACATCTAATTACATTTCATTTTAAAATTTAGGCAAAATATAAGAACTTGAAAAAAGAAGCCGAGGTCCTCAATGTGCATCTGAAAAATGCATGGAAAAGTTTATTATCTATCATTTAATTCAAGGAGAAGCTTTTTATATTTAATAAAAAGAACAACACACTATAAAAAATAATTAAGGAATAAGGACATGATCCTGATGCATAATTTAAGTAAAATATAGTTGTCGATCCAAGTCTACTTTCTATAGGAGATGTTGGGAAAGAAGATAGGGAAAATATTGATAAT
This sequence comes from Torreya grandis, assembly GCA_037957365.1. Lineage (NCBI taxonomy): Eukaryota > Viridiplantae > Streptophyta > Pinopsida > Cupressales > Taxaceae > Torreya > Torreya grandis. Next base: position 2,791,674 of record JARHVA010000272.1, read on the forward strand.
ATTAATACTGTAGATGTGGATCTTGAAAAGGTAGGGCTATTAAAGGACAATAATGACATATAGGATGTTTTGGTTGATAAATAAACTAAAAAATTAGTTGAGAAAGTCGCTGAGAAAGTGGTTGAGAAATGATAAAGTAGCTGAGTAGTTGACAATCTATTCTATATATTTGTAAACAATGTTTTCTATTAAAAAATATATCTTGAAGGAACAATTTTAATTTTATAGATTCCTTGATAAATTTATTGAGTTTTAATTATTGGATGAGCCATGTAGATTGTAATTTGAATTTGAATTTTATGATGTTGGAAAATTGTATGGTATTAGGCCCCCTTTTGAAATTTGTGATGCACTTGTGAAACTCACATCTCAATATAAATAGATTAATGTCAATATATTCCTTTATAAAGTGTTTCCCCTAACACAATCATAATATATTAATATTTTATAGTCATCAGTTAGCAAGGAATAAGGAAATATATTTCAAAAAATGTATAATAATTATTGCATCTTATGATAAAAAAGTGAGTTGTTTTGTGTGGAATATCTCTTCTTTATTATATTTGGATTGTTTCTTCAGTAAATCATTATTTGAGATATGTTTAAGGCCATTGGAAATGCACATTCATGTTTGGTAGAGGTCTATGTTGAAGATAGTATTGTGATATTCAATAATAATGAGGATTCATCAAAGTTGAAAAGATGCATGATTGATTGTGATCATGAACTATAGAATAGGTCTCATGAAATCAGTTTTATTCATATGAAAATTGATATAAAGAAGAGGTAAGGTCTTTACAAATTTGTGAACTATGTATGGGTGAAATTATGACATAATAAGACTAAGTAGGAAACTCTTATCAAGAAATAAATATCATATATGGCATGAGTGTCATTCATACTCATTGATTTGTGATTAAAAGGTTATATTTTATTTGATCACTTTATTCCATTTGAGAAGAACTAGTTTTAAGTAATGTCAGTGAAAAAAGGGTATTTCATATTTTTGCATAGTCTATTTTGATGCACAAGAACATGATTTGTCAAAATTAAAGGACTCTAAATAATTGAAAAGGTTTTTAAAGATCCTCATGAAAGTGATTTGGCATTGGCATAGTTAGTATAGTTTTTGAACAATTGGAAATGTATAATAATTATTGTATCTTATGATAAACATGTGAAAAGTACTTACAAACAATTAGATAAATTAAAACATGATTAGATCAAATAGTGGTCACTAGAAACACATTATAAAATTATATGAAATTGAAATTTAGAAACTTGAAACTAATAGTCTGGTAGTTGAAACAATCCTACACAAACCTGAATATCAGGAATGACATTTACATATGCTGTGTCTATGCCATATTTAGTATCATTATTTATATCCTCTTTATTTGTAATTAAATTATTGATGCCTCTTCTTTTAGTTAGATAACTCCATGTTGCCATAGCTTTTTCATAATAAAATATATCCACTACATAATGTGAAACATATAATCTCAAATAGGCTTCTAAATTTTTATCCAATCTATTTCAAAGTTTTGATTTTATGAACGATAATACACTAAATACTCTTTCATCTTCCATTGAGCCTAGAATCATTGCTTGAGAAAGCTAATATAATATAAACTATTCACTTAGACTTTCCTATGGTATACTTCTAGGATAAAGTTTTTTCCACAGTCTTGTAACTTCCCCCTTCTCTATTAGTTCACTTAGAAGATGATATTATTCAAACATTGTAACTCCAAAATGGGTTGAATATAATGTTAGTAAATACTTTCCAAAATTACCTTTTATTTATACTCCATTCACCTCTACATATTTATCGAAATGATTTACAAGACAGTCCATGCATTTCTGAAATAAATTGCTAATCATCTTTTGACTATTATTAATGTTCCAAAAAATGGGATTCATAACTACCATGGCCTCTAAAAAATGATCCATTTTAAAATGATCTTTGATGTCCAAAGATAATTTTTGGGAAGCTCTACTTAGTTTCATCCAGGTTTTAGATAGAGTAGTGTGATACAAAATATGTGTTACAGGCAGTTCTTCAGATTTAGCTCCCACAAGATTAGGTCTTTTGTAGAATGTGTGCATTAAAATTTCCTTGCCATTAATAATGACACAAAGATGATCATTGATATTAAACTTAAAATAACTTTAGGATTATTTAAATATTGTAAATATTTCCAGATGCTAAAAATAAGGCCTTTAAACATTTCATTTGAAGTTTATAGTATATCTAGAGATTGGCATACTCATTTTCTTAGCTGTATGAAGTCCAGAATATAAATGGATATCTCTTAAGCATGTTTCATTAAAAAATTCATTTCCTTTAGTATTATAATAATTCCACATAAATTTATTAGTGTTTCTAAATCTATTAAATGGTACAACAAATCTTTTTCCTTATCAATTTCTATATGATATTTATACATAAAACCTACTAATGATGGTTGTTCTTCAAAAAATTGGCACGCAGGGTCATATATAGAAATTCACCTTTTATCAACATCTTTCAATAGTTTCTTACCATCAATCACTCCTATTAAATTTTTTTGGTACTCTAAAAATCTTTTTGGATTGCTTGACATATAAGCATGTAGGTCATAAACAAGCTCCTCCACTTTTGCCACATTAGTAATTCTATGAGTTATGCAGTGAATTTGAATCACATATGGGGCAAATTTTATTTGTATCTAGACACACAAACCATTTATATGCCTCTACATAGCTAATGAACCATCATCCCCAACACACACCATCTTTGTAGCTATTGTATAATCATCCATTCCAGCTTTATCTTTCAAATTTGATACAAATAATTTGTGAAGATTTTTTGCATTATAATTTTCTACCATTTTATGAACTTCTAGTAGATGAGGTTCCCTTAGATATTTATCAAAAGTATACACATGCATTGAAACCCAAGCTATGTTATCAATTTCTATGACCTCATTAATGGGCAATGAGATGAATAGTGAATTTTTAAATTTTTGTTTCAAATCTTCCTTCTCAACCAATGCTAAACATTTTTCCATTTCCCAAGCACTACTATCTGACTAATGTGATTATGGAATATCCAAAAATCTGTTATGTTGAAATAAAATCTCATAATATAAAAAATTAGAAATGGGTCTACCTTTTTTTATAATATGGTATATAGTAGAGAACTATATCTATTTTGCCTTTAGATGAGACTGCTTGACTTTTCTAAAATTTGCTTCAATTATTCCCCCTTTCTCCACAAGATGTTTTTGACATTTCTTATCATTTTCATACTTGCATCCATATCTTACATGCATGCATTATTTTAAAATTTTCTACTTGTGAGTTCTTGTTAACACTCCATCTAGGTGATTCATTGTCTCATATACTTTTCCATAATGTTTCTCAATTGTGTCCAATTTCAGTTGCATTCTGTGTTCCTTTCTTAGTTTCGAACTATATATTGTACATCTACATTATGTTGGAGTATCATCAACATTTTCAAGATCTACAGGTTTTATGAAGGTAAATTTTGTTTCCCAGTTCACCTTAAAGGACCTTATAATTATCCATCTACTTATCTTCCTTCCTAAAGATTTTAGAGTGGAGGTTTTAACTAAACTTTGTAGTTGGTGAGAAACAACAATCTCTTCTACCACTTGAGTGTCATTTTCATATTCATCAAAAACTAGAGGAGTGTCTTTGAGTGGTGGCATGTCATCATCAAAAAAATATTTAAGGGGTGATATGTTATTCTAGGTGAGTCTTTCTAGTGAGATAACAGTGGGGATTTTTGCATGTGAATTATTTTAATATTATTGAACAGTTGAAGTTATATTTATGAAAAACTAAAAAAATGATAAATACTTGGATTTTGAGTGTATTGTGATTTGTGTAATTTTAGGTTGTATCTTTAAAATAAGATAATATGCATGATTTCCCTAATAATTGGCCTATTCTTTTACTATTCCCACTAGATGCCATGATGCCCTGTGTTTTTTGGCTCATCATTTGATACCCCCATTTGACACTATCACCTGACAGAAGGGATTTAATTCTATTTTTCAATTCTCTAACCTAACACTATCATTTATTTCTATTGTTCATCTATGTCATTGACTTACCTTTCATCACTGGCATTCAAATATGTTATTCAACTTTGTCATTCAGTTTTATCATTCAGTTCCGCTAGTTGGTTCTGTCATTTAGCTCTATCATTTGGCTTTGCATTTGGATATACTGTTTATCTCTATCATTTATCACTAGCATTCATATCCACTATTTTTATTTATTTATTATCTATATCAATCATCTTGTCATTCATTATTGGTGTTTGGTTCTATTATTTAGCTCTGTCATTCAATAGTGTCATTTGGGTTTGTGGTACTCTGGTTTTAGTTCTACTTATTATCTTAATTGGTATCAGCTAGGGTTTATACTATATATATGTGGTGAATTTAAGTGTAATATTATATATTATTAAAAATAGTTGATGAACCAACCCCCAAAAAAATTATACCCCTAAAATTTTGGTGATCCGATCCCATTTATTGACTCTAAAAAATCACCAAAACCAAAATCTTAAAATTGGAATATTTTTGAATTAATGAATATTTGCCACTAAAATTTACCCTATAGGACCTTTGTGAAAGCTTATGGATGTTTAAACTTGGTAAGGTACAAACTAGATGCAATCTTTAGTAGATCTAAAGTTGACCTAACACATAGGTAATGATCCATGTGTCAATATTTAGGTACACATGTAAATACAGTGTCTTTGAGTTTGATTCCTATGGGTATTCTATGGATGTAATAAAAGGAGATGTTATTTCCATAAATCTTAAAAATAACATTTAATTATGTAATATAAGGATATGCACCATGCATAGACATATATAATCTATAAATCATTTTGAATGGTGAGTTCTAAAACTATCGTGTTGGCACCTATTGACTAGTTCACCCATCCTATCTATCATTCCAAACACATTACACATGTTCCAAACAATAGTTATTTTATTATCTATAATGGTGAATAAATATTTATAAACCACCTCAAGTCTAAGTTTGTACCATCTACAAATCTCCATATCATTGTCTCACTTCAAAGCCATTATGGTGGGCTACAATTTTCTAAATATTGTGTTTGTTGGTATTCAGGTTTTAGAAAAGCCATGCCAATAATATTGTAATAATTTGAGTTTTTTGGATTAATGTTTTTAGGTCACTTTCTTCTTAATAGGTTTATTTAGTCTTTTTCTAAAAATATAAGTCTTGAGTCATTTTATTCCCATTTAGGCTATATTTAATTCTTTAGGTTGGTAATGTATTGTGTCATTATAAGAGTATTGATAATGTATTTCAATAGTATATTAAGTCAATATGTCATTTTGTTAAATATTATTAGGCTAGAGTCTCTTTTTTAGGTTTTATTTTAATTTTGGGTTCTATGTCATGTGTTATTAAAAGTCAAAAGTATGTCTATAAAAATTCAAAAATGAGTCAAAAATTAAAGTTTGTTTTTCCCTCCATAAATAATTTTGAGTCATGTTGTCAAGATTTCAAATTTTAGGGATTTTTAGTTCATATAGATTCATTGTCAATTTTTTTTTTTAAATTTCCTCACAAATGCATTATAGCTTGTACATGATATTTGGATTATGAGGGGATTTCTCCTCAAACGTTTATGCATCTGAGCTTCATCGATATATTCACTGAGTAAGCAGATTCACATATTAGAGGTTGGAGGTAATGGAGGAAGGAGGTTTTATATCCTCTCATTAGCCATTAATGATGGGGCCATTTCTACTTTAGTGGCACATTTAATTTTAATTGTGTGTTTGATTTCAGTTGTGGGTGAATAAGAATAGATGATGTATACCTATTCACATTTGTAATAAGTGAACTAAAAATTCTCTATATCTTCTCTAAATATGTGATAGTGAAGAGAGCTAATAATTGCATTGCACATCATGGTGTGGTTTATGGTAAGCCACTTGTAAAACCATTTTTTGTGGTTTTTTATAATCCACTTGAAAACCATCCTATTTTGGTTATTGGTAAGCCACGTACAAAACCATCAGTAAGGTTTATGCTTGTCCTATGAAAATCACCAAATCATGAGTACATGTGGAGAAACAGGATTGATGTTTCCCTATGTTCACATTAAAGGGGTGTATACTAGGGATTAATAATGTTCATAAGGGGGTGAATGTTAGAGTGTTCACATTATTAATAGTCATTAGTAATGTAAATATTTTTAGTTTAACAATATTGTGTAAATAGTTTTTTTTGGTCTATTAGTTTTGTGAATAACACAAATATTATATGGGGTAGTTTTATATAGTTTGTTGGTTATTCATTAAGGGTTTATATATATCTTAGGATCCCCATATTTATCTATTTCCCTTCCTAAATGAGTGATTTATAATATCTCATTTGTAATTAGTTCAAGAGTTGAAGTAATAGATTATTATTGTTTATGTGAACAAATTATTTTCTCTGTGTTCAAATTTTATGTATATACACTTTGATTAGAATCAATAGAATTTTATTAAAAATTGGAGAGGGAGTTCATAAATCCATCATAAAGCATATTCCTTGAGACTTCTTGGGAATATATTGGTCAAATATATTTCCTTGTATGCATAAACCATGCATGTTGTGTGGAATGATCTAAAGTGGTTTTTTGGGTCACATTTAAATTAGTATAGTGTAAGCTTGGGAGCTACAAAACCTTATGGTAAAGGTTATTTTTTTTTCTTAGGGACAAATATTATGAATCAAGGCATGAAAATCCATGGAATGACTAGCTCTTGGTGCACCTTGATTTAGTTGCAACACCTAAGCATATAGAGTTGTAATAATCAACTAAAGGGAATGTGTATTATGTGAGGTTGGTGGTGTAACATGTGTATTCATCATGGGAGGGGTAAATTTAACAAGTGTAAGAATATTTTGGAGGCCTTATATTTCCCAAAAACATCAGGTGGATGTCACATAATCATTAGGGTGTAGACATTAGAATAATACCAATAGTATAGGTATGAAAACCTAATTTGGGAATATCAGATGAAACGTATGTGTTGACATTGTAGAATGGGTCATATTTCTCCCCAAATGTAGTATATCAAAAAACCATTTTTTTCATCTCTTAATATATGTAGCATCTCATTAATTTGATGTGGATTGAAATTAAGATATTTGATGAACTATTCATCATTCATGACATCTATTTGATATGTATTAATTATTTCATGAGTATTATTAGTCTCAACATTCATGATAATTACATCAATAGGGTGTAGAGTATGTATTGTATAATACATATTAGTGAGAACAAAGGAGGTCATGCATGCCCTTTTCCATCTAGTGGTAATAATGGGAAATTTAGATTGGATGATATAATAATATGATTAGAGCAAGGTGTAATGAAATTACTTAGATAATTTACATAAATAGAATAACATATCATAGAAATATGTGTAGAATAATCATCTAATATAATAATTAACAAAAGATCAAAATAATCGATATAGATTACTAAGACACTTTGATGGAGAAACCTACACAATAATGTACAAGATTAGAATTTTCCATATGATTCTCTAATACTAACCACTACCTCCTCTAAATAGTCTAATTAGGCCATGGTTATTACATAGGCTGAACCTAATAGCAATATAAAAATCATAGAGAAATGTGATAATATATTAAGAAAGTTTATATAAGCCACAATTCAATCAGACATATCCTTAGACACACTCTAGGTTAATGTAATATCATGACCTTCCCATTCAAAGTAACATTACCCTCAATGTTAAATAACTATGAATGATACTTTAGAAAAGTTTCATCCTCCCACATTGCATCTTAATAGTTCAAATTCTTCTAGTTGATCAAATACTCTATAATGACTCTTATTCTTGTCTTTTTGTGTATGTGTGCATGATATCCTCAAGTTATAAAATGATTCATACTTATTCATCTAGTTTTGGTATTTGAATTTGGGTACAAACTCTATATCTAATTTATTAGTAAAGGTTCCTAGAAAACCCATCGGAACATGATGATGTGTGTTTTTGTGCAAAGTAGGAAACAAGTTCAGAGTGTAGATAGAATTGTATAACATGTCAAGTATTCATTCAATTAAGAATTACATATTTATCCATATAAACATATACTTAAATTATATAAATAATTCATTTTTATGTAATTAAATATATTTAAGAAAAATAGAGTAAACATTATGCATAAAACTAGTACAAAAAGACATTCAGAAAAACCATCATATGATCTTTATATTTTTTATTTGATTAGGATAAACACTTTTGAATCCATATCTATGAACCAGACAAGTGAGGGTTTTAATTATTGGTCCCACAACCAAGAGAGGGTTTTAAACAATGAACACATTACCAATAGGGATTGAAAGATCCTACAACCATAGTAGATCACAATAAGAGGATTTTAAAGCTCCCTCAACCACACTAGATCACAATAAGAGGGTTTAAGGATATAACAACCTAAGAATTCAAAACAAGATGGTTTGATGGATCCCACAACCTTAAGAAAATAAGGAAGGCAACTCATCAAAAATCATAAAATGCAATAAAAATTCCAGTCATAAACAAATAGCCTTCCACTAATCTTTTGTATCCTTGAAAAATATGCATAGTATTCACCCCATTGAAGCACAAAAAGTGTGATTACACACCCACTAATCCAAATAGTAGCTAAATTATAGTAAATAAATATCTATATCATCCTCACCAATATCACAATAGCTTGATATGAGTTAGGAATATTCAACCCATCATAAATCACCTTTGTGTCTACTTTGGGGAAGAAACCTTCAACAAACTATCTACCATCATTCTTCTTACTATGATGGTGGTTGGTATGACCATTATGCAATAGGATAACTAACTAATAAATAGTACCTTGAGGTTTTAATATAGACCCCAAAAATTGGAAAAGGTAGGGGTAAAATCCTTTAACATCTACCCTTCCCTAAGAAATAACACAATGGAATCCTCTAACTTCTATTGAAAGAAGGGATAGATTCCCTCATCATCCATCCAAACCCCAAATGTTTTGATGATAAATCATTTAATTTATTCCATCAAAACCCACAATGTTATAGCCTTGAGAAGGAAGGGAGGTTTGAAGAAGAATCCTCTAACATCCACCTTCAAACATAGAAAATATTTGGCCTAATCCATGGGATTCACATCACTTAAAAAGGAGATATACTCCTTTTGGATCTTGAAGTTATATTTTTAGCCTTCAACAGTCTAGCATTGACTTGGTACATGGTTGTAAATGAATGAAAATAAACAATACAACCAAGCTTCCTCTCTTTCCCAACAAGAGAGGAAGTTAAATAAATAGCCATTAGACTATGTAAAATAGGCTCCCATAGGATAAAAATAATATAAAACAAGAGCATAAATGGAATACAATAATACCTAGTAAAAAACCACCATTTTTCATAGATATTACAATAGTCTATCATCTTACTAAACTGATTCTTAAACCTTTGGATTTATCTTTTAGCATATAAAAATCTTTTGCTCAAGTTTTTTCTACTAGACCCTACCTAGAATCTTTAGATTTAGTATTTGGGGTACGCCAGAGTCCTCTAATGTCCACATTTGAACCTAAAAATTCTCTAGTACAAATCATGGGATACACATCACATAAAAATGAGATATATTCCCTTTAGATCTCAAAGTTAGATAGTAGAGCCCTAAATATTTAAACATTAGCTTGGTACATGGAATGAAATAGATGAAAATAGATAATACAACTAAAATTACTCCATTTGCCAATAAGAGAGGGAAATAATTGAATAGTCATTAAACTATATGAAATAGGCTCCCATATGATAAAACCAAGATATAAAAAGTGCATAAAGGGATTACAATAATACACAACCTTCCAAATGGGGAAATCTCCCCTTAGAGTGAAATAGGTATCTAAACTTTTGCCATTCCATACCCAACATAGTTTAATTATTTTAGGTCTATGAATAGGTAACTACACTTACACTATGAATAAATGCCACCATTTTGTTAGAGAGTTTTTAATAAACCATTAACTTAAAAAACACAGTCTTAAACCCATGTATCCACCAATTGGCATCAACGAGTCTTCCACTCTAATTTTTTTACTAGAATCTACCTAGAATATTTAATTCTATTATTTGGGGTATGTCAAAATTCCATTGTGACTCTCTCCCAACCATCATGCTATTCAAACTTCCAAGGAATGTTTCTAGTGATACAGACAACCCCCCATCCTCTTGGATCTAGATCATCTTTGTCTTTAGGTTCATCTTGTTGTTCTTTCCACCCATGTCCTATTTGAAAATTCCTCCCTCTGCTCATCTCTACCATATTTATACTAATATTTGTATTTCATAACTCTTTTCAATTACAATTTATCACTATATATAGAATGTACAAAGCTTTGACATTTCACATTCTATATTTTAGTTCTAGTTTAATGGATTATTTTCATATTTTGTAGTATTTTAAAATATATACATAGGCCAAAAACATATAAAATTATATATATTATACATCATCCAATTTTTGCACATCTACAACACTTTCCTGAACTTACATAGTTGTTTCATCCTGAGATAAAATCATAGAAAGTGTGACAAATAATAAAACTATTAGAGTTGTGTTTTCTGAGGGGTTGGTCTAAAAGCATTACTTATGTTAATAGGTATTATTTACAAGTTTTCACCTCTTTCACACTACTTATCCACCCTTTTAGGGTTTCAACTAATTAGTGTACCAATCCACCACCTTTATGAGTTTTCAATAGATTATCATAAATAGAAGTCTACCCCTTATAGGTTTTCAAATATTTTATCCATAATCCTAATGCTTAAGGCCTTCCCTACTTTAAAAATTAAAAATATTCAAAATTTAGACCTCATAGTACCTAGAGAGAAGGTGGAGGCATAGATTGTGTTCTTAGAATTATTATTGATGAAGTCACACCTACAAAATCTATTATATAAGGTGTTTTCTTTGATTAGATGGATGGATATGTAACTTAGGTGACTTTTATTTGTTATATATTCTACTAGAGTTGGTTTGGAGGGATGAATTAGGGATCCTCGATGATTTTGATGATATAACTATCTATATGGGACAAATCCTTGAAAATATTCTAATAAACGAGAGTTTCTCACACCATATTGATCATAGTATTCAAAGTAACTTGGCACAACATGAAGTTATGAATGTCACCATCCTTTATTATCATGAGGGTGGCCCTTCTATTTAAATTTTTTGTTGAATTTATTATAATAGATCCTCAAGTTTGTTTACATGCTTCTTAGTCTAAATGCTAGTAAATGTATTACACAAAATCTCATTTTTCAAAATCTATAGCTCCTACATCACATTATCTCTTGAAGAAAGAGACTCTTTTAGTAAGAAATATATCTACTCATTTTTTGTTGATTGGTCCCCCATTATTGCTTTGGATTTGTCAACCTTGGAAAATTCTAGGTTGGTTTCACTCTAAGTGGAATTCCATGGTTGCTTCTAGTCGATCATGATTTTGTCCATGTGTTGAGCTTCAAGTGTAGTATTGTCTTATTGGTGTGAAATTTTTCTAGGGAGACAAATTGATGACTTCATTTCAATAGTGTGGGGAGAAAATTCCCTACTCTATTATTAATTAGATCTACCTTTATTGAAATCCAAAATGGGAAAATAATAAATATTTATAAATAAGGAAATGTAAATCATGGGGATAGTAATTTTAACGTGAAATTATGAAAATTAGTTTTCAGAAATGTATGTATGTATGTGTGTGTGTGTGTGTGTGTGTGTGTGTGTGTGTATATATATATATATATATATATATATATATATATATATATATAGAGAGAGAGAGAGAGAGAGAGAAGTTCTAGACAACATATTCATCAAGTTAGAAACTAAGACTAGACGAAAGTGTGGAGAGAAAATTTGAATTTCAAAGGGAGGAAATCTCTCTCAATAAATGGGTGGAAAATACATAATCATATCCTTAGGGATATGAAACATTCTATAAAATTACTTAATTATGATAATATAAATGAGTATCCTTCTATATTTTCTAACAAAAAACAACAAATATATTGCCTCTAATCCCACCAAGATTTCACATATGTTGGAAATATAAATCACAATTTTAGATATAAATTTTGTAATCTAATTTATTATTATTATTATTAATAGTTTTAATTTGATAACAATAAAAATGAGAATAAAATATGTTGAATTAAGCAAAAAACATGATCCAAAAGATATTACGAACACAAAGCTTAGGAACACCTCTTTGTATTGATTTTTGAATAGTAGAATGTCTGATCTCCCTTTACAAATCTTTGCCAAAAATATATCTATTTTGAACCTTAAAAATGAAATCCTAAATTATATTTATAGGTTAAAATACATGGTTATGGTGTAAAACACCTATTTTACCTTTTTACATGGTTGAAAAAACCCCAACAAGAAATTACAACTTGAAATGGTGTAAAAATGTTTTGAGCATTTAACACCACTTGAGAAAAACATTGGGAGTTTTTGCATTGCTTACAAAAACACATTATCAATTTGTATAACTTGAAAAATCAAGTTGGAAAAATTACAAAGACAGTTTAAAAAATAAAAACATACATTTTTAAGGGGAAATATAATGCAACAATGCAAATTAGGTGCAAAAGAAACATGAAAAGAAAATATAAAAACACTAAAAACAATTTCTTAATCTTCTTGATACTTTATTGATAGTTCTTTCCCTATCAAAAAATTATCAAATCTTTGGAAAAATGACCTTATAAAATCTTCATCTGGTCCATTTGTGTACCTATAGGTGATATCTACTAAGAAATAAAATTCTATCATTTCTTGAAGTTTACTTTGGAGACTGTTTATCTTCATGTTAATATTATCAATACCCACTTGGCATTTGGATAACTGGTGAATTTATTCATGACCAAATGCAAATATGGGATTGACAAATATCTTGAATTTTATCTTTGAGTTCTCTAATTATAGTTTCAATTAAAATTAGAATCCCATTTTGATCTTTGTCATTGAAAAAAGGATACTTTAAATTTTTGACCTTAGTGTCAATCTCCATCATCACGTCACTTCCAAGTGACCTTGCATTATTGAATTTCTAAAGGCATTGTTGAAGATATTAGATATTGAATTTTTTAACCCAAAGGAATTCAATTTGATAGATAACTTATTCCTTTATTGATGACTCCTTTTTCAATAATGTCAATAGAAGGAAATTTTGAGAATTCAACCAACTTGGGAATGAATTCTTCCTAATTTTGTTTCTCTTTTACATAACCACTTTTTTTTGTCATTAGTTGTTCACATTATGATCAAATTTTAGAGACCATTATTACCACATTTTTTGAGGTTCCTCAATCATTAACATTTTCAATCTAATATTTCACTGTGTTGCTTATTTGACCTACCTCTCTTACTTTCTCCAATGTCTCAGCATGAAGACTTAATGAAGTAATTACTAGTTGAATTGGTCTAATCAATCATTGTATCACTGAATTCAACTATATTACCTTTTCATTTAGTTTATTCTTCATTGTTTTATCCTTATCTATTTTTTTCAAAATGGTACTGATCACCAATTGTATGTCTCCCTTCATCAATTCTCTGGTAGATTTTCCTAAATGAACCATAAATACCTGATAGTATTCAATTTTGATTTTTGACTTATCCTTTTTGACTGTAGGAATTACCACATCTACATAATTCTCTCTCTTTTCATATGTTTCCATTTATGAAACTATTCTCACTTTTTTTGGAAGTTTTGAGATGGAAATTATCAAAGTTCCAAAATCTATCTCTTCAGATTCAACATTCTTATTTTCTTCACTACCATGGAAAACCAATCTAAAATTATCATGCTTGAGGAAGGAGGTGGGATAGAAGTTGAGACTTGTGTAACAAGCATAGCTAGAGTAAAATAAGGTGTTTTCTTAGTTGTGGCACCTTGGAAAGATGTTTCTACTTGTTTTTATTTATTGATTGTATCAATTAGAGTTATTGGATAAGAGATGAGAGTTAATTCAATATTCAAGGGAGAAGATGAAGAAATATGAATGATATCTTATAATGGAGAGAGTATATGACATAGGGAACATCATATCATTTGAAGCCAAAAATTGATGGGTCATATTCTCTATGACTTTTTAATAATGCATGAAACTATCAACATGAATCTCTTGAGGAATTAAAAGACTAAGAGAAGAGACATTTTCACCTAACCTCTTTATTTTTAGTTTGAGAATCTTCCATGGTGGAATGTCTTGTTTAATAGCTTCTATTTCAGGTTCCTCTTCTATCATTGGGGGTTTTCTAATTAGACCTACTTCATCTAGTTTTATAATTCATCATGTTGTTTATAGAAGCTATCAAATTCATCCTCCTCAAGAGGTGTAGGGAAATCAATGTTTCCAACATCCACTCCTTTATTCCTCAACCACTTAAGCATTTTATCAAGTAGTGCTCTTCTTCTACTTCTAAGATAAGTAGATCAATTATTATCCCAATGGAATACAAGTAATGGATTTGTCACAATGTTTTCTTTTTCAAAGATGGAATATAATATGACCTCATCATCCACCAACTACTTTGGCAATTTCATTATGCCAAATTTGACTATTTGTTTCATGATAAACTATGAATAGTCTCTGATCCTTACTACTTTCTCATCATTTCAATCCATCCAATAGTCTTAAAAATGTGGGAGATGTTGATATGAAGGTCTAATATTATGCTCAATCAAGCCCCTGATGTCAAATGTAAACCTACTTTCAAAAGTCCTAAGATTATTACAAGACATGTATTGTTAAATTGTCTTGGCCTTTATTAGTGATGGGCAAGTGTACCTACCAATTGAGATTAGAAATGTCAAATGTAAACCTACTCTCAAAAGTCCTAAGATTATTACAAGACATGTACTGTTAAATTGTTTTGGCCTTTATTAGTGATGGACAAGTATACCTACCAATTGAGATTAGACATTTAACTCTTATGTTATGTCATCTTATTATAAACTTATGTGTTTCAACAAGTTATCTTTCCATTTCCATCAATTCCCACTTATCACTAACATATCATGGAAACATATAAGGAGTAACCTCAAAACCACTAATTCTCAAATAACTAAAAGTTGGGAAATATATTAACCAAGTTCCCCATATAACTATCTCTATGGTGGCTACTACTAATATCCTCATGTTAAAGATATCCTTTTCAAACAGCTGAATGATGAAGTGAATAAAACAATCATTCACCCTTTTGAAATAATAGACATTTTCTTTCAATGTCAGTTGGGGATAGAATTCATTTAACATTTCCTTCCCAAAATCACCTACTATATGTAATCCATCAAAATATCTTTGGCTCTCTACATCATAAATGAGATATGAAGTCATATAGAATATTGACATGGCTTTCACCTCCATTAAATATTTATTAATTGCATCACTAATCAACTATCCCCAATTGATATATTGTTTATTTTTGAGGATGATCCAAATGAATCTATACATCCATGTCTAAAAGTTCTTCATTGTTTGGCTTCTCACTATCCTATGCAATAGTGTTATTATGTCATTTAATTCTTTCTTGAAATTAGACCTTATAGTATTTTTTGGGAGTCATGTGGAGGAATGTTTTAGCTTTTTAACCATCCATTGTTGACTTGTTTAGCACACATAATACTATTATCATCCCAAAATCTTTGAGAAAACTTAGGAGTCAGATGTACAAAATATTTATGATTCAAAAGGTGAAAAACAATTTATATACGCTTAAGAATAAATCTCGCTACTAATTTTTCCTATGAATCTCTCACTTCCATTATCTCTGATTTATATTTATTTTCCATGACCAAGACTATATCAAGAGACTATATTGAAATTAGGAATGCTAATGCTTGTGCGAATTCATAGTAAAAAATGCTTTGACCAAAGTCAGATTTATGCACTATGTTCATCCTTTCCAAAAAAGCATCTGAGTCAATGTGACCTAGATTGGTATCTATGATATTTTAAACATTGGACTCCAGTGGAAAAAGAGGTGTTATAATAATTGATACAACTTAATTATCTTAGTTAAGATTTCTTAGGGTGTACACATGCCTAAGTGATCAGTGGGCCACATTAGACCTTAGTGGGAGACAATGGTCTTACCACTAACCTAGTGGGAGGGCCAACTACTTATCCTTCACTCACCTTTTACTCTTTCCTATATTATGAGAACCCTTGGAGTGTATTTGTAAGCAAAGGAAGTAAGTAAGAATGAAAATTGTAAGATTAGCAAATCAAGCTAGCTAGTCATAGAGAGGTGAGAATCATGGATATATAGAGAGACTTTGAATTATATTTTATTTGTGAGTAATTGATAGCTTGTGTTGTGTGTAATGAATTAATGAGTATGGCATGCCTATATGATCCTAGTTAGAGTGTTTATGACTCTAATATGGTATTAGCATAGTTATGACTCTAATATGGTATTAGAATAGGACATGGTATCTGTTACTTACTTTTTTATCTCATTTTTGTATTTAGCCTTCTCTAAGCCTATCTAAACCTCATATCTATTTTTTATAATTTAAAAGTTGATTTTTTTTAATTATTTGGATCTATTGAATTTTTGGGACCATATTATACACTTTAAGATTGAAGAGCTTAGGCATACCTTGATCCAAAGATGATAAGATCTTAATATATGTAGAATAATCTCAAACCAATTATATATTTCTTGAGTCTCAATCTTTCTAGAAGTATCATTTCAAAATTTTATAGATTTGAAGATTTTATCCCTTGCCTAGATCCTAGAAAATTAGTAGAATAAGCCCAATCTAGTTAAAATTTGCAGGTCTTTTATTTTCTTTGGAATGCATTTGAATTTGATTATAATAAAGATACATCATTACTTCTTATTAACTATAAAAGTGGCATATGCTTATTTGTATCCTAATCTTGGTTGTAGCTAGCTAGATTCAATCCTCATTTGACTTGTTGTTGGAGCCTCCCACATGGCCTAGTGTTATCTGAGTATACGTAAAAATATCATAGAGACAAATGTTGCATTGAGGAAGCATGGTTTTCATCACATTATTTGGAAATAATATTTCCTAGATTGTGGTATTTAAAACCACCTTCCAACATGGGTTTTTAATGGCTCAACCAAATTTTTTTTCTATTTTATTTGATGGTGTAACATTTTAAGTAGAATGCCATGTAAATTTTAATTCTATGGCACCTTCATAGTCTACACTACCATAACATCATTAGGGATCCACCATTGACTCTTTATAGAAAGAATAGACTCTTTTTCATGGTCTCCAGTAGTTGTCTTAAATCCACACTATCCTCCAAGTTATCCACATTCCTACACGCCCTCATTATCTCCCACAAACTCCTTTTGGCCTCTAAGACTCAATCAAAGTCCCAAGGCTACATATTTAACATGCCTTCTATATGTTGTTTCTTAGTGATGATATTTTACCATTTGGCTTACCCACAGGCTCATCCAAGCTTTCATCACTACTCTATGCTCATCATTCTATTATTCCTTTTGTCAAAATGTAAATAATTACAAAGTTAAAAGTTTTGGAAGTTGTTTAAAAATCAAAATTACTTTATGATATGAGTAATTTGTTGTATAAATTCAAAAAATCTTAATTTATGACCTTTTGATATTAAATCTCATGAGAAAGATTTATTAGTGGGGAGGTTTTACTTTATTAAAGTGGTTATATGTGAGTATTAAAAATGGGGGATAACATCATTTATGGGGTGATTTTTTAAGTGGGGGGCATAACTATTAAAATTTAAATTAGAGGAGACTTGTCACCTTTTTTGGGGGGTGCATTTTAATAAGTGGAAGACATTATTGTTTAGGTGGGGATTAAATTATTTTAAGTAGTGGAATTTTTAAAAGTGGGGCCGTTTGAAAATTATTTAGTCGCCAACTTTATTAAGGTGGAAAAGAATTTGTAATTAGTGTAGTAATTAATTTGAGTGAGACAAAATTGTAAGTAAGTCAAATTTATAAAAGGGATAAGCACTATTGTAAAGGGTAAAAATATTGTGTTTTGATTTTAACTCGACTATCGAAGATGGAAGGTAAGGTTTAGTCTAGAAGGAGGTCAGACACCCTCATAATAAAAACAAATGATTTTTAGTGTTACCTAATGTCCTTTATAGGAGGCATTTTTAATGCCAAATTGAGTGTGTTTATCACTCCAAACCCCCACACTCTAGCCCCTTATCACTGGTACACTTATGGATATATTTTTGGTTAAGCCTAACATCCCACATTATTTGTGTATGTTTCTTTTGAAACTTTATAGTTGTTAGATGTGATGTCCCTGACACACATTAAAATGATTTTCCATCCATATTCATTTGGGATGGACTTCGGATCACTTATGATGGTAATTTTGACCACAAGTCAAAATGAGTCAACCCCCTATTGTCCAAAACTTGATGTAGGGGTTTATGAGGGTCCTATATGGTGTTTCATGGTCTTATTTGATGTCATTTAATGTGGAATCACCTTTTTCATAGTAATTTTTCATCCTAACTCATTATTTATTACTTAAACTTCATATTTTGGCCATTTATGAAGATGGTATGGTTTTCCAAGCAAGACAAGTGTTAAAAAGTCTTTCTCAATGTGTGTGGGTTAGATACATGTTAGAAATGTCAGTCCCTAAATAAAAATTGTAGGTAATCTATTGAAACAAGATTAAGGGTGGAAATTTGCATAGTTTTAGAAGTTTTATAGCCTCTAAAGGAAGGTGGCATGTGTGTAAAGCATCTGCAATGGCTCTCTGAATTCCATGGAGTCATACTAATATTTTATCTACTTTGGAATTCTTGAAAATGGTTAAAAACCATTATTATCCTTTATAACCCATATAGACATACAAAAATAGTCAACAAGTTACTGGTAAATTGATGGTAAGTGTTGTCATTGATGTCTAAAAGGCATGCACAATGACAAAGTGGTCTAGTAGGTGTAGTGAGATGGAGTGTGGTGGTCTAATGTGCTTAGTACAATGAGATGCTTACATGGAGGTTAATTAGATAAATGTATGGTGGCATGGATAATGGTATTGTATTGAAATACATGATCTTGGAATGTTCTATGTAGGGTAGAGTTGTTTCATGAGGTTCTCATGAAGTATGCAGGTCTGGTAGGTTTGACCATGTATGGTTGCCTATAGGGTTTTGAGTCCTATGGCTTGAATGACATGGCAAGGAGATCAGTGTGCTTTGAATATACATATTATACATGTAAATGATTCTAAGAGGTTAGATATATAATTTGATAAATGGTTAGTGGTCTACAAGATAGTTTGGCTCTTAACCTAGTTAGCCTGGGTGGGCTTGTGAGGCCTTGTGAAGGGTCAAAGAGTGTTTTTAGGTTGGTAAAGCTTGTATTTTCATGGGATATGGTCAAGAATTTTTTTTAAAGCATGATTATGATGTTTTAGGTTAGATCAGATGAGAGATAAATTCAAAAATGACTTCATGTGATTCAGAGGATGCTCAAATGGTGTGTTTTGATCTTGAGAGGAAAGTTCTCACATTATTTAGCTCATGTAAACATTACATTCAGAGATGATTATTTGGATATTTTTGTAAATTTTACTAATAAATTTTTCCAAGCATTATTTCATGGATTAAGGACCTATTATTTATGAACAATTGCTAATAAGGTAAGTAGGTTTTTATGTGCAAAATTCCTAGTCTTAAGACCTGATGTTGAAGATATTTCTTGTTGATTATTAAAAATGTGTTGGATGTATATAATTATGTTTTAAGGTTTTATATTACTCCTCTAGGATTATGAATATGTTTTTGGTCAATCTTGACTATTTTTGGGTCCCATAGAAAAGTGCTTTTGAACAGTCTTTTTGATATTGTGAGAGATTTATGAAAGTAACCAAGGAAAAAATGAGTGTGTGATGAATATTATAACTTGATTCAAAAATTCATCAAAATTTTTAGGAAGATTCATTTCTCTATGTCAAATTTCTATGTTCTCAATGTTGTCTAGTCGATATGAAAAAAAGGGTGCCATGAGTGAGAAAAACTAGTCAGAGTGAGAAGTCAAATTGGAAGGCCTAATTAGTGAGTAGGGATGGGTTTGAGATCTTGGAGGTTATTTATGGGATGTAATCCATTTGTTCATGAAATTGGTATTATTCCTAGTCACTTGGATTTTAGTGAATGTTTGACTCATAATTGACCACGATGGTTTTGCTAGTAAAAGGAACTCGGTTTGAGTGATTGAGTTTGATTACAAGGTAGATGGTCAGATCAAGTGTTCTTGATGGTTGGAGAGAATTCAAGACTAATTGAATATATTATATATTTATTTTTAATGTTTTACCAATCTCTTATTTTTCAAACATAGTCTTATAAAGTGAAGCTATGCTTCATTTATAAGGAGTATGTTACATGGGCTCACTACATGAACTAAAAAGTTGTTGCAAAGGTTCATGGCTGACCTTGGAAGACATAAGTGATTATTTATAAGATATCCTAAGGATAAATAGTTGACCATAATTGATAATGGTATATATATTAGATGTTTTTATTCTCTTTAAATGGGTGATCAAGCTAAGAAAAGCAAGTGTGTGTGTTGATATTTGGAGACCTTGTGTAAAGGTTGTTGGGGGTCTTGGTGACAAATGTTTATATGAGATTGAATAGAGAAAAAAATCATTAGAATCAACATTATTTTTTGATTATATTTATTAATTTTACTATATTTATGAGTGCATATTTGTATTTGAGTAAAATATTTGTGAAGGGGTTATTGCTTGTATTGAAGAGATAGCTTGGTGTTGGTTACTTGTTTGGAGTTGCAACTTGGAAAAGAGTGTTCTTGCAAGGTTTCTCTATCATATTAGAATCAATAAGAGTTTAAGAATTTTTATTTTGATAGGTGTTATGTTGGTGCTCAACATCTTAGGCAAGTTGGTACTTGTCATCTTTAGGGGTTGGTGTTCCTTGTGAAGTGGGTGCTTCACTAAAGCCTCATGTTTGTGATCATCTGATAGGATTGTAGTCCATTATTTTTTAGACTTGAGAGTGGGTTTTATCCCCCATGAGGGTTTTCCACATAAATATTTATGTAATTTTTATAATCATGTTTGTTATTTGATTCATATATCTTTATATTGATGTGATTGATTACGTAGCTTGAAGAGTTGGCAATTAGATTGCATTATTGTTAAACATTGATTCACCCCCCTCTCAATGTTTTGTACCTCTATCACAAGTTTATTATTTTTATGGCTAGTAGGATAGGTTTCAGGTCAAATGCCTCTTGGTGGAGTTAATACACTTACTTTACTTCATTTTCATGGTAGGATCTCAAGGATTGGTTACCTATAGTTTATGAAACATCCTTTAGAAGTGGGCTGGTATTTTTTGCATGTTGTTTCCCACACCCTATAGGTTTCTTTGTTGTATGAGTAAGTATATATAATAAAATGGTTGAAATTGTTTATACATGGATTATAAATAATTATCTCATAATCCCCACATTTGGTTTCATGTTTTAAAGTGTTTTTATGGGCAAAGAAAACATTTTAAGTTGCAGGTTGGTCTCATATGGAGTGACACATAGATTTTCACCACCTATAGAGGATTCATATAATTTTTATGGTTTCATGTGAATGTGATATGATTTAGTTCATGTTTTCATGTCTTTTTTAACCTCTTATATTATAAACTTAACTCTTAAGGTTCTCACATGGAGTTACAGTGAAAATGTGATATAAAGTCAATTTCTCACATATAATTAGCTCTCTACTTAATTCCACTTGTAGTCATGGCATGTGGAGATATAAGAATGTCCATGGAGGTATAATTAAGTTTAAAAGGGGTGTCAAATACATTATTTAAGCATAATCCAATGATCTACTCTCTCCAAATGGCATACAACAAGCTAAGATGAGTAATGCAAGCTATATACACAGTCTTAAACCATGTATGTATATCTATAGGTTCCCATGGAAGGCCAAACATGTTGGAAAGGAGATTTGAAATTATTTTAACTATTTCATAGTTATAAGGATTCATTGGAACACCTTGAGAGGGTCTAAGAATTATTTAATGCTAAGACATCATTTAATTATTTATGTCTTACCTTCACTACCTTGTCTACAACATTACAACATACCTATATGTGTCTTCAAGAGCTAATCATGTGAGTTGAAGACATGAAGACTAGTTTTAAAATTTTCAAGGAGGACAAGATCAATTGGAGTACCTTTATTAAGGTTGGAACTAAGTGTAAGTACATACACCATGCACATTAACTATCTCACTTTCACTACCTTGCTTGCAACTAAATGTCCACCTACAGGTGGTTCCCATAGAGAATTGAGAAGGTTTAATGGAGGATTTTTAACATGTTTTGAGACCTTCATAAGGTTTTTGAGTTTTAAAATGCCATGATAACATTGTTTCAATAATTTTATTAGTAGGAAGGTTTGAAATCCATCTTCAAGATGGAGGATTGAGCTTTAGAGACAAGTTCCCTAAAAGCTCCAAAATAGAGCCCTATGTGATTTTGGTGATTCCATACAATAATGTATTAATGATCCTTGATAAATTAAAAGACATCCACCTTATATCTATTATATAGGGTTAATATCTTTTAAAAGGGAGGTGGGTGTTTGGTCCCAAAAGTGGTGTAATGGAGGCCTTAAAGTTGCACATTTGTTTACTATAGACATTTAGTGATGTCTACAAAATTGAACTTCTAAGTGACCTTCACATCCCAGGGTGGAAATGTGATAACATGCATCCATGCTAAATGGTCCTATTGAGTTTAGGAATACACAAAGGAATAAAATAACATCAATAAGGGTGGTAATACTATGTTTTAAACCTATATATACACCTACAAGTGTACTTTTGCTTAAAAAGGCCATCTATAGTTGGTTATGGATTCCAACAAGTCCATAGTGTGAGCTTAAGCATGGAAACATAAAAACATGAAAATTTACAGAGTTAAAAAATGCCTCCAAGACTTTTAGAAGGATCCAAAGGTATGTGTCATAGTTATCAATGTGGATACTCACCTATAGGACCCCTATTTTACCATTAGTGGTCAACTGTAGTTGACTATAGTTTGAAAGTAAGATAGAAACATTATGGTCTTGGTGTTGATATAGGTTAAGATTGGCATGAAAAGAGTTTAAATGATTTGAAATTAGTCTTGGGAACCTAAATAAAGTCAGAGACCATGAAACTCAAGACATAAACATGAAATACTCATCTACAGGCTTACCTTTTCCATAGTAAGCATATAGTCTACAGTCAAGTCTAGTTGAGAAAAGTATGAGTTGAAGGAGATAACATAGATGATGGGGAAGTTTGAAATTATTTTGAATAACTTCATAATAATTAGATTCATCAATAATTTACTTATACCAAGAAAATAGAGCATGAAACCATTCTCAAGGTGTACTTGTAGCCAACATACATAAATCTTGAATAGTCTATTTTCCACATTCTATCTTAAAGGTTTCATGATGTTGAGAGGGGTTATTGATGTGACTAAGCTCTACCATTTAAAAAAAAAGGTATTTATGAGTTAATTGAGCCTATCATGTGGTTAAAAAACTTTAGAAAATAGGGTAAGTACCCTTTATTCTATCTTAGAAAGAGGGTATTCCCATGATGAAAATCTTACAAGGTTATAAAGTAAATGACAAAAACATGACTTGAAGATTATGTAAGCCTTACATAATCATATAGTAAGTTGGGTTGGACATGGATTAACATGAATATGTTGGAAAATGTTGTAATTTATGTCAAAGGTAATGATAAATTGGTGATTTCATTGATGAAGGTTGATATCATGAAGTGATAAGAAGGCTTTGAGAAGTCTAGTTCTGGCATGAGAGACCTAGTATGAAGAAATAGGCTTGGTAGCCTAGTGTGTTGAGAATTTTGAGGCTAAGGAGAAGATTTTTTATAGTTATGGATAATGGAATGAAGGTGTTTGACATGCTTTTAAGGTAGGTTTGCATGATTGGTGGTTCTATACCTAACATATATAAAAATCTAGTGAGGTCCAAATGGAGGGTCAATTTGAGTTGTATAGGTGTTGAAACCTATGTAAGTATTGAATGAGGTTTGACAAGGTGGGTCAAATGTGCTGACCAAGTTTCAATTTTTAAGGAGGAAGAGAAAGAAATATATCATGTTGAAAGGTTTCCTATACATGCAAAATGAAGGTTTCCAAGCTCAAGAAGGAGGTTGAGATGCTTATTGACATGTGTAGAGTTTGAATGGTGACCTAAGCATTTTGGGAGAGGTGAAACATGGTTATAATAAGGATTTATAATAATTTTATAGTTGTTCTAGGTACACATAGTTATGAACATTCATTAAGAATGTAAACTAGTCAAAGCCCTCCTATAAACCCTCATTGTGGAGCAATTAGAAAGATATGAAAGGCTAGTAATAAAAATGGATTGGAAAGTAAATTTTGATGATTATATGATGTAGAGGAATCCTCTAGGCATTCCCAAGAAGTTTTGGTTTGTCAAGGTAGTAAGTATAAGGTATAGAAAAGTGTTTATTTCTAGGGAATTTGATGCTACATAAAGAATTTACCAAGTCAACACATGTCAGTTGATGGAGATTAAAGGAAAATAATTGTTATTAAGGTTCATGAAGTTTTTTTTGCTTTAAATATTCATTTTTTTAATTATTTTGGTTAATCAAATTGACCTCTCACTAATCTATAGATAGTGAGAATAGTGAGAAAAAACTATTTATAATGAAAAGGTGATTAGGGATGAATCCAATGGTTTTGGGTATTTAGTCAAGACCTATTGGGTGAATATTTTGTCATCAAGAAACCGAAAAAAAATGGGTATATTGAACATAGTACAAGGAGATTTATACGATAAAAAGTGTGGGTTTACCACATCATAGTGAGATAAATCCCTCCTCTCATCAAGGGGAGGTTCCCTATAAACTATTTATATATTAATATGAACTGAAAATAGACTCAGGGGTGAGATTACATCATCCATCTCTCTTTTTTTAGAGATGATGTTTACAAAGAAAAAGAGAAATCTTGGTTAACGACTGAAAGCATTTCTCTTCTTTCAAAAATGATGTTTAGTAAATGGTAGAAAATATTCTTGAATAGTAACTAAATCCATGAGAAACCCATAAAAGCACAAAGTCTTTCATTTCTCCCCTTACTGATTTAGAATGTACGTAATAGTAGAGTGAAGTGTAGCTCAAAGTCTCCACTATAAACTACCACAAAGCATAAAATTATGAAGGATAAAAGTAGTTTAAAGCCTTTCTAATACCCTTATCAATAAAACAAGAGAAACACGAACTAAAGGCAATTATAGTAGCAAAAAGTATTCATAATTAACTTCAGAACATCTTCAGATAATTTCAACACACTTTGCTTGTTTAATTAAATAGATGAGAGATTATTAGGAAAGGAACATAAGCACAATTTCCTAAATAACATGAGTTATTCCAACACAAAGTTTTAAAGTAACCTACTTTCTCATTCATTCAATAAAATATGATATACAACCGAGCTCAAAGTCTCAGGAAACATCTCAATTTGGGCATAGTTTTTTCTCTCTATTATCAAAAGATCCATTTATTATAAAAGAGGCTCCTTCTATATATAGGGAGAAGCCTTGAGACTTGAGAAAAAAATTAAATATTATAACCTAGTCAAAGATGAGAGTCTTTGTTGACTTTGGAACCTTATAGATTTTTACATGTAATTACACATGACAAAAGTACATGTGTAAATGTCCCAAGTCAATTACAAAGTGCATTTAGAAAAATAGAAATTAAACCAATGGAAATTTGATTCAATTTGTAGCTCCATCCTTCCTTATATGAGTGTTGTATAGGGTGATAGCCACCTGAATCCTGATACTATCTAGTGCAATCATATTTTTGAAGACCACCTTAGCCCTGACTATGGCATCTCTCGCTACTATGATTGATTTTTCATGACTAGTTAACTTGGTTCTTAGATTATCCAGAGTTAACTGATTATCTAGGATGTTATCCATAGAGGCCACTGAAAATGCTTTCTCATTAAATTCCCTTCAAAACATACCTTCAAATTCCTAAATCATTTCTTCTGCTGAAATGAATTGGTTGTCCTGTATTTCAAGTATTCAAGGTAGCTCCTCCAATTTATGCAACAGACTGATATCACTTTATTCCCTAATGTCTCTAGAAGATTTGAGGTCGCTGATTAATTCTTTAAGCACTTGAATTCTATATATTAATGTTTCTTTAGTTTCAACATATGAGTCTCTATCAGAAATGATGCCAATTGATATCAGAGTGCCTATTTTTAGATTCTTCATATCTGTCCATTTGCCAAGATATTTATCTATGCTTTTAATATCCTAAGAAATGATATTGATAATCTCATCTAGTTTAGCTCTCATTTTCTTCATCTTACCCATTTTCTCAGACAATTCTATAATCAAGGAAATCCCTTGTGCGTGCATCTTGTCTAAGTAATCTTCAAGCATTTTGCCCTTGAGATAGGTTCTGTCTACTTTCTGGATCACGGGATCATCTATGGAGATAGCCTCTAGAGTTATTGCTTCTAGAGTGAGAGTGATTCTTCTTATCACTACAGTAAATTATTCCACCCTCACCTTATAATGATCTTTCATTTCTATTTCCTAGTCAAATTTTTGAACCATAATATCTATTGCCAATTGCAAATCACTCTTGGCACCTTCATGAGTTATCTTCCCTAACTCAATTCAAGAGATAGAGTAGCTCCTTATATCAAAATTTTCAAGAGTTACATCTCGTGGAGTTTTGGCTATTTCCAAAAAATTGTGCCCCTTATTTTCAATCATCTTTGAAAGGATCTTTGGCTTCTTGAAAGTCTTAGCTCTTACCAGCATCATTTTACTGAAGCCAAAGTCATCTAGAAATATGTCCTATTTTTTCCTTTTGAGTGTGTAAGCCGATAAAGAAGGTGGGAGAGGAGAAGCACTTACATTAGAAATGATCACTATAGTTGGCATCACTGGGGTAGCACTTACACTGCTAGTAGAAACAATGGGTGTAGTATCAATTAAAAAGACACTTGCTGCTTAATGGTCGAGGGTAAAACTATCTCCAATGTTAAAATATGCAGATGACAAATTGGGGATGGATCCTAATGAATGAATAACATCTCTAGAAGTGCTTTTATGGTCACCAAAAATAATATTAGAAGGAGAGGCAGCTCTAAAAGAGGGAACACTAATTGGAGAAATAGTCAAAGGAGTTGCACTAGGTGAGTGGCGTAGAGAAGAAGAAATTCCTGTGTCTAGCTGCACACCCTCTTGTAGAGATAGAGTTTTTGTCTCTTACTGACCTACAAGCCTATCATCAATTTCCATTTGTCATACTACTAGTTATTTAGAGCTTTGCTTCTCAACCTCCATATCTATTATTTCTAGCTCTTTTTCTACAACTTTTGATTTCTTTGTTGCAAAAATGATCCTAGGCTTGTGGGGCCTAGAAGGAGAAAGAACATCACTTTTATTCTTTGTTCTATTTTTTTCTCTCCTCCTTGTCTCTTCTTAAAATTTGGCCTTTGATCCCATAATGAATTATTTCAAAGTGATCCCCTTATTTGCTAACCAATCATTGGTGTTTGCCAATATTGGTTCAAATCTCATCCTCAAAGAGGTCAACTCTTTTTGAGACCATTGGATTAGGGGAAGAGGAGCATTGGCAAATTGTTCAGCATGATATCTATTATTGATCAGATCTCTATCATCTACTAGATTTGTAGGAATATCAGTGAGCCCTAGATATTCTATTTGTTTAAGAGATAGTCTAATGTAGTCCATCTTTCTAATATCTTTTGTTGTCCTCAAATCAATCTAAATGTATTTGATCATAGGTTCATGGAATTGGGTCTTCCTCCTGATCATGTCTTTATGCCTCTATAGTCAAAATTTGGTCTCTTTTTGAAATGCTTCATGGTTACAAGTTAAATTTTGGTTTCCATTGATCTAGCTTTTGTAGCAGTCAATATTGAGAATCTGCCAATTTCAATTGGGAACCTAAAATCAAATTTCTTGAGTTCCATCTACTTATTGTGCATGACAAAAATTGGCCTGCATAATTCCATCAAGACCAATTTATCTGAAGGGAATCTTGGAAGCATATAGGGATAGCTTTGGAAAAAGCCAACCCATAGATAACAAAAAGTAGGGAACTGTAAGAACATACACCCAAAGTCATTCACCATAGTTCGGGATTCATCTGACACTCTTTTCTATTCTAATTGGTGGTCAAAGAGACACAAAAATATTGCAAAGAAAGCCTCATTTACCCACCTAAAATGATGGATAGAACCCTTTAATGTTATCTGAGGGTAATATTGATATACTAGGGTTGTTTTTCTATCTCCCTCTAATGTTAAACTTGGGAAGGTTCTCATGGACACTGTAATATATACCAGGTATGAAGTCATGTAGAGTTTAGAGGTAGTAGATACATTTGTCAATTGCTCATGTAGAGCATTGCTAATTTGTTCTCCCAAGAAAATGACTTTTTTTCCTTAGAGAATTATCTTAATGAAGGGATACATCCATTCATGAAATTGAGAGGAAGAACATAAACCTCATACTCTGCTGAGAAGAGTAATCAAGTCACCAACCTCATCTATAAAATTGCTCCTTGGAAAGTTTCATGGCCATCTGGACAAGTTCACTCTGGGAGTTTTGAGCCATATATTATTAATCACTTTCTTTGTTTTCTCAAGATCTTTATCATATTCCTTTTATGCTTCAATGAAGTTAAGCTTCAACACATCAGTAGCAAGAGGGCACATGAACACTTTGTCAATGAACTCAGGGTCTAGTCTAATTACTACATTACCACTAGAATCTAGCACAATCCTGTTATCTTTGTTGTAGAGTTGGGTGCACTGGAGAATGAACTATGTGTGATGAGCCACCATAGGAAAAAAGGAGACCAGATGAATATTGCTCTCAATTATCCTCTTTATTTTAGAGATATGATTGTTAACTTTGGTTCTTTCTATGAACTCAGCCATATTTACGTGCCTGATCTCTGTATCCCTAATGTCATCAACATTAGAAGTAACTAAGGTGACTGAAAAAATACCTTGATACTGGTACTTCATTATCTTTAACTTATTTGTAGAAACCTTAGTCATCGAGATGAGCCTTTGTCAAAAGTATATTGATGAAGAAGGATCTTGAAGAGGAACTGTAATAAGAATCATGATCGTGCAATTAGGAGAAATATTGGCAATCTAGAAAAATTACACGTTGGATAATCATGACTATGGAAATGCACTTGAAAGGGATAAGGTGCGAGCAGGTTGAAAAGTGAAAGGGAAGTGGGCTCGAGAAAATGGGAAAAATAAAATTTTATTAGAGTTAGATCTCCGGAGAGAAAGTATGCAGGGGTAGCAAAAATTGCCGCTCTTGCATGTGGAGGAAGGTCCTATACATAAGCAGTGAAAATCACCACCTATGCATGTGAAACTGCTAGGATGGTGCATCAGTGGAAATAATTACTACCTATGCATGTGGAAAGGGACATTGTGTAATGGCGGTAATTTCTACCATCAATGCACAAAAAGGGGAAGAACTGTGTGAGGGTGGCAATTTTTGTCACCCTTACACGGGGAGGAATGAAAAGTTGTAATGGTGGCAAAAATCACCGCCTATACATGGAAAGAGGTAGATTATGTAAGGGTGGTGATTTTTTCCACCATTACATTGGCTAGAGTGGCTGATGGGTAGGAAGAAGGGGAAGAGGGTTTTCTCCACTTAGACGGCCTCCTCGACAGGAAAAAATGGAGGAAGGGGAAGAGGAATATTAGAAAACTTAGACAAGAAAGGAAAAAAGGAAGGGAACTAGAATAGAAGAAGGAAAACAAAAACAAAACAAAAATTGAAACAAGAAGAGAAAAAATGAGAAACCCTACCTGGAAAATCATGATTCAATGCTTGAATCTGATGAAAACATGATTCCACTTGCACACACGATCATCCAAATGCAGGAAGGAGGAGAAAACAAAGTGGAATGAAACAAAAAGAGGAGAATTTTTTTTTAAAAGGGGTGAAAATCAACCCCAACAACTTGGTGTAGATGGCCATAAATGCCATGTGCAAAAATCAATATCATGTAGGGGTGGCCAAAATTGCCACCTCTACATGATGAGGTTAGAAGAGGGATGTAGGGGCGGCATTTTTTGCCACTCCTACATGAAGCAAAATAAAAATGCAAGGGCGATGATTTTTGCTGCTCTTGCAAAAGAATGCAAGGATGACAAAAATTACCACCTTTGCACTAGAAACCAAAATCCACATGTAGTGGTGGCAAAATTTGCCACCTTTACATGTGAACTCAAGTAAACACCTCTCAAAATTACCAAAATTTTTGTCATCTAATCACATCAAAATTTTAATGATTTTCACATTTTTTGAGAAATCACAACAAGGGAACATCATGAACTTTTAACAATGCCTGTTAACCAAACATGAGATCAAGAAAAACTTGCCTCGAAAGATGAATTTAGAGAGAAAAACATGAAATAGACAAGGTTCATAGGGGTTGTTCCAAAAATGAGTGTAGCTGATTTTGGGAACAACAACTAGCTCATGTTGTGGAACTTCCATTAATCAAAACTTGAAATGATCAATGGGAGAAGAAAGTAGTCTCTAAGTTCCTTCATCCAATCCATTGGGCCATGGAGTCAAGACAAGAAAGGAAAAGACATGAAAAACCAAAAGGAAATAAATAACACAAAAACTATACAAATGTACAAGTGAACCCATCTGATACTTCAAGGATTGAAGTGCTTCAAATGTTGCCCAATATGA
Source organism: Torreya grandis (assembly GCA_037957365.1). Classification (NCBI taxonomy): domain Eukaryota; kingdom Viridiplantae; phylum Streptophyta; class Pinopsida; order Cupressales; family Taxaceae; genus Torreya; species Torreya grandis. The sequence continues at coordinate 2,822,655 of JARHVA010000272.1, forward strand.
GGTAGTGAGAATGGCACTCCATCTTGATATTCTATCAAGAAGCTATTTTCACCACAGCCCTGATGAATGGTAAATGGACCTCTCCACAAAGAATCAAACTTACCGTGCATTCCTTTTGGTTTTCTCCTCTTGTCCCATAACAAGACTTGATCTCCAATCTAAAAATCATGAATCCTTGCCCTCTTGTCGAAGAGTTTCTTCACCTAATGTGCAATAATTCAGTCCACTACCATGGTTCGTTGCTCATCTAATTTAGTTAAGAACATGATCCTTTTATCAGTAGAATTTTTGAAGGTTAAATCTTTGATTGCCTTTCCCAACCTTACTGCTGGTAGTTCCAGGGTGATTGGTATCTCTACATTCAAACCATACAAAATTTGGATTGGTGACATGCTTATTTCCCTCTTGGGTGTAATCCTATTTGCCCATAAAGTGTCAAATAATGCTTTATGCCAAGTCCTCTGATTATATTCTACCAATTTATTGATAATGTAACCAGATTCTTGTTACTCGACTCTGCTTGGCCATTTCCTTGTGAAAAATAATTAGAAGAGTGGGAGAGGGTAATCTTATAATAAAAGTAGAACTAGGTAGTCTCATGAGAAGAGAAACATGATGCATTGTCTGTTACAATCTTAGTTGGAACCTCAAACTGAGAAACAATATTTTCCTTGAGAAAATTACATACCACTTTTGAAGTAGCATGTTTAGTTGGAATGGCTTCCACCCATTTGGTAAAATAGTCAGTCACGGTGAGAACATAGTCATGCCCAACACTTGAGGATGGGTTCACTATGTCAATGAAATCAATACCCCATTATTGAAAAGGTTCTTCAATCACCACTGGATTGAGGGGTAACACAGCCAATTTAGGTTTCTCGATAAACTATTGACACAATTCACACCTTTGTACTCATTTGTACATGTCTTGAAACAGTGTAGGCTAATAGTACCTCACTCATAGAATTTTATGAGCTATCACTGGAGTAAAAAAATGTCTCCCACAAGCCAAATTATGGAAATATTCCAAAAGTTTACCTTGTTTCACCTTATCAATCCAACAAAGAAATACCCCATCAAGGCTTCTCTTATACAAACCATTGTCCCACAAGACATAGTTAGTAGCCTTTAACTTAACATTTCTTTTTTCTTTGTAGGATATATTGGTGGGACACTCACCATAGGTAAGAAAATGAGTGATATTGGAATACCACTCATCTGTAGTAGCAATGAAGAGAATCATAGGCACGTCTTTAACCTCTATTTCTTCATTTTCTATTTCATTGGGGATATTATCAACAATAAACTAGCAGAGCCCCTTTCCCTACACAAGCTTGGTGGGTTTGATATCAAAATCAAACTCTTGAATCTTAGCAATCCAATTTCCTCTTTTAGTACCAAACTCTTGTTGAGTTAGAATGGACTTCACCATTGTGTTAGGCACCAAAACAATAGTATGTGAATTCAGAATATAGAATCTAAAATTCTTTACTGCCTTGACTATGGCAAAAGCATGCTTCTCCATATTTGAATAATTAAATTCATGACCTTCGAGAGGATAGCTCATGAATGATATGAGAGATTCCACACCCTCTTTATTTCGCTAAACTAAAATGGCTAAAAGTGTATGCTCAAAAGTATAGCTGTATATTACGAAGTCTTTGGTATAATCTAGACAAACTAAAATTGGTGAATGGGAAATTGCTTTTTTGATGTCTTCAAATGCTGACTTGCCTTTTGTGGTCTATAAAAAAGTGGCTTTTCCCTTCATCATGTCAACAATGTGGTGAGTCTTCTCTGTGAATGCTAGAATGAATCTTTATAGAAAATTCACCTTTCTAAAGAAAGAATGAACTGCCGTCTTACTAGTAGAAAGAGTAAGGTTTTGGATAGATTTGACTCTTTTTGAGTCAATTTTTATACCTTCTCAAGATATAGTGTGACCAAGAACTTTACCTTCTGAAACCCCAAAAATTGACTTCTTGGGATTAAGAGAAATACCATTTTGTTGATAGTGCTCTAACACTTATTGTAAATGGTGTGCATGATCAAGATGATGTTTGGAAAAAATGGTCAAGTCATCAAGATATACGATAATAAACTTCCCCATTTCATCTTTGAAGGCAAGATAAATTTCCCTTTGGAAGGTAGCGCTAGCATTGATCAAACTGAAATGCATTCTATGATATGTAAAAGTGCCCCAAGGTGTAGTGAAATTAATTTTATGTTGATCTGCTTTATTGACTTCTACTTGATTATACCCAGAAAAACCATCTAACATTGATAACATTTTTTAACCAGTCACTATTTGAAACACTTGATCCATAATGGGTAGAGGGTAGTTATCTTTTAAAGAAGATTGTTTTAGATTTTTGAAATCAACATAGATACGCATTTCTCCATTTTTTTTCTCACGAGAACTATGTTAGCAATCCAAGGTGGAATGATGGATTAGAAAAATAATCCTTGCATTCGACATTTTTTGGATCTCAGAAAGGATAGTGCCTGATACTTTGGGGTTGTATTGCCTTTGTTTCTAATTGTAAGGCAATGACCTAACTTTAAGAGGAATTTCATGCTGGATCTCCTCAGGCTTGAGAGATTTCAAATTATCATAAGAATATGCTAAAACATCAATGTAATGGTGAAGGAGAGTAACAAATTTGAGCTTTTCATTAGAAGTACAATAATTCCCAATGTTAACCATCTTGGGATTTTCTATTGTAATTAAATTAACTTGATCAAATTCCTTGAAGGAACTTGAATCCACTTGTCGCTGCTTGACATACCTGTCATGCTTATCAAACAATCTCTCGAGAGAAACCAAACTTTTTGAAATTTTATTTCCCTTGAGTTGAAGGAACTCTTTGCCAGTTTTGGAATTTAATTTAGGAACTGATTTCCATGTTGGAGATTCACTTCCTTGAAAATAAAGATCTTCAAAGTTATCCATCTTTTCCAAAAAAATATTGATTTGATTGTCATTATTAAACACTTGAAAATGACTGGCATTACCAAGTACACTTGGTTGAAAGACCAGAGCAATAGTGTACTTGTCCCCTTTAAAATCCTTATAAGGAACCATGAGGGTTGCAAAGACCGCTAATGAATCTGTGCAATCATTGAATTCTCTCAGCATAGCAAACATATTGAAAGCATCAAAACTTTCAATACAATCCCATACTAGATTGCGATAATGTCGTAACCTTTCATTTTTAGTTTGGTATAGGTTCCTTACCTAACAAACCACTAGTTTAACATCTCCCTGAGCATGAAGAATCTTAATACCTTTAGCATGAGCAGCTTTCAATCCAAGTAGTAAAGACTCATACTCAGTGGTGTTGTTAGTATTATTGAACTGCAACTTATATGATTAAGGAAAAATTTCTCCTCGAGGGGAGATCAAAACAATTTTAGCTCCAGAACTAGTAAAAGAGAAACTGCCATCAAATTCTAAAATCTAGATATTATCAAAATTTGATCCTTTCAAAAACTTCTCTTCATTATTCAAGGTAGATCCTTTATTGTCTGAACTTCACTCTAATAATTCTTCTTTGTATCTAAATTTTTTGAATTGTCACTAAAAGGACTTTCATCTGATGAGGTGAGAATATCTTCAGTAGTCAAGAAATAATTACCCATTTTTGATGATTTAAATAAAATTTGAGCTTTAGGATCTGATGTTTGGGTGATTATATATTTTGACTCTTTCTCAAGAAGTAATTTTTTCATGATGCTTTTAACAGGTATGATTTCTTCAGAGAGGTCCATATTCAATTCTCCACCTACGTCCTTGCAAAAATTGCATCCAAGCAGAATGCCATAAGAGGCTTGAACATTAGCTACTAGGACTGTCATTTTGATCCTCTTCTCTGGAAAAGTTACAAACACAAATTGGGCATCTTTGATTTGACCCAGAAGTGGTACTTTCTTGTTCTCCATGGATAAGCATCTACCAAAAGTCTTGGTTAAGGTAAGACCAAGAGAATTTGCTACCTTGGTGGGCATGACATTGTAAGAGGTTTCAGAGTCTACTATATAGTTACTCAACCTATGACCATTTATCATAAGGGAAACATAGAATGGTTCTATCTTCTTTGGGGAAACAAGGGGAGTAGTGAAAAGATTATTTAGGGTGGATTTGTTCTTCAAAGAATCATGAGACACCTTTGGAAAATCTTGTCCTACTAGGGCAGTTTTATTTTTTACATATTTGGCCAGCCTATCAAACTATTCATGATAGCTCTCAAGTACTCAACTTTGGTCATTTGAATCTTAGTCTTTTTGGCACGATCAATTATATCAAATAATTGAAATGAACTAGAGACAGAGGGAGGAAGCCCCTCATCCTGATCTTTATTAAGTGTGACATTGGTCTGAGAGATAGAAGTAGAAGGTATGGGACAGTTTAAGGTACTCACTTTTTTATTAGTCACCAGGTCCTTTGATTGGAAAGGCAGTGAAGTCCCGTATTTAACAATCAAAACCATTGGCTGAGGTTATTCTCCTACTTTTTCTTTATCAGCTTGTTGAGCTGACTAGTTTTAGGACTTGGTAAAAATGGTGTACGATCCATCAAACACTTCTCCCTTGCTTTTAGCTTCATCTTGATAATCTAGGAAACCAATGTAAGAGTCAGCTAATTTTTTTCTTATTCTGCAAAGAGATTAGCATCATCTTCTTGGTCCAACTTAGGTTGGAGTGACGAATCATGTTCAGCTTCAAAGTAACCAACTGTTGAGTTAGCTAGTACTACTTTAATGGAAAGTTTCTCTTTTGGGGGAGGTAGACAATTTGGTTGCCCTTGATTTCTGGCAGCATTGCCTTGATATGACTGGTTTTGAAATGTCATCCTTGGAATATCCTAATAAGGAGGAGTAGACATACTTTGGGCCATTTATCTTTTCAAGGCTAGCAGTTCCTTTGTTAACTTTTGCACCATAGGATCTGTGGTGCTCGTGAAAGAAATTTCAGTAGATGAAGATAATATATTTTTATTAGAATCTTTTCTAATCTTACCTGCTAGGATAAGATCATCTTCCACCTTGGCAGCCTAATTTTTGGCTATAGAAATATCCATAGGACCAGCCTACCTCAATAGAAAACTTACTTCAGGAAGTTGAGAGTTGATGAAAAAGCACTTGAGGTTCTCTAGTGTAGGTTGAGCGATCGTAGGAATTTAGGTCCTTAGCTTATTGAATTTAGCAATGAAGTCTCACATAGGTTCATGAGGTTCCTTCTTCATTTGCATAAGCTATGCCAACAAGGCATATGCATCTTTAGTGGGTTTGAACCTGGCCTCAAACTTGGCCTTGAGTGTATTCTAGTCAGTTATAGTTTGAGCTTGAAGGTGATAAAACTAGTCGACAACAACACCTTGCAAAGTTTTTAAAAATAGTATCACCTCTATATCTTCATATTATATGCCTATCACACCACATGTTATGGAGAAGGCAGTAACATGCTCATCAGGATTAACCTTCCCATCACCATAGAATTTTGGGAAATTCTTTCTCGAACTACGAGGTATTTCGTGTAAAGGTGGGGCTAGATTGAGAGGACCAAAGGAGTTACCCTAAGGACCTTGGGCTACCATGATATGATGATTAAAGGGAGGGATAAAAAATCTTGGCAGGGTAAGTACGGACAAAAATATACTAGCACTAAGACTAGAAGCTTCATTTGGTATTGGAGATGATGGTAGGAGGAAAGCTCCTAGTATGCTGGAGATGAGATGGCGGAGGAGAGATCTCAAAATTATTTTGCTGCTCTATCTCAAATATAGGATCAACAATACCTTGAGCTCTCTGGCTTGGCATGTATAGTGGATCTACCAGAGTGAAAAACTAAACAAGTACTGGAAAGGCTTCAATTTGAAGCTTGAGGCTTCAAAGTGTGCGTTCGTATCCCCAACTGTTAGAGTATGGATAAGGCTATATAATGGAAATGGATATAATAGAAATGGATATAAAATAAAAATGAATAAGGATAAGAACTAATTCAATCTATATCTTGAGGCTTCAGATTGCACGTAATGTCCCTAGTGGAGTTGCCAAAAGCTCTTGGGTGAATATTTTATCGTCAAACAACTGATGGCAAAATGGGTATATCGACCATAGCACAAGGAAATTTATACAGTAAAAAGTGTGGGTTTACCACATCATAGTGAGATAAATCTCTCCTCTCATCAAGGGGAGGTTCCTTATAAACTATTTATATATTAATATGAATTGAAAATAGACTCAGGGGTGAGATTACATCATCCATCTCTCTTTTTTTAGAGATGATGTTTACAAGGCAAAAGATAAATCCTGGTTAATGAATGAAAGCATTTCTCTTCTTTTAGAAATGATGTTCAGTAAATGGTAGAAAATCTTCTTAGATAGTAACTAGATCCATGAAAAACCCATGAAAGCACAGAGTCTTTCATTACTCTGCTTACTGATTTAAAACGTACGTAATAGTAGAGTGAAGTGCAGCTCAAAGTCTCCACCATAAACTATCATAGAGCATAAAATCATGAAGGATAAAAGCATTTCAAAGCCTTTCTAATACCCTTATCAATAAAAAAAGATAAACATGAACTAAAGATAATTATAATAGCACAAAGTCTTCATAATTAACATCAGAACATCTTCAGATAATTTCCACACACTTTGCTTGTTTGATTGAATAGATGAAAGATTATTAGGAAAAGAACATAAGCACGATTTTCTTAATAACATGAGTTATTCCAACACAAATTTTGAAAGTAACTTGCTTTCTCATTCATTCAAGAAAATATGATTTACAATCCAAGCTCAAAGTCTCAGGAAGCATCTCAATTTGGGCAGAGTTTTTGCTCTCTATTATCAAAAGATCCATCCATTACAAAATAGGCTTCCTCTATATATAGGGAGAAGCCTTGAGACTTGAGAAAAAACTTAAATATTATAACCTAGTCAAAGATGAGAGTCTTTGTTGACTTTGAGACTTTCTAGATTTTTACATGTAATTACACATGACCAAAGTACATGTGTAAATGTCCTAAGTCAATTACAAAGTGCATTTAGAAAAATAAAAATTAAACCAATGGAGAGTTGATTCAATTTGTAACTCCATCCTTTATTATATGAGCATTGTACATGGTGATAACCACCTGAATCCTAATATTATCTAGTGCAATAGTATTTTTGAAGATCACCTTAGCCCTGACTGTGGTGTCTCTCACTGCTGTGATTGATTTTGCATGACTAGTTAACTTGGTTCTTAGATTATCCAAAGTTAATTAATTATCCAAGATGTTATCCATAGAGGCCACTGAAAATGCTTTCTCATTAAATTCCTTTTATAACATACCTTCAAATTCTTTAATCATTTCTTCTATTGAAATGAACTGATTGTCCTACATGGTAAGTTTGCAAGGTAACTCCTCCAATTTATGCAATAGACTGATATCACTTTGTTTGCTGAGGTCTATAGAAGATTTGAGGTCACTGATTAATTCCTTAAGCACCCAACTTCTATATATTAATGCTTCTTTAGTTTCAATATAGGAGTCTCTATCAACAATGATGCCAATTGATATCAGAGTGCATATTTTGAGATTCTTCATATCTGTCCATTTGCCAAGATATTTATATGTGCTTTTAATATCCTAAGAAATGATATTGATAAGCTCATCTAGTTTGGATTGCATTTTCTTCATCTTATCCATTTTTTTAGACAATTTTGTAAGCAAGGAAATCTCTTGTGTGTGCATCTTCTCTAAGTAATCCTCAAGCATTTTGCCCTTGAGATAGGCTCTTTCTACTTTCTGGATCATGGGATCATCTATGGAGATAGCCTCTGGAGTTACTACTTCTAGAGCGAGAGTGATTCTTCTTATCACTACAGTCAATTGTTCCACCCTCACCTTATAATGATCCTTTATTTCTCTTTCCCTATCAAATTTTTGAACCATAATATCCATTGCTGATTGCAAATCACTCTTGGAAACTTCATGATTTATCTCCCCTAACTCAATTTGAGAGATAGAGTAGCTACTTATGTCAAAAATTTTAAGAGTTGCATCTCGTGGAGGTTTGGCTATTTCCAAAAATTTGTGCTCCTTATCTCCAATCATCTTTGAAAGGATCTTTGGCTTCTTAGGAGTCTTAGCTCTTACCAGCATCATTTTACTGAAGTCAAAGTCATCTGGAGAGATGGCTTATTTTTTTATTTTGGGTGTGTAAGCTGATAACCAAGGTGGGAGAGTAGAAGCACTTATATTAGCAATATTCACTATAGTTGGCATCACTGGGGTAGTACCTACACTAATGGTAGAAACAATGGGTGTAGTATTAGTTAAAACCATACTTTCTGCTAAATGGTCAAGGGTAAAACTATCTCTGATGTTAAAAAATGGAGATGACAAACTAGGGATGGATCCTGATGAATGAAGAACATCTCTAGAAGTCCTTTGAGGGTCACCAAAAATAATTTTAGAAGGAGAGGCGGCTCCAAAAGAGGGAACACTAATTGGAGAAATAGGTGAAGGAGTTACACCAGGTGAGTGGGGTGGAGAAGAAGAAATTCCTATGTCTGGCTACACACCCTCTTGCAGAGACAAAGTTTCCATCTCCTGCTGACCTATAGGTCTATCATTCATTTCCATCTATCCTACTACTGGTTCTTCAGTGCTTTTCTTCTCAACCTCCATATCTATTATTTTCGGCTCCTTCATTACAAAAATGATCTTAGGCTTATGGGGCCTAGAAGGAGAAGGAACATCACTTTTATTCTTTGTTCTATTTTTTACTCTCCTCCTTGTCTCTTCTTGAAATTTGGCCTCTGACCCTTGAATGAATTATTTTAAAGTGATCCCCTTATTTGCTAACCACTCATTGGTGTTTGCCAATATTGGTTCAAATCTCATCCTCAAGTTGGTTAACTCTTTCTGAGACCATTGGATTGGGGGAAGAGGAGCATTGGCAACTTGTTCAGCATGATATCTATTATTGATCATATCTCCATCATCTACTAGATTTATAGGGCTATCAGTGAGCCCTAGATATTCTATTTGTTTAAGAGATAGTCTACTATACTCCATCTTTTTGATATCTTCCACTGTCTTCAAATTGATCCAAAAGTCTTTGATCATAGGTTCATGGAATTGGGTCTTCCTCCTGATCATGTCCTTTACGCCTCTATAGTCAAGATTTGGTCTCTTTTTGAAATAATTCATGGTTACAAGTTGCATTTCGGTCTCCACTACTCTAGATTTTATAGAAGTCAATATAGTGAATCTACCAATTTCAATTGGAAACCTAAAACTAGGTTTTTTGAGTTTTATTTGCTTATTGTGCATGACAACAATTTGCCTACATAGCTCCATCAAGACCAATTTATCTGAAGGAAATCTTGGAAGCATATAGGGATAGCTTTGGAAAAATCCAACTTATAGTTAAAAAAAAGTAGGAAACTATAAGAACATACACCAAAAGTCATTCACCACAGTCTAGGCTTCATTTGACACTCTTTTCTGTTCTAATTGGGGGTCGAAGAGACACAAAAATACTACAAAGAAAGCCTTATTTACCCTCCTAAAATGATGGATAGAATCCTTCAATGTTAGTTGAGGGTAATATTAATATACCAGGGTTGTTTTTCTATCTCCCTCTTATGTTAAACCTAGGAAGGTTCTCATGGACGCTGTAATATATACCAGGTATGAAGTCATGTAGAATTTAGAGGTAGTAGATACCTTTGTCAATTGCTCATGCAGAGCATTGCTAATTTGTTCTCCCAAGAAAATGACTTGTTTGCCCTGGAAAATTATCTTAATGAAGGGATACATCCATTCATGAAACTATGAGGAAGAAGGTAAACCTCGTACTCTACTGAGAAGAGTAATCAAGTCGCCAACCTCATCTATAAAATTTCTCCTTGGAAAGTTTCATGGCCATCTAGACAAGTTCACTCTAAGAGTTTTGAGTCATCTATTATTAATCACTTTCTTTGATTTCTCAAGATCTTTATCATATTCTTTTTGTGCTTCAATGAAGTCAAGATTGAACACATCAGTAGTAGGAGGGCACATGAACACTTTGTCTATGAACTCAGGGTCTAATCTAATTACTACGTTACCACTAACATCTACCACAATCCTAGTATCTTTGTTGTATAATTGGGCACACTAGAGAATGAACTCAGTGTGATGAGCCACCACAAGAAAAGAGGAGACTAGATGAATATTTCTCTCAATTATCCTCTTCATTTTAGAGCTATGATTGTTTTCTTTGGTTATTTCTATGAACTCAGCCATATCTACGTGCCTGATCTCTAAATCCTTATTGTCGTCACCATTAGAGAAAACCAAGGTGACTGGAAAAGCACTTTGATACTGGTACTTCATTATCTTCAACTTCTTCAGAGAAACCTTAGTCATCGAGATGAACTTTTTTCAAAATTATATCGATGAAGAAGGATCTTGAAGAGAAACTGCAATAAGAATCATGATCACACAAGTAGGGGAAATATTAGAAATCTAAGAAAATTACATGTTGGATGATCATGACCAAGGAAATGTGCTTGAAAGGGCTAAGGTACGAGCAGGTCAAAAAGTGAAAGGGAAGTGGGCTTGATAAAATAGGAGAAATGAAATTTTTTTAGTTAGGATTTTGAAGAGAAAGCATGCAGGGGTGAAAAAAATTGTTGCCCTTACATGTGGAGTAAGGTCTTATGCATAGGCAGCAAAAATAATTACTTGTGCATGTGAAATTGGTAGGATGGTGCATCGTTGGCAATAATTGCCACCTATGCATGTGGAAAGGGACATTATGTAAGGGTGGTAATTTTTGTCGCCGATGCACGAAAAGGGGAAGAACTATGCGAGGGTGGAAATTTTTCTGCCCTTACATGGGGAGGAATGGAAGGTTGTAATGGTGGCAAAAATTGCCACCTATACACAGAAAGAGGTAGATTGTGTAAGGGAAACGATTTTCACCACCAATACACTAGCTAGAGTGGCTGATGAGTAGGAAGAAGGGGAAGAGGGTTTTCTCTGCTTAGACATCCTCCTCGGTGGGAAAAAATGGAAGAAGGGGAAGAGGAATACTAGAAAACTTAGACAAGAAAGGAAAAAAGGAAATGAACTAGAATAGAAGAAAGAAAACAAAAATGAAACAAAAATTGAAATAAAAAGAGGAAAAATGTGAAATCCTACCTAGAAAATCATGATACAAGACTTGAATCTGATGAAAACATGATTCCACTTGCACACATGATCATCCAGACATAAGAAGGAGGAGAAAACAAAGTGGAATGAAATAAAAAGAGGATAAAAAGGGGTCAAAAGTGGTGAAAATAAACCCCAATAAGTCAGCACGCGTGGCCATAAATGCCATGCACAAAAATTGAGATCATGCGGGGCCAACAAAAATTTCCATCTCTGCATGATGAGGTTAGAAGAGGAATGCAGGGGTGGAATTTTTTGCCACTCGTACATGAAGCAAAATAAAAATGCAAGGGCAAAGATTTTTTTGGCTCCTGCATGAAGAACGTAAGTGTGGTAAAAATTGACGCCTTTACACTAGAAACCAAAAACCACATGTAGTGGCGGCAAAATTTGCCACCCTTACATGTGATCTCTAGAAAATACTCTCAAAATTACCAAAATTTTTGTCATCTAATCGCATCAAAATCATAATGATTTTCAATTTTTTTGATAAATCGCAACAAGGGAACGTCACTAACTTTTAACGATGCCAGTTGACCAAACATGAGATCAATAAAAACTTGCCTCAAAAGATGAACTTAGAGACAAAAACATGAAATAGACAAGTTTCATAGGGGTTGTTCCAAAAATGAGCATAGATGATTTTGGGAACAACAAGACCTATTAATCCTATTCCTTTGTTTTTTAAGTGTTTTTATGCCTATACATAATATATAAGGTGCTCACAAAGTGACTTGTCTATGTAAGACAAGACAATGGAGCCCAAGATAGTGAGAATGATTTGTAGGAGAATAGTGGACATTGAAGCATATGAATTTTGTGTTGTAGGATGATACAAAAAGGTTGTATGACATTTTACATGCATTATAAGATATTGTAATTTTTTCCTTAGGTATGAGAATTCACGTTCAATATGATTATTTTTTGAGCTAGATTGACTACTCCAGGTGTGATAGGGAAAGTGAAGTGTTTGAGATTTGATTATAAATATTGATGCATAAAATGGACATATTGATGTTTTTTGAAACCTAAATAAAATATTAAATCTTTTTTGAAGCTTAAGAGATAGGTTATTTGTGTTAACCATGCAAGACAAAAGGGCTTATCTAGCTATGTTGAGTCTGTGAGAGAGTGGTATGAGGAATTGGTCTATTAGACCAAGGAATGATTCTATAAAAATAAAAATAACTATTGGAGGTTGATACATAATACTAATAGGAATTATAAATTTTAATTATATATCTTTTAAGAGCCATTATAAGTACTAAATATGAACATTTACATGACTACACTTTGACTATGTTTGACTAGTCTGAGTGGTCCTATAGTAGAAGTGATTTTGGATGATTGTGATTGAATGAAGATTTAAAATGGATATTATGATATTTATAATGTTATTTATGATCTATTAATTCAATTGGTTGAGTGGTTTGTTTGATAAATTTTATTAAATAATTCAATTTTATGAGATAGATTTTTTGTGTATGAAGGCCTAAAAGTGGAGAAGACCTAATTGATAGGTTCAAGGTGTGAAATGGAGTTTCAGGTGGCATATACCTATTTGGGAGTGATAAAGGGTATATTTTATGTGGTTCATCCATTTTTGATAGCTAAATGTTGTCCAATAATTCCAAGTTGTAACGTGTGCATGGATAGACTTAATTGCTTTAGGTCTCATTAAGGCCTAATTGAGGTTTGGGGATAAAGAGGTATGCCAAAACTATGGATTAGATTTTATCACCCATGGAATGTGTGTGTGGACCTATTAAAAGTTTAAAATAATAATTATAAGTATATTTTATGACTAAGATGGGTTAGATGAAGTGTGTTGTATAAAGGCAAGGCATAATTAGCCTATTTGGACTAGTTTGAGGTGTGTAAACTTAAGAAAAGAAGATAAAATTTGAAATAGAATGAACAGGTCATTGAGGACCATTAAAGGGTGAGTAATATCATTTATACATATTTTATTAAGTTGATGTAGGTGGGAAGATATGCCATTGGACCGAATGATCCTAGAAGGGGCATATTAAGGGAAGGAGCCTATTTGGCTTATATGAGGTAGAGAGGTAGGTTTGAAATTGTTAGAGAAGTATAATTCCATAATTAGGTGTATCATAAATTATATCAGAGTTTGAGATTATTTTGGAGGTGATTAAATTGGTGCTTGATCATCTAGGGGGTTGTAACCTCCTTACTAGTTGGTGCTAGCTAAAGGTCTAGTGGGTGCTGGACTAAATTGAGGGGTGGGTTCTCCTTGATCATTTGGTGTTGGTATAAATTTAATAATTTCATTATAAGATAGTATTCCATGTTCTTGTTTTATTAGGTTTTATCCCCCAAGAGGGTTTCCCACATAATATCTTATGTTCTCTTGTGATATGCTCTTATGGTTGTTTCTCTATGCATTGTTTGATCTTATGTGAATTAATGCTTTATGGAATGGTAAATGGAATTGAATATAAATTTGTTGTCTAATGATTCATCCCCCATATTAGTATATAATTCAAAAAAAATTGGTATTATAGCCACACCTTTAGAGGAGGCTTGACAACCTATAGGTGGTCTTAAGTAGCTTGAAGTGTGATAAGGACAATGCTCATCTTGTTTGCAGTGATGGATAATTTTGTGAAGATCTTGGTTGAAGTTTGCATATAAGTCTACATGTTGGCACTAGTAAGGTTGAATAAAAAGGACTATAATGAGGCTAAGTCCAAAATCAAACCCATGTCAGAATAGGGGTATGTGATTTAAGGATTGGCTTTTTAAGACCAATGTTCTTCAATATAATAATTAGTGTTCATAAGTTCCAAATATTGAAGTTGAAAAAAAGGATTGATCATGAGAAAAATGAAAGAATTTGTGTCATTATTGGTATAAAGATGTTCATAGTGTCATAGAGGAACATTGATGTTAGAATGAATTCATAAGAGTAGGTTGTCATGCTTAGAAAATAAATGAATGCATGATGAGAAGCATCGATACATGGATAAAGAGGTCAAATGAATGTTTTGTGAGTGTATGATAGTAGTACAAGTCTTAAAAGGCATGGAATATGATGTGAGGGATCCATATATGTATTGAGGAGGCTCTAAAATCTCAAATTATCCTTTGGTGAGATAAAAAGTCTACTAGAGTAGCCTAGACAAGTCTTTCAAGTTTGGACAAGTCAGTTTGTTTGAGCATTTATTGATTGTACTTACATAAGTCAGCCTTGGTCAACAAAATCATGGAGGTATTTTTGAATGTCCCAATTTGATATCTTAAAAGTTTGGTGCCATGAGGACTTGGCTAGTTTAATTTATAGGGCTTAAAAGTATCTCTTGTTGCTTGTGGCATGCCAAAGGACGTTAATCTTAACCTTCAGGAAATAGCTGTTGGGATTTTGAAAATTATGACCATTGGTGTTAAAATACAAATGTCTATGTAATGACCAATTTTTAAATAATGACTTGTATAAGCCATGGATGATGTCAAATAAATATTTGGGAAGAATCAAATTTGTATTAGACTCCAAGAGGGAGGTGATCCAAGTGGTGGTTCAATCCACATGTTCATACAAGTGCATTTATTACACATAAAAGTTGACTACAATTCACTAGGTTTTCTCTAAGTGAACCCGGGAAGAGTTTTAATGGATTAGAACTTGTCAAGTGATATTATAGTGGTGTTATAAGTATTGGATCTTATTCTTAGATCATTGTTGTTATTTTATATGTAATGAGATTTGATGGTATGCTTTTGTGCAAGACATTCATCGTGAAAGTTGATTGTGTGTGGAGGTCCTTGTTGTTGGTAGATAAGGAGTTTTTGGTAAGTTATTTGGTGTCCTTAGGTACTTAAGAATATTTTTTTGAGTAATTATAGATGTTATTTAGGTCTTTAAGCTTTTGTAGGTGCCTTATGAGAGATCAAATTATTCTTAAGATTGAAGATCTAGCTCAATAAGTAAAGGCAATGTTTTTGAGGGTTTCAACATGAGTTGAGATTTCAAACCCTAAGAGTGTTATTATAAGGTAAATAAGTTAATTCTTGGCCTTTATATTTTATTACTTGTCAAATAAATGGAGTGCAATGTTTCCTTCTAAATATGTAATAGTTTTGAGTTTTCATATCAAGGTTTTGAGTGTGTATTTGAGAAGGTAGAAGAATGTTGTTTCATTATGTTGAGAGCTCCATTATCTTGATGATCTCATTGAGTCATATATGAGTGTGTTAGAATGATTATGAAAGGACATATAGATCTTCAATAATCTAAAGAGTGACAGTGACCAGAGTATGACACATTTTTTGAAGTAGGGTTTTGTGTATGCATACAAAATTTATTATTTAAATGAATTTGAAGAAAATATTGAAGGTTTAGTGTATTGTATGAAAATTAAGATGAAATTTAGGTAATATATGATCAAATCATGTTGTTCAGTCCTTATTTTCTTATCTAAAGGAGTCAAAGTTATGTTAAATCTCTGATATAGAGTATGAGGTCCCACAGACCTAATATGATTGGTTGTTGATCAAGAGGGAATCTTATGGTGGTTTGAGCCTTAATGGCTTGTGTTGATTAACAAATATAAATTTTATGTTTTATGAGTTGATTTACCTTGCTATGAAGTTGTTCCATGTCTATTTGAGATGGAATTATAAACCAAAAAGGTCAGTGTTAAACGAAAATAAGCAAGACTGTATGGATTAGGTCTTAATGAGACCTATTAGAGTTATAAGGAATAATGATGATCCTAAGGTGAAAGTGTGTATTTTGAATATGATCTAGCCTATAGGAGGCTTATGGAGGTTAGAAATGAAGTATTTGACATGATTTGGTACCTTGATGAAGATAGTATGGACCATTAAGTCTCAATGTTAGTTCGTTGAGGAGACTTGTTAAATATGACTTTTTTAGATAGAGCATGGATTTAGGGGGAGATAACTCAGATACTTTGAGAGAATTGGGGAGATTTGAATGATGTGAAGGGGAACATATGTAAGATGTTTCAATTTCAAGCTCAAGTCATGATATAGAAGTATACTACAGGTGTGAACTTAGGAAGCTTATATGATGACTTGATCAAACCAAGTCATGTGTTTTGAAAATATATTGAGTGTTCATGCATGGAAAAAGGGGGATATTTGTAATGTTCAGGTCCTAAGATCAGAGGACTATGTAGATGAACATGAGAGAAGTATATGTCCACCTTGCAATTAATGGAAAAGGGGGAGAAGGAGAAGAAGAGGTTTCCTTAAATGACAAAGGGGGATATTTTTGGAATATTTTATCATTGATGTCAAAGGTAATGACAAAGTGGTTATGTCATTAATGAAATTTGATATCATGAAGTGACAACAAGGCTTTGAGAAGTCTAGTTCTAGCATGATATACCTGGTATGAAGGCATAGGCTTGGTATCCTAGTGTGTTGAGAAGATTTAGTCAAGGGAGAAGATGGTTGGTAGCTATGGAGCATGGCATGAAGGTGTATGATATATTTCTGAGGTAAGTTTGCATGACTAGTGGTTCTAGACCTAACATACATAGAAACTTAGTGAGGTCCAAACGAAGGGTCAAGTTGAGTTATCTAATTATTGAATCCCATGTAAGCATTGAATGAGTTTTTATAGGGTGTTTCAAATGTTTTGACCATGTTTTAGGTCTTGAAGAGGAAGAAAAAGAAATAAATCATGTTGAAAGGTTTTCTATACATGTAAAATGAAGGTTTCCAAGCCCAAGAAGGAGGTTGAGATGCTCATTAGCACATTTAGATTATGCATGGTGATGTGAAACTTTTGGGAGAGGTGGAACATGGTTATAAAAATATTTTCCAATAATTTTTTAGTGGTTTTAGATATAAGGCTTTATGAAAACTTGTTAAGAATGTAAACTAGTCAAAACCCTAATATAAACCCTCATAGTGGAGTGATTCGAAACATATGAAAGGTTATCACCTAGAATGGATTGGAAAGCCAAGTTAGATGATTATATTATGTAGAGTACTCTTTAGGCATCCCTAAGTGGTTTTGGCTTGTTAGGGTAGTAAGTAGAAGATATAAAAAAGTGTTCATTTCTAGATAATTTGATGTTATAGGAAGAGTTAACCAGGTCAACACATGCAAGTTAATAGAGATTGAAGGAAAATAATTGTTTTTTATTTTTATTAAGTTGATTTGGCATTAAATATTCAATATTTAAATCATTTTGGTTAGTTAATTTGACTTATTACTAATCTGTGGATAGTGATAATAGTTAGAAAAACCTAGTCATAGTGAAAAGGTGATTAGGGAAGAGTTTCAGGTGAGTAGGGATGAATCCAATGGTTTGGGTATTTATTCAATACCTATTCCTCATATTAATTTTGTTTTTAAGTTTTTTTAATTCTTATACATAATTTATAAGGTGCTCACAAAGTGATTTATCTATGTAAGACAAGACAGTGGAACCCAATATAATGAGAATGATCTGTACGATAAAAGTGACCATTAAAGCATATGAATTTTATGTTGGAGGATGCTCTAATAATGTTGTATAACCTTTTAAATAAATTATAATATCTTTTAAGTGTTTTCTTAGGTATGATAATTCATGTTCAACATGAATACGTTTTGATCAAGATTGACTACTCTAGGTGTGATAGGGAAAGTGAAGTGTTTAAGGTCTTGTTGTCAATCAAACTCACACCCTTGTGAAGGTAGTTTTAGGCCTTCATATTATAATAAAATATGTAAATAATCCTAAGCTATGGGTGGCCTAATAAATGGATTGATTCTCTAGATTCTAAGGGCTAGCTCCCTTTGGTGTATCAATTAAGATCTCTACTGTATGCTACAAACTGTTAGCAAAAGGGAAGAAAGAAAAATGAAGGAAAAATCCTATCTAATGATGGTGATACACATAAATTTTTTCTAATTCACTCAATTTTAGATCCTAAAAACACTGATTAGACAAGAAAAAGATTGAACTTTAAATTCTAATTGACTCATATGCATCAATATTTCATGAAAAGGTTCTGTCTGGTGATCAAAGCTTGAGGGAAATGAGGGAATAGGTTTGATTCAAGGCACTAACCAGCCACTTACATCCATTTTAACTTTATCTAAAAGACATTAAACGTAAAACATGACCTGTATAATCTGATTAGCTAGTAACTAGGTAAGATTCAAGCCTTGACAAGGAATAAAAATGATATCACTTATGTAAATCACTGACATAAATACACTATACTAGCATTTTGGAATCTAAAAAAATAGTCCTATTTATCTAAAAGGTTAAAAAAATCAATCTTTGGAAGAATTTGGTCTTTCCAAAAGAGGGATACATTTCAAGGCTTAAAAGCCAACTTATATAGAAAAAATATATAATAGCCAACAAATTAGCACTAAAATTAGAAGAGGAGATCAACCAAGTCCAACTTGTGTTATCCAAAGATAACACAACCTTCTAATAAATAAATAAAATTATTCTATCTTGCATAAAAATCTCTTTGGCATTTGTATAGAATGGTGAGCTCAAGTTTGAATCAAAACCTTCATCATGCATGATGCTATGCCATAATCCAAATATAAACTCCACCTGAACCACTTGAAATAAGAGAAAAATTTAATTTTCATGAAATTAATGTCAAAAATAAATTTAGATCTCCACTTAAACTGATAATTTTTTTGAAAGCCTTCAATAAGATAAACAAGAGCACATGCATGACTTGTCGACTAAAAAAAGTGCAAGACTAGTCAACTGCAGAACTGGAGCATGCATGAAATTCCATGTTGGCATAGAAGGGTTGAGGTGGACCCAAGTTTGACAAGTAAAAATATTTTATGGAAAGCCATGCCATCATCCTCAAATAAATATGCCTCTTGATTGAACTTGAAGCTGAGTTGGAACTTTGAATGTATGAGATTACTAGGAGAGAAACATGACTTTAATAAACAATCAATTGGAGGTTTGACCAATCAACTATAGATAGCCATTTCCTACATGGAAAAGGACCTTGATGAGTGAGACATGCATAGAAACTCCAATAAAACAACATATATATGGTGTAGAAACTTAGATTATATTCCTTGTTAGATTATTATCATTCTCAGCCTTTTACTTTCAGGCTCTTTGCTTCTGTGCATATTTTCCTTCTAACTTTTATTTAATGTTCTTCTTCTTCAATTTCCTTTAGACAAATTATCTGAAGGAATTATTTAATGCTTTTTATCCTTAGGACTTTTCTTTCAATGTTTTTTCAATGGATTATTCCTTTAGACAAATTATCCAAAGGAATTCATGTCCTCAGATTTCTTGATATGGTCCTTGGCATTTTGAAATACCCCTTTAGGTTTTCAAAAATGTCCCTTCAAAATTTTTGTGTGTCCCTTTGGAATTTTACAATGGACTTTTTTGAAGGGAAAGTGCCCTTTGGGTTTTCTCAAAATGAACCTCTCAACTATTTTACAAGTGTCCTCTCGACAAAATTGAAAGTGTCCCTATTTGTTGAAAACAACCCTTTGGATATCTTTAAATGAACTTTTATGGAAAAGATGGACCCTTCAAAAAAGTAAAATGGACCTTTAAAACAATTTAATGCTCCAATTACCTTTTGAAATTATTGGAAAATCCCTTTGTACTTTTGGAAAATTCTACTCATAATCTTTTCCTAAAGGAAAACCCTTTCAAATTTTTCTAAAATGTCCCTTCAAACTTTTCAAAGTGTCCCTCAAAATTCTTATAAATGACTTTCCAAAAGGGAAAGTGTCTTTGGGAAAAATTGTTAGAGCCTTTTCAAAATTGTCCCTTTAGGAAAGTTGTAATGATCCCTTCGAGAAAATGAAATGGACCTTTGCCAAAAAGTGACCCATTAAAACTTTTTGGAATGACCCTTTGAGAATTTTAAAGATCCTTTCAAGAATTTTGGAAATGAATTTCCCAAAGGGAAAGTGTCCTTCGAATCTTTTGGAATCAACCCTCCAAAAAAGCTATAATGGTCCCCTTTGTCTTTGAAAATGCCTTTTTTCGAAGGCCAAATACCCTTCAACTTTTCTGTAAATGACCATTCAAAAAATTTGTAATGGTTCACTTACCCTTTAAAATTATTGAAAGTGTCATTTCAAAATAATTGGAAAGGTATTTTAGAAAATTTGACAATGCCCTTTGGATTTCTAAAGTGTCTCTTTGGATTTTTCCAAAGTACCCTTCATGAAAGTTGTAAGGTACCTCTTGCTCTAGAAAAGACCCTTTTGGAAAAATTGTAAAGGTCCAGTTGCCATTCATAATTATTCATAGTGTCCTTTCAAAAAAATTTAAAAGTACCCTTTGGCTTTGTTCAATAGACCATTTCCTTCAGACAATTCCTTTAGAAACTTTGTAATGGACCTTTAAAACCTTTGTTTCAAACAAAGTGTCCACATAAATCCCTTTGGAAAATATGTCAAGTCCATTGGCTATTTGGAAAGAACCCTTTGAACAATTTGAACAAGCCCAATTCCTTTAGTTAATTGAAAAGCCCCTTTTGCTGGAATGTGCCCTTCAAGAAAACTATTGAAATGGATCCTTTTTTGAAAGGAAGGAGCCCTTTAGAAAATTTGTAAAGACCAATTTATACTATTGCTTCAAAAAGGCATGTTTATGCAAAGTTTCAAATGATAAAGGTGATAATTTGATTTGTAGGGTCAAAATTGTTGACATTTTGGTGACTCAACTGGGAAACATGCCTACTATGCTTGAGAACTAGACCATATACATGACATTTGAACTCATAAAATATTGGTAAATCTGGTCCATGACTACAAGTACAACCTTTGATTTGAAATAAAACAACCTTCATCCTATAAAATAAGAATGGAAACACACAAAATAAGAAAACTAACTAAATAAAGCAAATGTGAAAACAAAGCACTTATTTGGGATAAAATAAAACTAAACTAATGTGCTTGAAAAACACTTGGAGGAAACCAAACTATGTACAAGAAGCCAAGATCTTCAGTAGTAATGTTTTAGATGTATCCCATTGACTAGGATTGGAAGCTCCTCACCATCCATCTTTGTAAGTTGGAAGGCATTGTGGGATTTGCAGCTAGAGATTGTGTATTGGCAACTCCAAATGGAATCAAATTTAGTGTGACTTCCTAGTTTAGCTCTATTCTCATCCCACTTGAGGACCAAATTTCCTTCTTTGAAACTTTGTAAAGAATCTTCTTTGTCAAAAGCTCTCTTCACTTGTGCTTGATAAATTTCCATGGCTAACATGGACTGATTTCTTGTCTCTTTCAACTCCATAAACTCAACATACCTGATCTCCATAGACTCAGTCTCCAATAGCTCAAGTTGATGCATTAGTTCTAAAGTAGGAAACTCAAGAAAAATGGATAACCTTACTTCCTTACCATATACCAGATTGTATGGAAAGTTGGATATTGACCTTTTATAAGTGATCCTATCAACCCATAGTGTTGAATTTAACTTGAGATGCCATGACCTCTGATTTCTTTCAATAGTCCTTATGATCTTCAAGAAGGTTCTTATTTATAGATTCAGAAAAGCCATTGCCTTATTGATAATAGTTTGATGAAGTGCTAAGATAAATCTCATGTTAGACAGCCCATTGACTGATAATAGTTCCCACAAAAACCATTGCATTATCATAAATAATAGTTGAAGGAACTCCAAATCTAGTAAGCAAACCTTCATAGAAATCTAGAACATTGGTTTCGTTTGCTTCTTTCAATGCCACTGCTTTTATCCAATGTGTGAATTAATCTATAGCAGTTAGAATCCATTTTGTCCTAAAATTGAAGGAGGATTTATGAGATTAATAAAGTCCAATCCCCAGCGGATAAAGGGCTAATCCACCATAATCAATTGAAGATGTAATGTTGCAAGTTTTGTTCTTCCTACAAACATAACACACTGTTTGCACTTTCTAACCCATACATGGTAATCACCAAATATACTAGGCCAATATTACCCACCTCTCATGATCTTAAGGATTTTATTTCGTGTATAAAAATTTCCTCCACCATGTCCATCATGGAAATTTTCAAGCAATCTCTGATTTTGGCTTGGTTGTATACATCTTAGCAACATGCCATTGATATATTTCTTGAAGAAAACACCATCAATAAGTAAAAATGGAATTAACTGCATTGATATATTTCTTGAAGAAAACACCATCAATAAGTAAAAATGGAATTAACTGCAACCTAAAATACCTTATTTTTGAAGCATTTAGATGAGAGGGATAAATACCATCTTGGAGATATCTTACCAAATCATGAAACTAGCTGGAAGGTGAGATATAACCAATTGCAATCTCTTCATCGTTTGACACCAAAACAACCTCATTACTCTCTTGCAAGTCTTGAGCTAGATGATCATAAAGCCCTTTACCTATAATCACCTTTGTGACCTTATTCTCCACATCATACTCCATTACCTTGGTTATCCAATCAACTCTCTTCACATTTATATGTTTGTTCAAAAGGAACTCCTTGATGCTTAGATGAGAAACCATTAGGTGTATTTTATTGTTAGACAACAAGAATCTAAACTTTTTAAGAGACATTATAACTGAAATAAAATGTCTTTCAAAAAAATAATACCTTGTTTCATACTCTTCTAAGACTTGAATAAAGAAGGCTATTGGCTACCCCAAAGCCTCATGATTTTGTTGCATAAGAATGCCTGAAATGGTGTTTATGTTAGCATATGTATACAAAATGAAATCCTTTGTGAAATCTAGATTTATAAGTATAGGATCACTAGATATGGCCTTATTAATATTTTTAAAACCTTTTACTCCTTATTTTTACCAGCTAAATCTTTGATTCTTCTTTAGCAGGGTTATAAGTGGCTTAGCTAAAATGGCAAAATCTGAAATATATCTCCCTATGAAGTTGATTTTATCAAAGAAGTTTTGCATAGATTTTTTGTTCTTAGGTAAGGAGAGTGCAAGAATGGAGTCCACCCTTTTATAATCTATGATTAAACCATGTTTTTAAACAACATCTCCAAGAATCTTACTTTCATAAACTAAGAAGACACACTTTTTGGGTTTTAAAAATACCCCAAATCGCCTACACCTTTTGAACACTTGCTTGAGATGAACCATGTGATCCTTTGCACTCTTTGAAAATACTATTATATCATCCAAATAAACAATTAAAAACTTGATAATAAGGCCTTACAATGCCATATCCGTGACTATTTCAAAGGTTGATCTACCATTAGATAAATCGAATGGCATCTTTTTGTATGCAAACATCCCCCACTTGGTTGTGAAGGTTGTATTCAATTGGTCCTTTTCCTTGACCAAAATTTGAATGTAGCCACTATATCCATCCAAAAAAATAAACCTCTCTAAACCTATAACCAACTATAGAATTTGTTCCATTGATGGCAATGGAAAGTTATCTTTAAGTGAAACCTTTTTCAAATCATAGAAGTTAACACACAATCTAATGTCATCATTCTTCTTCCATACTAGAACAAGATTTGCCACCCAAGTTGAGTAATTAATTAGAAATATAATAGCTAACTCTATGAGCTTGTGAGGCTCAACTCTCATCAAAGCCTCAAGCTTAGGCTTAATGGGCCTTTGTCTTTGTCTCACTGGTTTAGTTTTAACCTATAACTCAAAGGTGTGTTTAGCTAAACTTGGGTCAAATATTTTGAGATCACTATATTTCCATGTAAATATATCAGAAAAGATTGTGCATAACTAAATGAAATCTTCTTTTTGTGAAGGAGTACATACCTTACCTGTAGAGTAATTTCCTACTCTACGTTTTATTTAATTATTTTTAGTCGAGCACTGCAATTTTGGCACTTCAAGTGAAGCCACAGAGTTTTAGAGCAGAGGACGGGTTCGTTTTGCCTAAGTGTCAAAATGTCTCTAGCTCTACCAATTAGAGCACATATGATTACTTCTCGTATTAGCAGTTAAACATGAAATTATACCAGAATGATAAAGTAGCTAGAAACTTGAGACAACAAAGAATTTGAGAGACAATACACACTCTTGTATTAAATATTACTAAAAGAAAATACAATAAGGAAGATGCCACTTCTTCCTCCACCTCAAAGGCTTGCCACACCTCAAGACCTTCTTCCCTCTCTCTCTTACTCAACACAACAACTCTAAAGCCTGAGTTGCTATCCCTCCTTGAATGCTTCAGCTGATCTCCTTGACCTTGCTAGCTTCAATGCTTTTACTTGCCTTCTTGATCCAATTACAATACATGCCTTATGGGTCTTTAAATAGGATCCCATGCTTACAATAATAGAACTCTAGTTACAATAATTAGACACGCAGCTCGTGACTATAATTAGTCATTTGACATGCAAACACTCGCTTCACTTAACTGATTGTTCGTCAACAGCAGTTCTGGAAATACACAGGCGACTGACGCCGGTCCCTGCTTGTCTGGTGCTGTCGACGTCGGCCGACTCTCTGCCGTTGCCGGTCTCCTTCTCCACTACATCTGACCAACATCGGTCATACTGCCGACGCCGGTGACTCTAGTTCTTCAGCATCCTTTCTCTTGTGTCTGCAAATAGTTGAAGCTTTTAGCTCCACACCATAACAATCTCCCACTTGGAGATAAACAGCTGCAACTTGTACCTGTACCTGTACACCATCTATTTTGTTCCTTAGGCTCTGTATCCCTCTTCAAAGTCACTCTTGAAGACCAACCACCACACAAACCTGTGATGTAATACCTATATCTTATGCCACAAGAATTTTGCTGCTCCCAAATTCTCCATGACACACTTCTGAACCAACTCTACCCTTAGCTCAGGAAAAAATCCTTGTATATGAAACCCTGCAACAAGTAACACAATACAGTAACAGGATAATGTAGCTAATATTATCCAACCTGGTAAATATAAAATACAATGGTCAAAACTCCATTGTTCTGCAGCATAATCAAGACCATATACCATAGCCTTCTGTCTCATGTGTCCATCCACTCTCTTCTCTAAAACGGGAATCCATCCCTCTATCCAGTGCTTCCTTCCAGCTGACAACACTATCAACAAATACCTGTTTGGTTCTCCAAGGACTCACACTCCTCATCCATGCCAAGCTCCCACTGTTTCTGGATTTTACCTGCATTGCTTCTTCCATCTTCCTAGTTCATGACTATCAGTAAGCAATATAAAGAAGGTGAACAATGAATATGAGGTTCACATACCTTTCTTGACCTCCACATGGGTGTTTGAGACTTATTAATTCACCCAACATCCATTCTAGTGACTGATCTAGGCCATCTCCTAGTCTGCTCCCGACCGATGTTGGTTTCCTGCACTCACCCTGACTGCTGACATCATTTCCTTGGCTGACGCCGGTGTCCCCCTGCCGACATCGATCCTTATGACCAATGTTGGACTTATCCTATCTGACCTACTGACCCTGCTGGTCTGCACATGACCGATGTTGGTATCTGGATGACTGACGTCGATGCCAAGCGACTGACATCAGTGTCTGTGTATTCCTGTAAGTGATGAAATTTTCATTCATGAGCTCTTCTTGGATCAAACCTCTGTCCATGCTACCCTGCTCAGATTTATTCAGCCCTTGTGACTGATCTCTATCCTTCATCTCCTCCATAAACACCAAGGCTTCTTTGTTCCTATCAAAAGCATCAAATTTCCTCTTTCTGCAATGAACTGTATTTATGCTTTCCAAATTTGAACACATACCTTTTGAATCAAGAACTTCCATTCCCTTCCTGTTCTTGTGACCAAGCCTATTAGGCCACATCTTCGAATCTACACCAGAAGTAGAATCAGTAATACAAGTAGACAGATAAAGAGTATCTACTTTCTTACCTTTTGCTAGAACAAGTGCTCCCTTGGTAACCTTCCAAGAATCCACTGTGAGGGTTATTGTGCATCCCTCATCTCCCAACCTTCCTATAGAAATCAGACTCTGCTTCAAAATTGGAACATGCATGACCTCTTTCAACACCCATGTGTTGTTAATCTGCAATCTCAGCTGCACTTTCCCTTTGCCAACAATCTGACAAGGCGTACCATCCCCTAAATAGAGCACTCCAAAATCTCCTTGTTCATACTCATAGAACAAATCTCTGTTTGGGGATGCATGAAAAGATGAACCAAAATCTAAAATCCATGATCCTACCTGACTATCCGAAGAAAGTATGAGAGCATCCTGCATCGCAATATTTGCATCCTTTGCTTCTTCCATACCTGCATGTTGATTCTCTTTATCTCTCAACCAACACTCCTTCGTATGTCCTTTCTTTCCACAAAACCAGTAGTTAATACCTTTGGACTCGGATCTCCTTCCCGACCTTGATTTCCCTTGCTCAACCTTCTCCCTTTGCCTTCCTCTGCTTGCTGCACTTAGAGCATTCCCTGATGATTCACCTGTGCTTCTCCTGCGTATTTCCTCATTCAAGATCACACTCACAACATCATCAACTTTTAAGATTTTAGAAGCAGATGCAGAATTACTTACTGCCATAACCATACCGTCCCAACTTTCAGGCAAAGAACATAAAATCAAGAGAGCCTTTACCTCATCATCAAAAACAATATTAACTAAAGCTAATTGGTTTACCAAACCATGGAAATCACTGAGATGAGTATGTACTGATCCACCTTCTTGCATTTGCAAAGTAAATAGCTGCTTCATAAGATATACCTTATTAGAAGCTGAGGGCTTTTCGTATAAATTCACCAAGAACTGTATCAACTCTTCTGTTGTCTTACACTGTGATAAGCTGGAAATCACAGATGATGCAAGGCTCAACCTTATGGAACCGAGAGCCTTTCGATCAAGAACATTCCATTCTTCATCCTTCATATCTATGGTCTTGCATGCAACCCCACCCAACGGTAAGTACATATCCTTCTGATACAGATAGTCCTCAATCTGCATCCTCCAATGTTGATAATTCTTGCCGTTAAACTTCTCCATTCGTTGTCTACTTTCTTCTGCCATTTCTGAACTCCCACTCAATCAGAAAACCCTGTGAATGACCTGTAATCAAAAAAAATACCCTGCTTCCTGCAAACTATAGCTCTGATACCACTTGTCAGGGGATCTCTAGCTCTACCAATTAGAGCACATATGATTACTTCTCGTATTATCAATTAAACATGGAATTATACCAGAATGATAAAGTAGCTAGAAACTTGAGACAACAAAGAATTTGAGAGACAATACACACTCTTGTATTAAATATTACTAAAAGAAAATACAATAAGGAAGATGCCACTTCTTCCTCCACCTCAAAGGCTTGCCACACCTCAAGACCTTCTTCCCTCTCTCTCTTACTCAACACAACAACTCTAAAGCCTGAGTTGCTATCCCTCCTTGAATGCTTCAACTGATCTCCTTGACCTTGCTAGCTTCAATGCTTTTACTTGCCTTCTTGATCCAATTACAATACATGCCTTATGGGTCTTTAAATAGGATCCCATGCTTACAATAATAGAACTCTAGTTACAATAATTAGACACACAGCTCGTGACTATAATTAGTCATTTGACATGCAAACACTCGCTTCACTTAACTGACTGTTCGTCAACAACAGTTTTGGAAATACATAGGCGACCGACGCCGGTCCCTGCTTGTTTGGTGCTGCCGACGTCGGCCCACTCTCTACCATTTCCGGTCTCCTTTTCCACTGCATCTGACCGACGTCAGTCATACTGCTGATGCCAGTGACTCTAGTTCTTCAGCATCCTTTCTCTTGTGTCTGCAAACAGTTGAAGCTTTTAGCTCCACACCATAACAATCTCCCACTTGGAGATAAATAGCTGCAACTTGTACCTATACTTGTACACCATCTATTTTGTTCCTTAGGCTCTGTATCCCTCTTTAAAGTCACTCTTGAAGACCAACCACCACACAAACTTGTGATGCAATACCTGTATCTTATGCCACAAGAATTTTGCTGCTCCCAGATTCTCCATGACACACTTCTGAACCAACTCTACCCTTAGCTCAGAAAAAAATCCCTGTATATGAAACCCTGCAACAAGTAACACAATACAGTAACAAGATAATGTAGCTAATATTATCCAACCTGGTAAAGATAAAATACAATGGTCAAAACTCCATTATTTTGCAGCATAATCAAGACCATATACCATAGCCTTCTATCTCATGTGTCCATCCACTCTCTTCTCTAAAACGGGAATCCATCCCTCTATCCAGTGCTTCCTTGCAGCTAACAACACTACCAACAAATACCTGTTTGGTTCTCCAAGGACTCACACTCCTCATCCATGCCAAGCTCCCACTGTTTCTGGATTTTACCTGCATTGCTTCTTCCATCTTCCTAGTTCATGACTATCAGTAAGCAATATAAAGAAGGTGAACAATGAATATGAGGTTCACATACCTTTCTTGACCTCCACATGGGTGTTTGAGACTTATTAATTCACCCAACATCCATTCTAGAGACTGATCTAGGCCACCTCCCAGTCTGCTCCCAACCAATGTTGGTTCCCTGCACTGACCCTGACTGCTGACATCATTTCCTTGGCTGACGCCGGTGTCCCCCTGCCGACGTCAATCCTTATGACCAATGTTGGACTTCTCCTGTCTGACCTACCAACCCTGCTGGTCTGCACATGACCGATGTTGGTATCTGGATGACTGACGTCGGTGCCAAGCGACTAAAATCAGTGTCTATGTGTTCCTGTAAGTGATGAAATTTTCATCCGCAAGCTCTTCTTGGATCAAACCTCTGTCCATGCTACCCTGCTCAGATTTATTCAGCCCTTGTGACTGATCTCTATCCTTCATCTCCTCCATAAAAACCAAGGCTTCTTTGTTCCTGTCAAAAGCATCAAATTTCCTCTTTCTGCAATGAACTGTATTTATGCTTTCCAAATTTGAACACATACCTTTTGAATCAAGAACTTCCATTCCCTTCCTATTCTTGTGACCAAGCCTATTAGGCCACATCTTCGAATCTACACCAAAAGTAGAATCAGTAATACAAGTAGACAGATAAAGAGTATCTACTTTCTTACCTTTTGCTAGAAAAAGTGCTCCCTTGGTAACCTTCCAAGAATCCGCTGTGAGGGTTATTGTGCATCCCTCATCTCCCAACCTTCCTATAGAAATCAGACTCTGCTTCAGAATTGGAACATGCATGACCTCTTTCAACACCCATGTGTTGTTAATCTGCAATCTCAGCTGCACTTTCCCTTTGCCAACAATCTGACAAGGCATACCATCCCCTAAATAGAGCACTCCAAAATCTCCCTGTTCATACTCATAGAACAAATCTCTGTTTGGGGATGCATGAATAGATGAACCAGAATCTAAAATCCATGATCCTACCTGACTATCCGAAGAAAGTATGAGAGAATCCTGCATCACAATATTTGCATCCTTTGCTTCTTCCATACCTGCATGTTGATTCTCTTTATCTCTCAACCAACACTCCTTCTTCGTATGTCCTTTCTTTCCACAAAACTAGCAGGTAATACCTTTGGACTCAGATCTCCTTCCTGACCTTGATTTCCCTTGCTCAACCTTCTCCCTTTGCCTTCCTCTGCTTTCTACACTTAGAGCATTCTCTGATGATTCACCTGTGCTTCTCCTGCGTATTTCCTCATTCAAGATCACACTCACAACATCATCAACTTTTAAGATTTTAGAAGCAGATGCATAATTACTTACTGCCATAACCATACCGTCCCAAATTTCAGGCAAAGAACATAAAATCAAGAGAGCCTTTACCTCATCATCAAAAACAATATTGACTGAAGCTAATTGGTTTACCAAACCATGGAAATCACTGAGATGAGTATGTACCAATCCACCTTCTTGCATTTGCAAAGTAAATAGCTGCTTCATAAGATATACCTTATTAGAAGCTGAGGGATTTTCGTATAAATTTGCCAAGGACTTTATCAACTCTTCTGTTGTCTTGCACTGTGATAAGCTGGAAATCACAGATGATGCAAGGCTCAACCTTATGGAACCGAGAGCCTTCCGATCAAGAACGTTCCATTCTTCATCCTTCATATCTATGGGCTTGCATGCAACCCCACCCAATGGTAAGTACATATCCTTCTGATACAGATAGTCCTCAATCTGCATCCTCAAATGTTGATAATTCTTGCCGTTAAACTTCTCCATTCGTAGTCTACTTTCTTTTGCCATTTCTAAACTCCCACTCAATCAAAAAACCCTATGAATGACCTGTAATCAAAAACAATACCCTGCTTCCTGCAAACTGTAGCTCTAATACCACTTGTCAGGGGATCTCTAGCTCTACCAATTAGAGCACATATGATTACTTCTCGTATTAGCAATTAAACACGAAATTATACCAGAATGATAAAGTAGCTAGAAACTTGAGACAACAAAGAATTTGAGAGACAATACACACTCTTGTATTAAATATTACTAAAAGAAAATACAATAAGGAAGATGCCACTTCTTCCTCCACCTCAAAGGCTTGCCACACCTCAAGACCTTCTTCCCTCTCTCTCTTACTCAACACAACAACTCTAAAGCCTGAGTTGCTATCCCTCCTTGAATGCTTCAACTGATCTCCTTTACCTTGCTAGCTTCAATGCTTTTACTTGCCTTCTTGATCCAATTACAATACATGCCTTATGGGTCTTTAAATAGGATCCCATGCTTACAATAATAGAACTCTAGTTACAATAATTAGACACGCAGCTCGTGACTATAATTAGTCATTTGACATGCAAACACTCGCTTCACTTAACTGACTGTTCGTCAACAACAGTTCTGGAAATACAGAGGTGACCGATGCCTGTCCCTGCTTGTTTGGTGCTGCTGACGTCGGCCGACTCTCTACCATTGCCGGTCTCCTTCTCCACTACATCTGACTGATGTCGGTCAAACTGCCGATGCCGGTGACTCTAGTTCTTCAGCATCCTTTCTCTTGTGTCTGCAAATAGTTGAAGCTTTTAGCTCCACACCATAACACAGTGGAAGCTGCCAAGTGTCATCCTTAGAGTGTGGTCCCTTTTTACCTTTTATTTATTTTCATTTAAATTTTGGCCTAAGTATTGGATTCAAGTGGAAGCGACCATGTGTCGGCCTCTAGGAGACGAAGATGGATAGCTGGCAAATTTCAAGGACCTCTTTATAAAATTTTAGAGAACCACGGATCATGCCACATACCTAGTAGTAGTTAAACAAAATGCACCACGTGTTAGCATCTGCATATCATAAGAGGCACCTATGTTTTCTATTTTGACAAGGACTTTAATGAGCTAAGCAATAGAGTGGAAAGTGCTAGGTGGCAGCTATGGAGGCCCTAAATTACCTTTTGAAGAAGCACCAGAAGCCACCATGTGTCGACTGCCAAGAGCCTTTGTTTCAATACCTAGGTCCATGCTTTCCATTCAATGCATAAAGGCATCATTCATTTTGCCAAGTGTCACCTTTCGGGTCCCTCTCTACTCCATCCCCAAAAAGTAGAAGGCACCACATACCCCCAGCAGGAAAAGTGGAAGATGCCACATATCTTCCCAGGATCAGCAGAGGTCACCACATATCAACTTTTGAGAGATAACCTTTGAGCCTAATCACCAAATGAATATTGTGTTGGGTCTCGAATGATATTTTTAAGAAAGTGGAAGCAGCCAAGTGTCATCCTCCGGTGTCTTCTCGATCAAAAGGAGAGTTTTTCATAAATTGGCTAAGTATCCTCTTCTGTCCTAACAGAACAGAGTGCTTTCTACCTATTACAGTGAAACTGGAGGGAAATTTGGTGAGAGTTAATTTGAGTATATGAAACAGTGCACTGGGTAGATTTTTGGGGCTTGTGAGCATTAAAGGCGTTGTCTATTTGTCTCCTAACAGCGGAGGTAGAGTAGACAGTTGAGCGGCCAAAGAGGTGAAGGACAGAGAAGATTACATGGGAAAGAAAGTGATCAAAGGAGACACCCAAGGCTATATAATCAGGATTGTAAAATCTAAAAAAGGGGGGAATTTTCATAGTTTTAGACTTTTTGAAGTTTGTGACCAGTAATATCATTTTCTCTTGTCTCAATTTTCTTGAGTTGTAATGTTGCCATAATCGTGCATGTTTTTGTGCCCTTTATGTGGCTGAATGAATTAAGAAAATTTGAACTCCATGCCTTGGTTGGTGTTGTCTGTGTCATTTGCAAAGTAGTCTACACTATAAATTTTCTAGTGTTGTGATTGGAAATGTTATTTGCTTTTGTCTCATTTTTTGGAGTCTAAAGTTCTACATAACTATGTGTGATTTTTTCACCTCTTATGTGATTGAAGGATTCTACTCAGAAGATAGAACACTATGTCTTTGTTAACAATTCTTGTATCTCAGCAAAAGACTCCCCTGTTGTGAGCCTTCTATTTTTGTTATTCCAATCTTTTACATTGATCATGCACTTATCTGATGTTAAATGTAATAGAATCCTATAATAGTCACTCTGTGCTTAGGTTAGGATTAGGATTATGCTCAGGTTCATTGCCATAGACAGGTTTTAATTCCTACATTTTGCATTTTTGTTAATCTCCTATCCCTTTTCCCAACACCTAGAAATAGAAGAGACTAGCTTCTTTAAAACTTGGAGGTTGTTTCAAGCTGCATCATCCCATAGCTTGAAACTTCCCATTATTGATTGGATAGGATCTAGTGTAATTTTATGCCATCAACAGTTTTTGGTACGCCCGATGGGACCAATCTTTCAAAGAGTTGAAGAATTTTGGTGTATTCTTTAGCCAATCTGCCTTTGGAGGTTTTTATCGACACCAAAAATGACTCTGAGTCATCAACCAATCAATCAGTATCATCAAGAAATCCCTTTGGTATGTATAACTCTGTAACTCATAGCTATGAGTCTTATTCTCCTTATATATTTAATCAAGAACAAACTTCTCCTAAAATTATGTCAAATAATGAGGATGCACATGGCCATGAGCTATACCAGTTTTATGCCCAACCTAATCTCATTTTTACCTTCAAGAAAGCATTGCTAGGATTTAAAAAATATGTGTTAGAGCTTGACAGTAGAAGGGGATTGGCCAAGAGATTCTTTGTCATATCATCTATCAAGTAAGGGAAGAAATAGATATGATTAAAAGTGAGTGGGATCCCATTGAAAGGGAAAATTGGTAAGAACTTACATATGAGATGTTAGAAGTGTGTGGATTGATTGCGTTCTTAGAAGAGAGGCTAAGCATTCATGAGAACCAGCCTTACCAAGTCTACTAAACTTCATATCCACCACCACAAATCCCATATCAGACATACGCTACCCCTAGTCATGAGCAGGGTCAAACCCGTCAAGATCACTTCCCCAATAATGCAAAACCTATAATAGCAGTAAGGGAAGAGGATCCCAAACTCTTACTTTCCCCTCAAGTCCCTTCTGCCCCTACTCAAGAAGCTTCTTGTTTTCTATCACAGCCTTCTTCTTCATCCCCTTTTGAAGAAGAATATATTTTGAAGGAGGCAATTGAGTATGCAGAAGAATATGCTCAATTCATGGCTAGTCAAGAGGATTCCATAAGTATAGATGAGGAAGAAATCACCATAGTTACCCCCTTTGATGAGCAAGAGGATAAGCTGCAAGCTTTTTCCTTAACTTCAAATGAGGAGGAGATCATTTATGACTTCTTTATCACTTTGCAAGAGGATATGAAGGAATATGGATGCTCCCTTGACCAAGTCATTGAGACAGATGACACTATCATTTAGGAAGGCTATGGATTGGCCAAATATGGAGAAGATGACTGTGAGGCCCAAATGAGTATGCAGAAGGAAGGCCATCTTTCAGTCATCAAGGAGCATATTGATGTAATAAAGATAGAATCTGAAGAAGATGAGCTGAAAGATAATGGAAATCAAAAGGCATAGAGTGAAGAACCAATAGCCAATGATTTCTTGATGACACCCGACAACATGAAGAACCAGTATTCAATAGGCATTCAAGGATAAGAAGAGTTAATAGGTGTCAAATACACGTTTTGCTCAGACTCATTTGAGTGCAGGCAAATTCATGTGGCCAGCACAGAGGACATCCCATCAAAGGTATACCCATTGCAATCACTGGTATGGCAACACAAGTTGGCTTGTCATAAAGAAGACATTGGAAAGTTTGTTTTTGATCTCGAAGGAAAATAAGGATTTGTAATTAATGTAGTTAGGTATTTTCCATTCCCGCATTGCTTTGTTTTGTTTTTTGCTTTCTCATTTTTCTTTTAAAATAAGCATTTTAAACACAGAGTCATCATCTTAGAAGCTTTAAATTATTTAAATTTTGCCACAATAAATGCTTCCCCAAATCTTTTGAAATCTCTAAGGTACCTTACACTGCATAATGTGTCCACCTCACTGTTTCCTAAAGATTGAGTAGGATTTGCTAATGTTTGCCTTAATTTAATGCTATTTGGGACTTGATAGGCCCATAAATATCCCTTAGTAAATTTTAAAGTTTACAAAATCTCAAGCATTCCTGAAAAAATATCTTGCTCATTGTGATTGTGGCACCTAGTGAAATTTGTTGCAGCAAGCGTGTTTTTATCTTGCAAAAGGTTCGTACCAGGTTATTATACATGAGATTTAGAGATGGAAAGAACATCAGAAACACCCAGGAAGAGAAGAAGGGTGCAGTTCCAATTAGACCCAGAAGAGGAAGAAGAGCCTTCACAGTGCCCAGTGCAGAGCACTACAACTTCTCCTCAGGTAGGAATTACTCCCCCTCCTCCCTCTCAATCCATGCCTCCACCTAGCCAAATGACACCTCTTGCCATTATTGCCATTCCCAATTTTCAATTCACCTCATCCTTGATGCCTCAAGCCTTAACATTACCTTATTTTCCCCTTCCATTCCTAGAAAGATGCCCCTACAACTCACCCCTATACAACCAATGGCTCTCTAATATGGCCTGTCACAAGGATTTCCCTTCACAGGGGGACATATTGCATCCCCTTCCACCTTCCATATGTAGGCTGATGGTACAAGGAAGGCAAGAGAAGACCGATTGGAGAAGAAGAGGAGTAAAGAGAATAAAGAACTAGTGGTTCCACATTTGAGGTCATAATTTGACCCCATCCAATAATAGTTGACAGTGACCCATTTGTCGCCCAACGTTGCCAGACTGAGCGAACAAATGTAGCTAAAGGACTACACCATGAACAAGTGGCCATAGACATGTCCCTGTTTAGGCCTCAAGATAGAGTAGATCTCCTAACCAAATCCACTTCTATGGTCACAAAAGATTACTTGAAGAAATCAAGGAGACTGTAGAAGATGGAGGCTGATTTGGACCAGGAAAAGGCAAATTGTAATAGTTTGGGAAAACAAATAAACTAGAAGGACAATGAAATAGCTAGTCTACAAAAATAATTGCAAGATACTATTTCCCTCCAGACTCAACGGGCAATTTAGGCCCAAAATGATTCATTGAAGGCAGAGCTTGTGCTCACAAAAGATGTAGCTACAGCTCTAAGGTGAGAAAATGCAAATTTGTAGGGAAGAGTTGAAGGACTCCAACTATAAGTTACCCAAACATAGCAAGGGCTGCTAGAAGAATAGAATAAGGCTACAGCTTTTCAAGCTCAGTTCCAGGTAGAGAAGCAATGGACCGTTCAACTAGCAATTGAGCTGGCCAATAGGCTGAGAGATATCAGAGTGGTGTAGCTGGTAAAGGGCCTTTACGAGTTAGGGTGGGAGAGAATCTCTTTGGATATTCTCTAGCTCAGGCTAGTTTTCACCTTCCTCTTCAAAGCATAGTAGCTGTGTGAGAGAGTCAAGAACCTGGAATAGAGCACTCTGGCCACAATCTCCAGAAGAGTCATAAACTCTCATTTTTTACTAGAGAAGCTCTATAGCTCAAAGGATGCAACATTGGTAGCCATAGGGATTCTTGACAGAATGGTTGCTGTGAAATGGATCAATAAAGAGCTTAGTCAAAATGCCATAGCCAATAGTTATAGAAGTTTCCTCGATGTCGTGAAGGAAGGCATCAGTGAGATGAGGCAACACATTGAAGATTTGGTGCAACTAGGCTTGCCTTCCCTATTTCTAGATGCAAGGACGGTCCTGATGGCCGATTAACTCCAACCATTGATGCTAGCTAAACAAAGGGACTAGATAGTTTTCTAGAGCTTGCAGGATGATTCCTCAGCAC
Source organism: Torreya grandis (assembly GCA_037957365.1). NCBI lineage: Eukaryota > Viridiplantae > Streptophyta > Pinopsida > Cupressales > Taxaceae > Torreya > Torreya grandis. The sequence continues at coordinate 2,858,959 of JARHVA010000272.1, forward strand.
TAGAGGTCGAGACTATTTTGATTCTTATTTTCCAGCTAGAATCCAAGCTAAAAGCCACTGCCCAGGTCTTACAAATCTTCTCTCATAAGGATCTCATTATCTTGGACCTAGCTTTTGATGAGTTTTAGAAAAAGCAAGGATTATCTAACCATGAGTGGTTTATCTTCTAGATAGCTCTTTTGAAGCTATAAATTTTGAAATTTTGATCGAGTGAGAGTCGGGTTCTTTTTGAGCGAGCTCAAAATCCCTGATGGTTGCTAATAACTGTAGAGTAATTTCTTACTCTACGTTGTATTCAATTATTTTCAGTCAAGCACTGCAATTTTGGCACTTTAGGTGAAGCCATAGAGTTTTGGAGCAGAGGACGGGTTCATTTTGCCTAAGTGTCAAAGCGAAGTGGAAGCTACCAAGTGTCATCCTCAGAGTGTGGTCCCTTTTTACCTTTTGTTTCTTTTCATTTCAATTTTGGCCTAAGTATTGGATTCAATCAGAAGCAACCATGTGTCAGCCTCTAGGAGACGAAGATGGACAACTTGTAACTTTTGAGGACCTCTTTGTAACTTTTAAGAGAACCACAGATTGTGTCACGTACCTAGTAGCAGTTAAACAGAATGCACCACATGTCAGCATCCACATATCATAAGAGGCACTCGTGTTTTCTATTTTGACAAGGACTTTTGATGAGCTGAGTGATAAAGAGAGTAAAAAGTGTTAGGTGGCAGTTGGGGAAGCCCTGAATTACCTTTTGAAGAAGCAATGGAAGCCACCACGTGTTGACTGCCAAGAGCCTTTGTTTCAATACTTGGGTCCATGCTTTCCATTCAATGCATAAAGATGTCATTCATTTTGTTAAGTATCAAAGTGCAGTGGAGGCTTTCGAGTGTCACCTTCTGAGTCCCTCTCTACTCCATCCCCAAAAAGTGGAAGGCACCAAATACCCCCAGCAGGAAAAGTGAAAGACACCATGTATCTTCCCAGGAGTAGTGGAGGTCACCATGTATCAACTTCTGAGAGATCACCTTCAATCCTAATTGCTGAATGAAGATTGTGGTGGGTCTTAGATGATATTTTAAAGAAAGTGGAAGTGGCCAGGTGTCATCCTTCAATGCCTTCTCAATAAAAAGGAGAGTTTTTCATAAACTGGATAAGTATCCTCTTCCATCCTAACAAAACAGAGTGCCCATCTACCTATTACAGTGAAAGTGGAGGGAGATTTGGTGAGAGTTAATTTGAGTAGATGAAATAGTGCACTGGGTAGATTTTTGGGGCTTGCGAGCATTAAAGGTGCCATCTATTTATCCCCTAACAATGGAGGTAGGGTAGACAGTTGAGTGGCCAAAGAGGCAAAGGACGGAGAAGATTGCATGGGAAAGAAAGTGATCAAAGGAGACACCCAAGGCTATATAAGCAGGATTGTAAAATCTAAAAAAGGGGGGAATTCTCATAGTTTTAGACTTTCTAAAGTTTGTGACCAGTAATATCATTTGCTCTTGTCTCAATTTTCTTGAGTTGTAAGGTTGATATAATCATGCATGATTCTGTGCCCTTTATGTGGCTGAATGAATTAAGGAAATTTGAGCTCCATGCCTTGTTTGTTGTTGTCTATGTCATTTGCAAAGTAGTCTATACTATAGATTTTCTAGTGTTGTGATTGGAAATGTTATTTGATTTTATCTCATTTTTTGGATTCTAAAGTTCTACATAACTGTGCATGATTTCTACGCCTCTTATGTGATTGAAGGATTCTACTGAGAAGATAGAACACTATGCCTTTGTTAACAATTCCTATATCTTGGCAAAAGACTCCCCTATTGTGAGCCTTCTGTTTCTATTATTCCAATCTTTTACATTGATCATGCACTTGTCTACTCTTAAATGTAATAGAATCCTATAATAGTCACTCTGTGCTCAGGTTAGGATTAGGATTATGCTCAAGCACATCGCCATAGATAGGTTTTAATTCCTGCATTTTGCATTTATGTTAATCTCCTATCCCTTTTCTCAACACCTATAAATAAAAGAGACCAGCTTCTTTAAAACTTGGAGTTTTTTTCAAGCTGCATCGTCCCACAGCTTGAAACTTCTAATTGTTGATTGGCTATGATCTAGTGCAATTTTACACCATCAACATTACCCAACTTCAAAATCTCACTAGCTACAATCTCTACATTAGCATAATGCTCTTCCTTTGTTGAAAAGGATGACTTCTCTTTCCTTAACTCATCATTACCACTGAAAATATTCTAAAGTGTGACCAATCCCTTGGGTAACTTATTTTTTTAGTTACACAACCTGATCACCATCCTAATGCAAATACTTTGATTGGTTTCTTGAAGAAAACTTAGCCTCCCCTTGCAAGAATCTCATAATTTGATTGTCATCTTCAAACAACTGTCAATTATCATGATTATCTATAACAAAAGGCCTTATAACCACCTTTATATGTGACTAAATTTTCGTACTCTTTATATCATATAGAATTCTAAATTATGATCTAATGGTAGCCAACCTATCTTCATGTTTATTCTTGCCTCTTGGTTTGCTTGAATGTTAACAAATTGAAAATATTTGAGTAAGTACCATATTCTATGCCTTTAATATTTAAGCAATAAATTTTTACATACATTTAAACCCCTTATTTGGTGAACTATAATTTCACCATCACCAAACACCTGCAAGGTGTTAACTTTCATCTTCCTAGCCCATTGCAAACCATGACCTAGTGCTTCATACTCAAAAACATTATTTGAATAACCAAAATAAAATTTAATAAAAGATAAATAAATTTAATTTTTTAAAGAAAAAACATCATTCCAACTTTGACACCATGCTTATTTCTTGACCCATGAAAGTACAATAGTAGTAAACCTTCACTAGATTCATCATCCTTAACCATGGTTGGAATTGGTACATCATTCTCATGAAGGCAATACACATTGAATCCTTCTTCTTCAATTAGATTATAAGGATCATGATCATGTAAAGTGGAAGCCCAGTAATCAAGAAAAAAATATACAACTCCATCCAAAGGTGACCCATTTTATACTCAACTAGTTTTTAGTACATCATCTAAGATGATACAATTAGTGTTCACAACACTTGGCATATATGGCTCCATATGGAAACATGCAATAGGTTAAGAATGAATCATTAACTTGGTACCATACCTAGTTTTTAACAAAAAATAATTCCAATTATATGATAAATATCCCCTAATATTTGAGGTGAAGTCCCTTGAAAGGCACATAACAAAGTAAGGAGGCAAGTCTATCACAGTAACATGTTGATGAATAGTAACATTAGGACAAACATGTAATGTCAATTTCAGATCTCTGATAATGCCTACCATATTTTTTTGTGACCCATCCAATTTTAATACCCCCTTATTTTTTGTCTCATAAACAAGGCCGAGCTTGTCTGTAATTTGTTTAGGCATGACTGTACTACTAGCTCCACTATCCACAATATAGTTATGAACCAAAGTATCACCCAATATCAAATAAAGGTAGAAAAGAGGGGTTTTATTTTATTTTACCTTAATTTTTTCCACCTTTTCCATCTTATTTACTTATACTTGCTACTTAGTTGGTTGATCTCAATTAGGTAAGACAACACCTTCTTTCTCAACTGGTTTTAGAGATAATTTGAGAGTTGAAAGCTCTTAGATGAGCATATCTTTTTGTACTGGGATGGAAATTTAATCCCAAATGCTAATGGTGATATTATAATTCTTCATTTGATTCACTATACTAAACTAATATTCACCAACCTTTGGATGTACTTTCTAAAGAACTCGTTGCTCATGAAATAGGGGCATTCGATGAACTTTACTAACTTATATATTCTATTTTTTTTGCATTTTAGGGACATTAAATTGTTATTTTTTACTCTTATAAATAATATTATGAGTACTTGAAATATTTTTTATCTCCTATAGTTCATCAATGGCTCTTCTTTTAACTCTAGTTATATCTATAACTTGACCACTTGCATTGTTAGTTTCAACACCTTGAGTAAATGCAACATGATCATCTACTTGCCAATTTACATAAATGGAATATGTATACCCTTGAACTTATTGAGTCTCTCCTTGTGATGCTAAACATGTATCTTGTTACTGACCTCCTTGAAAAGAAAACTCTTCTTGTGTCATTTGTGGCATAGTGATGTTTTGTGATACCAAGACTTGGTTTTGAGTATCATAAAGATTTGAGGTCTACCAACATAAATTATACATCAAGTTGTTTTTATGTGGGATGTGAATAATTTAATTTGAAGTGGAAGGATAATTAGGATTAATTATGATATATGGTTTAGCTAGATTTATGGCTCCTTGTGTTTGATAAGGTGGTCTATTCTCTCTAAAACCTTGATAAGGAGGCCTTTGATCTTTGAAGGGATGATAGGTGGTCTGATTTTGTTGTTGATATGGCCTATTATCATAAAATTATTATCTTTTGAGTTTCACTATTTCATTCCCAAAGGATTGTATCAAAATTTTCAACTTTCCTATCTCACTAGCTTGATTAGTAGGGGCTGTAATTTGAGCTTGAGGTGATGGAATAAGAGATAAGGATGGAACTTAAAGAATTTGAGGGGATGGTATATAATTAAATTATAGACATATATGAATTTGAGGCCTTGGAGAAAGCTTACCATCTTGTATCAAACTATTATTTTCCCTTATTGCAACCTCATAAGCATTTGGCAAGGTAGTACCACCCATTAAATATATCATCATACTAATGTTAGAGTTAAGGGCTTTAAAATAATTGAAAAAATGCATATTTATGAGATGGTCTAATCAACACAAGTATCTTGATACATGTCTTTTGGAATCTAAGATTAAAATCAGACATGACCTCATGAGGAGCTTTATTTATGGCAATTAAGTGTTCTACCGAAGAGAGATGATCAGAATTATCTTCAAATTGCTTGAATAAAGTTGTACCCAATTTATCCTAGGTATAAATGGAGTTTATTATAAGGTTTATATACCACTTTAATGCTTTTCTTTTGAATAAAACATCAAACAATCTAATATCAACATTACCTTCAACAACATTATAGACTGAAAAAAGATTAACTACATCTTAGATATACTCAATTGGGGTTGTTTGATTTTATCCTAAGAATAATGGGATGATATTGAGGGTAGATACATTAATGTCATAAAATTTGGCTAAATTTAGTGGGATACCTCTATTGAATGGAATAAATATCTAGTTTTTGATGGCCATTTGGAAATTGGGGATTGTAGTGTCTAAAACGTTAGGATAACCAAGAGATGAATATTTATTTTGAGGATATGGATTTTCACTCCTAAACCTTTATCTATTATATGATATAAATTCAAAAGGAATACCTTTAATTTCTGACCTCGTGATAACATTTTTCATGAATGAATTGCCTAAATGATGTTATGAGCTCTATGACTAGATGTTGATGATAATGAATATCTTCTTCTATTGTAAAACTTCTTTAGATATACAAAAAAATTCTTCAATGTCCTACTGGGTGTGCCAAAAAATATTTTCAATCAAACTTGCACCTTTGTGAAGGTATTTTTAGGCCTTCATAGTCTGTTAAAACATGGAAATAATCTTAGGCTGTGGTTGGCCTAATTAGCGGATTGAGTCTCTAGATTCTAAGGGCTAGCTCCCTTTGGTGTATCAATTAGGATGTCTACTCTATGATACAAACCATCAAGAAAAGGGAAGAAATAAAACTAAATGAAAAATCCTATTTGATGGTGATACACCTAAATTTTGGTTCATCCACTCAATTTGAGCTCCTAAAAACATTGATTAGATAAGAAAAAGACTAAAATTTCAATTCCAATTGACTCCTATGCATCAGTATTTCATAAAAAGGTTCTATTTGGTGATAAAAGATTCAGGGAGATGAGGGAATAGGCCTAATTCAAGGTAATAACGAGCCACTTACATATGCTATAACTTCATCCAAAAGACATTAAACATAGAACATGACCTACATAATCTGATCAGCTAGTAACTAGGTAAGAATCAAGAATTGAAAAGGAAGAAAAATTATATCACTTATGAAAATCATTGACATAAATAAAATATACCAGAATTATATAATCTAAAAACAATAGTCCTTATATTTATCTAAAAAGGTTATAAAACTCAATATTTGGTAGAATAGGTCTTGCCAAAAGAGGGATACATTTCAAGGTTTAAAAGCTAACTTATATATAAAAAGTATATAATAGCCAAGAGATTGGAACTAAAAATAGAAGAGGAGATCAACCAAGTCCAACTTGTATTATCTAAAGATAAAAATCCTATTAATAAATAAATTTTTTCTTTTATCTTGCATGAAAATCTCTTTGGCATTTAAAAAGAATGGTGAGCTCAAGTTTGATTCAAAACCTTCATCATGCATGATGCTACGCTAATTTTTGAATATAAACTCCACCTAAACTACCTAAAATAAGAGAACAATTTCCATTTCATGAAATTAATGCCAAAAATAAATATAGAGCTCCACTTAAACTGCTAGAAACATTGAAAGCCTTCAAGAAGATAAAAAAGAGCACATGCATAAATTGTCAACTAAAAAAAGTGCAAGACTAGTCAACTCTAGAACTTAAGCATGCATGAAATTCCATGTTGGTTCAGAAGGGATGAGATGGACCTAAGTTTTACAATTCAAACTATTACATGAAAATCCATGCCATAATATTCAAATAAATATGCCTCTTGATTAAACTTGAACATGAGTTAGACCTTTGAATATACGAGATGACTAGGAGATAAGCATGACTTCAACAAATAGTCAATTGATGCTTTGACCAATCAACTATAGATAACCTTTGCATAAATATAAAAAGACCTTGATGGGTGAGAGGTACATGGAAACTTAAAGGGAATAGCATATACATGGCATATAAACTTAGATTGAATTCATTGTTAGCTTATTATCATTCTCGGCCTTTTGCTTTCAGTTTCTTCACTTCTACGCATATATTCCTTCTAACTTTTATTAAATGTTCTTCTTCTTTCATTTCCTTTGGATAAATTATTTAAAGGAATTTTTTTGGGATTTTTGACCCTAAAACTTTTCTTTTAGAGTTTTTTCAATGGACTATTCCTTCAGACACATTGTTAAAAGGAATTCATGTCCTCATATTTCTTGATATTGTCCTTGGCATTTTGAAATACCCCTTTAGGTGTTCAAAAATTTCCCTTCAAACTTTTTGTGCATCCCTTTGGAATTTGAAAATGGAGTTTCTCAAAGTAAAAGTGTGCTCTAGGTTTTTCAAAATGAACCTCTCAGCCTTTTTGTAAGTGTCCTCTAAGCAAAATTAAAAGTGTCCATGTTTGCTAAAAACAACCCTTCAGTAATCTTGAAATGAACTTTTTTAGCAAAGATGAACCCTTCAAAAAAATGAAATGGACCTTTGAAACAATGAAATGGTCCAACTACCTTTCATAATTATTGAAAAATCCCTTCGGACTTTTGGAAAAATCCACTTGGAATATTTTCTTGAAGGAAAATCCCTTTGGATTTTTCTAAAATGTCCCTTTAGTATTTTCAAAGTGTCCCTCAGACTTCTTAAAAATGAATTTATTGAAGGGAAAGTGTCTTTCATAAAAATTATTAGAGCCTTTTTTAAATTGTCCCTTTTGGAAATTTTTAATGATCCCTTTGAGCAAATGAAATGGACCTTTGCCAAAATGTGACCCTTCATAAGTTTTGTGAATGACCCTTCGAGAACTTTGAAGAGCATTTCAGGAATTTTGGAAATGACTTTCCCAATGGGAAAGTGCCCTTAAACTCTTTTGGAATCGGCCCTTCTAAAAAAATTTAATGGTCCCCTTTGTCTTTGAAAATGGATTTTTCTTAGGGGCAGATACCATTTGGCTTTTCTATAAATGACCATTCAAAAAAATTGTAATAGTTTACTTACCCATCAAAATTCTTGAAAGTGTCCTTTCAAAAGAATTGGAATGGTCTTTTAGAAAATTTGACAATGCCCTTCAGATTTCCAAAGTGTCTCTTCATATTTTTCCAAAATACCCTTTAGGAAATTTGTAAGGTACCTCTTGCTCTAGAAAAGACCCTTTCAGAAAAATTGCAAAGACCCACTTGCCCTTCAGAATTCTTCAAAGTGTCCTTTCAAAAAAATTCAAAATTACCCTTAAAATTTGTTTAATATACTATTTCCTTCATAAAATTCCTTTAAAAACTTTGCAATGGACCCTCAGAACCTTTGCTTTAGACAAAATGTCTGAATCAATCCCTTTGGAAAAGATGTCAAGTCCATTGGCTATTTGAAAAGAACCCTTCGGACAATTTGAACAAGCCCAATTCCTTCGTTCAATTGAAAAGACCCTTTTTCTAGTACCGCCATTTAGGAAAATCATTGAAATGGACCCTTTTTTGAAAGGAAGGAACCCTTCATAAAAATTGTAAAGACCAATTTCTACCACTACTTCAAAAGGGCATGCTTATGCAAAGTTTAGAATGATAGAGGTGACAATTTGACCTAAAGGGTCAAATTTATCAATATGTCTTATTATAAATATAGATGCATCAAATGGATATATTGATTTTTTTTAAACCTAAATAAACTATAAAATATTTTTTGAAGATGAAGAGATAGGTTAAGTGTGTGAACCATGCAAGACAAAAGGGCTTGTCTAGCTATGTTTAGTTTTTGAGAGAGCGGTATGAGGAAGTGGTCTATTAGACAAATGAATGATGATATAAAAAGAAAAATAAATATTAGAGGTTGATATATAATACTCAAAGGAAATATCCATGTGAATTATATATCTTGGAAGCACTCTTACAAGTTCTAAACATGAACATTTACATGACTATACTTTGATTGTGTTTGACCAGTCTAAGTAGTCCTATAGCAGAAGTGATTTTGGATGATTATGCTTGAGTGAAGATGTAAAATAGACATGATTATGTTTATAAGGTCATGTATGATCTATTAATGCAATTTGTTGAGTGTATTTTTTGAGAAATTTAATTGAATACTTTAGTTTAATGAGACAATTTTTTTGTGTATGAAGGCCTAAAAGGTGAGAAGCCTTGATTGATATGTGCAATGTGTGAAATGGAGTTCCAGGTGGAATAGACCTATGTGGGAGTGAGAAAGGGTATATTGGAGCAATTTTTGATGTGGTTAATCCATTTTTGATTGATTAAGGTGGTCCAAGAAGTCTAAGTTATAATGTGTACATGGATAGACCTAATTGCTTTAGATCTCATTAAGGCCTAATTGAGGTTTGACAATAAAGAGGTATGACCAACCTAGCGAGTGAATTTTATCAAATATGTAATGTGTGTATGCACCTTTTAAAATTTTAAAACAAGTGTTATAAGTATATTCTAAAACCAATATGGGTTATGAAGTGTGTGGTATGATAGCAAGGCCTAATTGGCCTATTTGGACTAGTTTGAGGTGTGTTAACTTAAGCGAAGAAGAGAAAATTTGAAATATATGAAGTAGGTAATTGAGAAACATCAAAGGGTGAATAAAATAAATCATGAATATCTGATAAATTTTATACATGTGGATAGATAGGTCATTGGACCTAATAAGCCTAGAAGAGCATATAGAGTGAAGGAGCCTAAATGGCTTATATAAGGTAAATAGGTAGGTTTGTATGTGTTAGAGAAAGATAAGTCCATCATCAAGTGTATTAGACATCATATTAGAGGTGGATATCAGTTTTGTGGTGATTGATTTGGTGCTTGATCATCTAGGGGGTTGTAGCCTCCTTGCTAGTTGGTGTTAGCTAAAGGTCTAGTGGGTGCTGGAATAAATTGAGGGTTGGGTGCTCCTTGATCAGTTGGTTCTGGTCTAAATTGAATCTTGTCATTATAGGATAGTATTACATGTTCTTGGTTCAATGGTTCTTATCCCCCAAGAGGTTTTCCCACATAATCTCTTATGTTATCTTGTGATGCACTCTTGTGGTTGTTTCTTCATGTATTGTTTGATCTTATGTGAATGTATGCTTCGTGTAATTGTCAACACCTAAAACCTGCACATGACCATTTTTTGTATCACACTACCTTTATACCTTCCCTTTAGAACTCAATGTTACTAAACCCCCTTAAAATGCATAATCTAATTCACCCCTTTTCCACCAATTTTCCTCTAGGCCTATGACCACCAACGGTTAGGTAACCATCGACGGTTGGCCTCGGTTGGGTTCCCCACCTTGACTTAAAACATTTACAAATCTTTGTCTGAGATTATCAACTCATAAATTGATAACTTGTGTTTAAAATGAATCTTTTAAAGTTGTGAAAATAAGAATCTCTATCCTCCATCAAACTAGTAACTTCCTCTATCTCATTTAGTAGCTCCTACCTATAAAAGGAGTAGGGGAGGAAGTGAGAAATGAGGAAGAATTAGTTATCAAGGATTAAATCTTTATTTTAGGTATCCAATGTCTATACCAGTGAGAAAATGTTGTCACTATAGATTTGAAACTCTATCAAAATCATTTTGAAAGGCTTGAAGTACTATTACTCTAGCATCATCACCCCAAGATTCTTCCACTCAATTCTAGGTATTTTGTGCTTATGTTCTTTAGTTTATCTATTTTCTAAGCCCTTCACCCTATCAAATCCATAATGCCACACTTTACACTTCTCATCCCTGTATCTAACCTCTATTTGACCAAAGTCCCATTTTATACTCCCTAAGTTATTCATCCCAAATTTGCACAAGAAACTACTGATGGTTACCTAACCTTCGATGGTCATCTGAAACCACCGATGGTTGACCAACCAATGATAGTTTACCTCAACTATTGATGGTTCTCCTAATCATTGATGGTTCTCTATGGCATCATTTTCTATCAAGACTTTTTCACCCTTTTGCTTCAAATCAAACTTCAGTTTCTATGTTTCCCTTTGACCATAGTACCCTTTCTGATTTTTTAAACTTGACCCCAACACCCCAAGCATCAAAATTTTATCATTTTATTTAATAAATAAGTTATTTTTTAATTTCTAGTATTTCTTTACTTTCTTATCATTGAATGCACACATTTTATTTTATCATTTCAGGTTTGATTGTCATAAAAGTGGATTGATGGCCTCCTAACAAGCATTGTGCTTCTTGGATCTAGTTCATGCTAGGCAATTCACTCAACCAACCATCTAACAACACCCTTTCAATTATATATGTTATTTACAAGTTATTACTTCCTATCCAAAGATGAGTTCCCACTTTCATTTGGATTCATTTGTGTATTTTACTACGTATTCTTATACACACCCTATTACTAGATTATTTTATTTATTTTCAAAATTAAGAAATGAGGAAAATAAACTGAAACATTTTGGCACACATGATGGGACCCAGTTCCCTTTTTCTTCCTTTATTATTATCTCATCAGATGAAATCTAAAAATTTCTTTTTGGGCATAAAATAAACCTTATACATTCATTGATTGATTGTTGATCTTAGTTCATCTACTAACTTAGAAGGCAAATTAATTTATCATATATTTCACATTTATTATCACACACTAAACCAAACCACAAAATAATTAACACATCAAAACATACGTAAGACAAGGCCTGACTAGGATTTCATCACCTAGTAGAAACCTTATCCCTTTTTAGCTATCCTACTTGGATTTCACCATCAAGGGGAGAACCAACTTATCTCTCTAGTTGAGTATGAACTATGAACTCAATATATTTTGGCTAAGCACCCAACACTCTTATCACTACGAGACCGTGAAGTGAGGGGGTAGGCTCCAATATCAAGCTAGTTACCAAAGTTTAACATAGATTTTTCTCTTTTAAGCACTTAAACAAACTAAAACCAGCCATAGATTGCCACTTTAGTACCTAATTTTTAATCCAAACTCCCACTTCACACTCTCTAGGGCATAAGCCAAAAATGATTTCAAATGATTCTAAGATAAACACACTTTTAGTGTATGCATTGATTGCTTTGATTTATTTTGGTTGCTCTTTGTTTGAGGTGTGAGTTTCATCATAATATCCCCTAATTTATCATATGGTCTTTACTAAACAACTAATAAATCAAACCAACCAACCACCACCATCCTCTTCTTCCTCCATGGAGTACAATTCTAATGATGAGGGGTCACCTCATTTCCCCCCCTCCTACCTAGATTTTGGTTGTATTTGAAGGTGATGTTGACTTCATCACCTTCCTTGATAATAATCAGGTAGCTTTTCAATGCTACCTTAACACCATGCCTCACTTTACCTCCATTTCTTCAATTTCCCCTACCGACCTTTCTTATTGAATTCCATACCATTTTATGGTGGGTAATCCTCAACCCAACCTTTGCTAACCCAAGCCTCATCTTTTTCCAACATTCAATCCACCACCACTACCTAAACCCAATCTAATATTTCAATTTATAACTAAACACCTCCTACCACACCCCATACTTCACATGTAGGTTCAACTCTAGCTCTAGTTACCTATACTCCACTTACCATGTGGTTATCTTCTACCCCTACCTCTTCCCTTCCTTTTATCCCAACTAAAACCTCCATCGCTACCTCATTTTAGAATTTGGTGCTTTCTATACCCCAAACACTTTCATCTATTAACACTAGAGCCACCAACCAACCTAAACCTACCCAACCTCCACTTTCCACCTCAACCATACATTTTATCCAACCTACATCCATTATGCAACAAGTACCTATGACAACCTATTAGTATGGGTACATACCACCTTCCACTCAACCATTTGTGCCTATCAGCTCTTATGTAGCACCATCTCAACCAATTTTTACCACTTACCAATATGTGGCCTCTTCAGTCCCTTCTACCACCTATCCTTATATAGCTACCACCTAATACCAATAGAGTGTACCCTTTAATTATGAATCTCCCCAACCATAGCTAGTTTTGATCAAGATGCTAATGAAAAAAATGACTAACTTGGAATCCTCTATTTCTAGATATCATACACTCTTATCCTATGATGAAATTTGAAATGAACCTATTCATTCATCCATTCTTATCCTCCCTAATGGGAATTACATAAATTTTCCAAATTCTAAGGTAAAGAGGATCCCTAAAAACATTTGAGAGCATTCCATCATTCTTGTTACTTGATTACATATGATGATGCTCTCCTCCTCTAAACTTTCCCAATATCTTTATTAGGACCTACCCTCAATTGGTATAGCACCCTCCCTTTATATTCCATCTTCTCCTTCTCTCAACTAGCCCAATTTTTTTAGGACATTTCTCAATAAACATAGCTAAAAAGGTTTCCATAACTGACCTTTGTTCTATCAAATAATTTGATAATGAATCAATTATTGATTTTGTGGCTAGATGGAGAGGCATCATAAATCAAATCTCTTTTACCTTACCCCAACTTGAATTAATCAAACTCTTATCTAGGGGTTGTGCTAAGCATATTGCATCGACTCTTCAAGTTTAAACCTTTCAAACATTTGACAAGACATTCACCATGGCATGAAAACTCAAAAATCATGCCATTGATGAAGGGAAATTTAAATTGTAGAATAATAATTCTACTTTGAAACCCAATGACCCTCCCTCTACTAAAACCACTAACCAATCCAATACTAAGGTAAAAACATCCACAAATTTGGTGGTTCTAAAAACTGTCGCACCTCTAACCATTAACTAATCACATCAAAATAATTCTTTCAAATCTCCTTATCAAAAATATAAAATCCAAAATCAAGCACCACGAAGACAATATACTCCTATTAGGGAGTCATATGCATCTATTTTGGATAAATTTCTCAAGGCCAACCTTATCTAACTTCTGCCAATTAAACCAACCAAATAATTTGATTCTTCTCACCCTATACTTAGGTGGTATAATGAAAATGACCATTGGCCTTTCCATCAAACTATTGGACATGCCATTGATAGATGTAATAACTTTAAAAGTCTTGTCTAAAATCTAATTAATAGTGGGGAGCTCATATTTGATAACCCCAATACACCCCCAAATCAATCTCTTGACATTTTCCATAAGCCTTTCCCAAATCACGCTCCTTCCACCCAACATCATGATAATAAACCCAAACCTTATAACTTCCATGAGGCACATACAATCAATGTTATTAGTAATGTGACCATTTTTGTATAGATTATTACTGTTATTACCCAAATAGAGGAAGCCAACCTACCATTTATTCTTTAGATACCCAAGTAGAGGAATCATTTGTCTCTCCTTCTGCACTTGATATGACCATGGTTTTATCTATCCCTCCTTTGGTAGAAACACTTGAGGAGTCAACCATTGCTTTAACCACTTCCTCTACCCCTCCAACCCAAGAGTCACCTGCTTCTTTAAATAAAAAAGCTAGGAAAGAAACCATACCCATTCCTTTCCTTTAAAATACCACACTTACCTCTCCTATCATATAACTGACTTTGGAAATCATTCCCTAAAAGGAGGTCACCTCATCTACCCAATTTATACCTTTGGAACCTTCCACCAAAGATACCAATACTAAAAACCACTCCTTCTTCACCTAAAAACTTAAGCTTTGAGACTAATGATCAAGGAATTACCCCCATTTATAATCCTTTCTCTAGGTTGGTCCAAATTTTAGAGTTTACATCCCAACCTAACTTTGATAGAGCCACCTTTTGGCATCGACTTGGCCTTCCTTATCAAAACAAATCTAACTCCTCAACTTCACTTGAGTCCATGCTTAAACCCATTATCACCACCCTACCAACTACCTCCTCTAAAGTCATAAATGAACCATCTCAAATAACTCTACCTAAAATTACCAAGTTACCTCATGCTTGTTTTACCAAACCAATCAAGAATCTAAGAATCCTTCCTACACTAGGTCACACTCACCCTCCTTTGAGATTTGACTTAACTCCATTAAATGCATCAAATTCTAATCCCATTAAGTCCATTAAAAGGGAATACCTACCTAAACCTCTACCAAAAAATAAATGTATACCACCTCCTTCTAACCTACCTTCCATTTTAGGACCACATCCTTCTACCATTATTATTACCTACTCTTCTTATAAGAAGCAACTCCTTTTTATCTACCTATAACCACCAAACCCTCTAGTGTTTCATCATTTCTAACCAAATTATCCCCATTTACCTTCCCACCTATCACCAAACCTTATACATCTAGGTATTCAACCACCAAGCTAATCATATCCAAGTAAACCCAATAAAAAACCCCAATCAAGATCATTTCCCCAACCACAACTTCCATAAAGAAGGTTATGCCTAGAAAATCTCCCACTCCTAAAACCAAAAACCTATAACCTTCAACCCATTTGTTAGATTCCTACATGAATATCTTACAAAGGTTGTTACAAACCTACTCCATTAGCTTTCCTCTAATTAAACCTTTTGACCCCACCCATCCTAAACCAAACTGGTTCAATGATAATTTGATTTGTCTTTACCATAGGACTCCTGAACATGATACGGATAATTGCAAAGCTCTCCAAAAACTTGTCCATAATCTATTAGAAGAAGATGATCTATTATAAGAGACCCTTTTACCTCCATTACCAATATTACCATCAACCCAACCTACCCAACCTCTACTTATTATACCACTCCTACCTGAGAGTAAAAAGGAGGAATTAAAGAAAATATCAAGCCCCCTTATCCACATCATTCATATGGTTGCATGTTCTTAGGTCCAATAGAAGGATAAGTCAAAATCCAATGTAACCATCCCTTGGACTTACCCTTTAACCTCTCAACTTGCCAACCAAACCCAAGTATATCCATCTCCACCCTTGTAAACATCAAAACCAAAATTCTCCATTTTGGGAGCTCCACCTCCCAACCCCACTCCATTCATCTAATGTCTCGTGTTGAAACAACTTGACCAAACCTTGGTGAAAATGAGCCTTTATGATTTAATCAACACCTCACTTCAACATTGCCATGCATTAACTAAGGCTCTAAATTCCATAGAGGTTTAATTAGATGATTCACAACCTCTTTCATCCTTTGTTGGATTCCTTTACCAAGCCACCCTTGTCACTTTATAGGATTTAAAAATATTTCCTTTTCATACTGAAGATCCTGATCCTCCCCTCTTCATTACAACATACATCAATCAAACCTATATTAAATGGGTAATCATTGATGGAGGAGCTAGCATCAACATCATCTCTTCCCATGCATATAATCAACTAAAATTTCCCACAAACATCATTTTTTAGAATACAATGGCCCTTTACTCTTTTAATAATTCTATGGCCACTACCTTAGGGACCATGGTCCTCCACATCCAGTTGGGGCCATGAACCATTCTCAAGATATTTTATGTTTTTAAGGGTGAGTTCCAATATAATGTGTTACTCAAATGCCATTGGATCTATGCAATGGGTTGTGTCCCTTCCAATTTACACTGATGCATCAAATTTGAGCATGGGGGATAAATTATTACAATTAAAGCTGATCCTAGTCACTTTCCTTCCTATAATATGACATATTAGCCTAATGATATTACTATTCCTCTGTCATCTACCTCATAACCTACTTATAATCAAACAACTACATCACCCATCATCAATAACATTTATCCTCACCATAATCATTAAGCATCTACTAGTTCATCTAGTACCTTATCACAAATTTTGGTAAAAAACCCCTTGAAGTCAACATTTCAATTACTCTCATTAGGGGAATATCACCTTCTCACATTAGATGCCTTCCCTATTCTGAATGAATATGAGAATATTCAAAATGACCCTTCATATGACCCCTATGAATTTAGGAATTTGACTCAAGAGAGGATGGTTAGTATGGTGTTAGTTTCAAAATGAAAATAAAAATGAAAGAAACACACTAACTAGCATAACATATCTAGGCCTATACACTAAGGAGAGCTTAGTTAACAAAAATGAATAAAAAACACAACTAAAATTAAAAATAAACTCTCTTTTACCTTCTTTGGATGCTCCAAAATTATTGTTATAGTGGCTTACATGGCTTGTGCTCATGAAGTCCTTGGAAATGGAAGCTTGGCTACCTCCATCTCTCTTTGACACCTTTGGCTTATGGATTGGCTTGGCTTGAAATAAATTTGGCATGGTAACACTAATTAAAATGGATTTTGGAATCATTTGTACATTATAAATTTTCATTATCAAGATTTAGAAATGATGTGGTAAGGCCTCCTATTTATAGATTTTTGAGAATGCCTAAAATCAACCTGAACTGTTCATCTTGAGATTGAGATGTGTGTTGAGGATTAATTCAATTTTTGGAATTAAATTTATAATTATCCTCATCATGAAATTTGAATAATGAGAAATTAAGAGACATGGAGGGAATCATGGAAGGAATTGATGAGGCATGGAGTGCATGAATCTTGATATTTGTGGCATTTATGACCTAGGGATATCTTCCTAAGAAATGAGGTTACTTGATTATGTAGACATTAAATATTCATTTCTAAAAACAAGTACTCAACAAGTTTACATGGAATTATTAATTATGACTTGATTTAGATTAATTATCTCTTAAGCATGATTAAGCACTTTTTGCATAAATTACTCAAATTGATCATAATGCCTTGTTATTGGTCTAAAATTTGACTAAATTGGAATTGGAAGTCACTATTAGATGTGTTGGATCTGATATCCCATTTAGGATGAATAACAAAGACATGTGTCTTGTGTAATATATTTAATAGGAAAGAGGAATCTAGAGTATTTAGGTGTAAAATTAGAATTTTAACTCAAAATGATTTGATCAAAGTTAGCTAGCCCATAAATTGCATTGCCACATTTAGGGATATCCTAGCCAAAATTGTCACTTGAATATGTTAGTTTCACATAATTTAGTGTGTTTTAGGCCAAATTATGTATTTTAAGTGGAAATCAATCAAAAACTTGGTTGGAGGTTATTGATGGCTAAGGGATATCCTAGCCAAAATTGGCACTTGAATATGTTAGTTTCACATCATTTAGTGTTTTTAGGCCAAATTATGTATATTAAGTGGAAATTGATCAAAAACTTGGTTGGAGGTTATCGATGGCTAGTTTTAGGTGTCTATAGTTTGCCCCTATTTGAGATGTTACAAACCATAGGTAAAGCAATGCCTTTTCAAATAATGAGAGATGGTATGTATGCCAAAAAGAAGATGGTTGAAGAACAAAGCTCTAAATGGTTTTTGGAATCCTATGATGATGCCACCTCAAGGGAGTGGCCATCACATTTTTTGATGGATGGTCCATTGAAAAAAAACAAGAAGAAATGTGGAATTAACCCGTGGTTGCGATTAAACCAAATGAGAAAATGCTTACATTCATTACTTTAGAAAGGATGCTGACTTACCCAAAGGTGGTTATAATCAAGAATAAAAGTCAAAATACTGATTTTTCCCATATGTGATTATAATCATTAAGTAGACCTGGATTGGCTAAAACTGATGGTGTCCCAGTTAGGGATGATTAGTAAGCATAACTCAAGGATATAACCTAGAATATAGATTAAATATGAGTGGGTGAAAAGTGATGATATTGTTTTTACTCTTTTTTTTTTGCTTTTTAATATTCAGAAGAAATAAGAAACTAAAAATAATGGTTAGGGGTTAGATGATACCCGGATGAAGTTGTGCACCGTATCCAGATGATTGAAGGAGCTCCTCTTTGGCTGTGGAGGACAACACCTGTAGATAAGAAAGACTTAAACAAAGAAAATGTTAGATGATATATGGTGGACCTCCAAGCAAAGCTCAGTCCAAGAAGTGCAAAGACTTCCTTGAGGGATGACAATCCACTAGTTGATAAAAAGAATGTCGGATAAAGAGAAATAATGAAAGACTTAAAAAAAGAGAAATAGATAATGCGTACCTAATTCTTACTGTCAGTCTTCCATAGTCATCAACGTCAGTTGTTCTTTCAGCATCGGTTGGTTAATGTTGCCGACGTCGGTTAAAATGCCGATGTTGGTAGGGGCAATGGTCCTTAGACGGGTTTCAAAGAAAGTCTGTGGTTGGCAGAGGGGCTCTCTGGGTTTAAAGGTCTGTGCAGGGTTGTAAGGAGTCAAATAAGGTCTAAGGAAGGAGTCAGGTAGAGAAAAGGTTGTCAAAAAGGGTAAGGGTAAGAGGAAGGCTTTTTAGCATCTCTAAAAAGAAGTCAGGTCGGGTCGGGTCTGGTTGATAGTATTTAGAAATAGTAACTAGAAACTTTAATACTAATGTATTCTAAATACTGAAAGAGATAGAAAGAGACAGAGGAATACTTAGCTCTACTCGGTAAAGAGCTGAAGGTGGCTGAGTGATTTATTTTTGTTATGGCTAGTGTAGAAATCTTTGTGTTATGTTCTAATCCGATGTCTGGAGTGATTTTTGCAGAGTTTCTATAGACTGGAGAGCAATAATAGAATTTTGATGTTTTCTCAGAGCATGCATGTTGATATCAAAGAAGCATGGGCAACTGAAGGGTAGAATGTAGTTTAAGTAACAGACGTCAGCGATTCTACCAGTGTCGATCCATAGATGGCCGATGTCGGTGGCCAGAGAATGGGTAAAAGGTCTATTTTTAGCCCTTCGCCCGTTCTCCATCCGCCAAGTGCATTTGCCATTGGAGAATAGTCAAAAGATGCTGTTATTATGCATGAGTGTTAGTTAGGAGGTTGAAATAGGTCTTAGGTGGTTATGATTTGAAGGACTTAGTCTTGGGTAGAGTATAGGATAGGAAATAGTCTTAGGGTGAGGTGTTTAGGTGAGGTGTCTAGGTGAGGTGTCAAGGTGAGGGGATGCTTAATTTAAAATAGATAATTTATTTTAAATTAATAATGTGGGTTAGGAGTGTGTTAGAGTTAGATGGGGTCCAAGGGGGTAGACACAATATTGGTGTCTACATTTGCCCCTTTTTGTCTTGTGGTTTGTCTTGACGAGCTGCAAGACAAAAACAAGAGTAAGTTGCGTTACCCTAGTTATGGGATGAGGTATCCCCCCTCAAAGTGGGAGTCGAGGGAAGGTAAGCTGATATCGAGTGCTGATTTGATAGGCGTTGGATGGGTATGGTGAAGTTTGAGTGTGAACGCTGCAATAGTTGAGATTATGTGTATACCCCTTCACGTGATAGGTAGTTCAAATTGTCATAGGTCAAGGTCGAGGAGTGATAAAATTGAAGTAACCAGTCCCCAGCTTTTAGTCATGGCTGATTGGGTTAAATGATCAAAGCTGTAACTCCAATGGTCATTATGTGCCAAGTATCCTGGGCTTAGGAAGTGCTCTTGAAAAACACAAAAATGTCACAAAGATTGGGGATCAACTGGAGCGTGATCCGTCAATAGGTGTGAGGGTCATGGACAATTTTGCTAACTATTTGTGAGGTAGCATATGCAATCAAAACAACTAAGGCAAAGTTGTCTCAAAAGTGGGCGTGGTCTGAGGAGTTTGTCATAATTTCCAAAGTCTTGTGTTGAGTCAGGCTGAGAGATAAGTGATAACAAATGTGCCCTAGGAGGAGTCAAAAATGACTTCTATTATGAGGGCTGGTTGTTTTGGGCATGATTTTGGTCATATGTTGATATTGCTAAAGTCTGTATAACAATCGATGTCAGTCTATCTACCGATGTCGGTGGAAATATGCTGACATCGATAAACCAGGGCACCATTTTGCCAACATCGGTGGCCTGCCAAACCCAACAAAATTAGATTGGTAGCTCACCAAAAGTCATTTGTCACTATTGAAAAAGTGAGAATTGAGCTTGAAAATAGACTATAATTGAGACTTCTAATTTGTTCATGGCAGCAGTGTGGGGTGGTTAGATTGTGATTAGTTTTGAGCGTGATTCGAGGTTGTAGAGGCGGTTGTGGGCCATCAAGGAGTTTGTTAAGGAGGTGAGGTAGAGGAGATGGCAGAGGGTAGAGGAGGCCCCATAGGAGGACCACCACCATCGGCACCTATTATACCACCACGGCGGCAGTTACGAGATGAGGTAAGGTTGTGCTAAATGAGTTTTTGATTGGTTTTTAATTTAATTAGAGTTTTGGTAGTTTTAGTGTTTTGAGTTGTAAATTGAGGGGGAGGGGTATTTAAAAGGGTGGGTAGGTTAGGTAGGTCAGTTTAGGAAGTTTTAGGAGGGTTTTAGGTTAGAATTTGGGGAAGCCCTAATTTTAGAGCTTGCCCGTTTCAGCCTTAGGGCTGAACCAATCGTGCTGACATTGGCTGATTAGTGACCGACTTAGCTATCGATGTCAGTTAGTAAATTATTGTCGTCAGCACAATAACTGATGTCGATTGCTGTAAATGCTTGTTTAGGTCTTGAAAAGTTTTGAAAATGATAATTTGGAGGGATTAAGTCATATCAAGGCCTGCCCAGTGTAGTGATGGTCATGTAGGTTTAGGTAGTTGGTTAATTAGATAGATGAATGGGTGAATGGCCGAGCTAACCTCAGGAGACCCCATGTCAACTGAGTGCTGCCTACATAGCCCTAGTTTTAAGGGCCTCAAGCTGATGTAGTTTTCCTAAAAGGGAAGAAGATTCGTAGAGGTTGTTAGTCATTTGTTAATGTTGGTGTTTGTGTACATTGGTTGGATGCAGGTGAGGTAGACATTGATGCTACAGGATCATCTCCTGATATTTCTTACGCAGATGCGTCATGATATTACTGGCAAGGAGTGGACCCACATTACTATAGTGGGACTAGGTAGGCTGCGATGATACTTTCAAGTTGTGAGAGATGTCAATTTGATGGTGGCACTGATTGAGCAGTGGGATCACACCACCAACACCTTTCACCTACCCATAGGAGAGTTAACTATCATGATCGAGGACGTGTATCATATTTTGTGATGGTCGATACACATAGTAGATTTATATGCATGCTCAAGAGAGGTGCATGATATCCACATAGTGACACTATTTGGGGAGCACACTGATGAGGTGACTTACCACTCAACCAGCTTTACATATGAGCCTGTATATGCTACAAATGAGGATATGCATCGATTAGCCATCTTGATGTTGATCGGCATTACAGTGTATGCACTACCTAATGTAGAGGGAGGGAGATTCCTGATTGAAATGATGGGAGTGCTAGTAGACATGATCAAGGAGCACATAGTGTTTGCATGGGCTCCAGTGTTTTTAGCTCAATTATACAGAGAGCTGTGGGGGATTAGTCGGTAGTGGCGGTACAACTTGTGTATGGGCCACGTCTTGCATTGTTGGGCTTATGAGCACATCATGGTCACATGACCTCTCAGCCTTCCAGTGGCTATCTAGGCTGGGTTCAGAGTTGAATTCAGATGGTGGAGAGAGGTTATGGCATAGACTCTTATGGGTGGGATCATTTGGGACATCGACTACTACAGGGGGTACTAGAGGCCCTGATCCCTATAGATATTGTGTGGAGACCATACTTGACATATGTAACATTCAAAGACCAGGTAGAGCAGTTGGTTGGGGTCTAGAGTCTGAGATGGGTTAGGGGCAGGTGAGTCAGTGAGCTCTAGAGAGTTCCAGTAGAGAGAGTATAGTGCCAGTATGGGTTGTTACAGGATGTGCCTCCCACTTTCCTAGTATACAGGCGAGATGATATTGAGGTGCCACTCCCATTGCCAGAGGAGACAGAGTAGCCATATTTTGAGGAGCTACTTGCAGGTCCTGGTGTAATTGATCTAAGATTTATAGAGGCCTATTTGGCATGGTGGGTAGGGCAGTATGCTGGGGTTTAGAGAGGACCATAGCCTAATCTACAGGCAATGCATAGAGAGAGAGAGATACTATAGTGCAAGAGAGAGATGCTGCCATCCAAGAGAGGGATGTAGCACGAGTACAGGTTACCATTTTGTAGGGACAAGTGGCAGGGTTTTAGGGGCAGGCCATAGTTTTGATGGCACAGGTGGAAGCCTTGACAGGGTAGTTTACCATATTGTAGGGGCAGTTGGTCGTAGCTCAGGCACAGGGATTAGCAGGGAAAATTGTTGGAGGGCAGGGCCCTATTTAGCTGACACCATAGTAGCCAGTGCAAGAGCCACCATATTTGCCACCTCAATAGCCAGCTTACCCACAGCCACAGGGTTTAGTTTAGGGCACGACATTAGGATTGATGGGTCCACCACAGACTGTACCTATCTCTAGGTATAATGTTGCATTGGATGAGATTGCTTATTATGAGGGGGCCATCAGGGGGTTTCCTCAGATACAATGATACTCAGAGATGAGAGCTGAGCAGAGCCGTCAGAGATCGATGTCACGTGCGACTACCTCAGGTTCCCGTATATGGTGATGATTAGAGGGTGGAGATGATACAACGTCATCATGACCACCACCACCACATCCACAGCCTTGAGGGTTTTTATAGTCAGACATTATGTATATACTAGCCTGCGAGCTGTTGATGCGAGATGTATATACTTTTTGAGAGAGAGGGACATATGTTGTAAACATTGATGTACACATACATATATATGAGATTTTTGTGGGGCATATATATATATATGATGAGATTTTGGTTTATTGACATGTTATGGATGTTAGTGTTTTTAGCATTTACCATATGATATATGCTTATGTATGTTGATGTTATGATTATGTCATGATGATGTGAATGATTATGACGTTATGATTTTTTTACAACCTTTTTCATATTATGTGATGGTGTATGTTGTAACATTGGTTTATTTATGCTTCAGCACATTTCATAGTTGTGATGATATATGCTTGACATAAATTGTGTTTAGTTTTAAGTTTCCATGTGTATTGTTTTCCATAGAAACTAATGTGAGATGGACATGTGATGAAGTTAAGTAAGAAGTGAAAGGCGCATTGCTCTTTCATTGACAAGGACCATAATAATTGCATAGGTAGTGGGTTTTTGAAAGCAAAAGCCCCATTCATGCATCACATCATTGACCATTGGTTGTGTTAGAGAAGTAATCGAATCACTTTGACATTAAATGAGCTCGAAATCCCTTGAGTATGTTGGGGTGATAGGTGATATGTTAAGATAGTGTAACCCTTGTTGATAGAGATGATTTTTCCATTTTTATAGGTGACCCTAAAGATGACTATAGGCAAGTCCATGACTTCATAGCTTGTAGACTGATCAATGCGGGGAGTCTATTTGGGGATGTTGTTTTGCAATGTGGTCATGTGAAGCTGATTTATGTAAGAAGCTTCTGAGAGGGTGCTATTTATAGCAACATTAAGGCATAGCCATCCTTCAAGGGAATGGTCTATAATTTATTTTGTATGAATGTTTTTGAATAGTTTTCCTTCAAGGGAGTAGTCTATCAATTACAGTAATTATGCAGCTGTCCTTCGAGGGAGTAGTCTACATTTATAGTTTTATGACCTTTTGTTAGGTATCCCAATTTTTTTTTTAACAGAATTTTTAGTCATGGACAAGACTATAGAAGTTTAAAGGTTCCCTTTTATTAGGACAAAGCATTCATATTTTATAAAAGGGTTACATAGTGTTTGTTTAGGGAAATAGGGTTGAAAGGAATGAGGATTAAGATGATAGGGGTTGCTCAAGGGACAAGCTCAAGTTAAATATCAAGTGAATGAATACTTGGTTAACAGTAGAATGGTCGTAGATGTAAGGCATTAAGGGGCTCAGGTTTTGGTCATCCTTCAAGAGAAGATAGATGATAAGTCCCTGATCCATACTTGTGCATTATGATATAAGGTCCGAGCCAATTAGGAGCAAACTTACCTCATTTGCTTCTTTCCATATTGGTCACATGTTGATTTTATTTGAGGACGAGGTCTCTAATTTTGAAATCTCATTCTATCAGATTCTTGTTATAGGCACGTTTGATATGATTTTGGTAAATATGGAGATGGTTGAGGGTAGCAAGACTATGTTCATCGAGTAACTCAAGTTGAGCTAATCAGTCTTAACAAAAGTCATCATTAGAAAGGATTTCATGTAAGGAGATGTGCAGAGATGGTATCTATATTTCAAGAGGCAAGACAGCCTTAGTTCCATACACTAGAGAGAAAGGTGTATCACCTGTAGGGGTTTGAATGATAGTGTGGTAGGCCCACAACGTGAAAGGAATGTGGATGTGCCAATCCCTTCCAGTGTCATTGACACCTTCATGAGGATTTTGGTTAATATTTTGTTAGAAGCCTCTGCCTGCCCATTTGCTTGTGGGTAATAAGGTGAGGCAAAGTTGAGCTTGATGCCAAATGAGTCACAAAGTTTTTAGACAGTTTTGTTTTTGAATGATTTGTTATTATCAGTGATGATCTTGTGGGGTACACCGAAATGATAAATTATATGGGTGTTGATGAAGTTGATGATTTTGTCAGCTTTAGTGGAGATGAGGGGAATAGCTTCCACCCATTTAGTGAAGTATTCAGTTGCAGTGATAATGGAATGATGTCAGAGAGATGAATGAGGGTTAATCTCATCGATTAGATCTAAGCCCTATTGTGAAAAAGGCTAAAAATACTCAGCAACTTGTAAAGCGTGGCTAGGGATGTGAAGTAAGTTAACATGTTGTTGGCATTTGATGCAATGCCAAACATAGTCACTGCAGTCTTGGTGAAGAGTAGGCCAATAATAGCTCAGGCAAAGGATGCGCTTGGCAACTGAGTTACCACTGAAATGTCTGCCACAAATCGCGTCATGGACTTGTTTGAATGCATGAGATGTTTCAGTGGAAGTTAGACATCAAAGAAGGAGGCCATCGAAACCTCTTTTATAGAGAAGACCCCCTAGCATAATATATTGAGCCTTGCTTTTGATAAAAGCCCATTGCACATTACTAGAGAGATCAGGAGGGATAATAGAATAAGTTAAGTAGTCCACAAGTTGTTTATACCAAACATCTTGTGGACTAGAGTTGATATTGCCGACAAATTTGATGTCATTGGAGATATATGAAGGCAATGCCAAATGGTATACCGTAACATAGATTCATGAGGAAGCAAATGATGATGGGATTTGTGAGGTGAGAGAAGCCATAGTGTCGGCAAACTTATTTGTAGAGTGAGGAACAGTCTGTAAGAGATAATGGTTGAAAGACTCTAGCAATGTGTCAACAAGTTGTTTATATCATTGTAAAACTTTATTTTTATAAAGATATGAACCGTTAATTTGATTAATGACTAGTTGCGATCACCAAAGATGTTGACTGTCTTGATGCCTAAGAGAAGGGTAGTTTGACGTCCCAAAATTAAGGCTTCATATTTAGCCATGTTGTTGGTACATTCAAAGTCAAGTTTAAAAGAGAGAGGCATGGGCTCACCCTCGTGAGGGATGAGAATGACCCCCGCACCCCCACCATGTTGACATTTAGATCCGTCAAAGAACATTGTCATTTGATAGAAAATGTCATCGATGGATAACGTGGTGATGGATTCGTTAGGGAATTCGCAGTGAGAAGGTTGGTTGTCAAGTAGAGGGGCATCCGCTAGTTTGTCAGTGATTGTTTGCCCCTTTATAGAATTTTGTTGGATGAATTCCAAGTTGAACTCAGCAAGAAGCATGAGCTAACGAGCCATACGTTGGTTTTGGTATGGCTTGGAATGCATGTATTTGAGAGGGTCAGTGTGGGTGATGACATAAGTTTTGTGATTGAGAAGATAATGACAGAGTTTGGTAGTGACAAAGACTAATGCCAAACAAAGTTTTTTAGTGTGAGTATACTGAGTTTCATAATCAATAAGTGTTTGGCTTCTATAATAAACCACTTTCTCATGATGTTGTTCGTCTCAGTGCGCGATCATGGCACCTAAGGAATGATTTGTTGCTGAAATGTAGAGGTAAAAGGGTTGGTCATCTTTTGGTGGAATAAGGATCGGTGGAGAGACAAGATAGTGTTTAAGGGCTTCAAAAGCCTCTTGGCAATCCTTATCCCAATGAAAGGAGACATCCTTCTTGAGGAGGTGATGAAAGGGTTGACATCGGTCAGACAACTGTGAGATGAAGTGATGAATTGATTGGAGCTTCCCTTGCAGGCTGCAAAGTTGCTTTAGATTGGTAGGTGGTGGCATTTTGAGTATAGCTCAAATTTTAGCAGGATCAACCTCAATGCCATGAAGAAAAATGATGAAGCCTAAAAGCTTCCCAGAGAGAACCCCAAAGACGCATTTCTTTCGGTTAAGGTGAACATTATACTGTAGAAGGTGAGTGAAGATCACTTTAAGGATGGTTAAATGGTCACGATGAAGTTTAGATTTGCCTAGTAGGTCATTCACATAGTCCTCCATGATTTTGTGGAGGAGATCATGAAATATATAAGTCATGATGCATTGATATGTGGTGCATGCGTTCTTTAGGCCAAAAGGCATGACCCTATAGCAAAAAGTCCCCCATGGGGTGATGAAGGTAGTTTTGTGTTGATCTTCTAGGGTAATTAGGATTTGGTTATATCCTAAAAACCCATCCATGAGTGATAGCATCTCATGACCGGCCGTAAGATCAACAAGTTGGTCAATGTTGGGTAGAGGAAAATTGTCCTTTGGGCAAGCCAAGTTAAGGTCACGATAGTCAGTACAGATTCAGATCCCCCCAGTTGCTTTGGTGATAGGGACAATATTTGACACCCATTGCAGATAATCAATGGGTTGGATAAAGGAGATAGAGAGAAGATGTTGGAGCTCTTCTTTGACAAGGAGTGTCACTCAAGGATACATCTTGCGAAGCTTTTGCCTAATAGGCTTAACTTCATGGTTTGTGACGATGTTATGAATGATGATGTTCAGGTCGATACTAGGCATATCACTATAAGACCAAGCAAAATCTTTGCTATGGTCTGAAAGGAATTTTGTATAGTCAATTTGTTCCTGGGCGTCCAAAGAGTGACCAATCTTTAGAACGTGAGGAACATCGAAAGAAGAAAGGTTAATGTCAATGGTTGATTCATTTAACATAACCTGCATTTCTGAAGGAAGTGATCATTGAATGAAAGAGTTGTTAGCACCCATGTAGGTGAGAATGGCATCTTCATCTACACATTAAACAGTGTTGATGGTAGTAGATTCATCGTCTATCATGTTTGGATAAACGAGAGGAAGAGACCTAGATACCCCACCTAGTTGATAGGTTAGGGGTTCCAAGTGAATGGTGTTTATGCAAAAAAACCAAGGAGGGATGGAAACCATCGACTTCGTAGGTGAATATGGGAGAATATGCGAGTTTGGAGGTGATTATTCTATGATAGGTTGGGGGCAAGGGTTTTTAGAAGTTTCGATAGGTTCTTCAAAACCCAGGCCATGTCGCTTCTTGGCATTCTTTATGGCCTCGTCATTTGGTGGTTCGACGGGCTGGTGGGAGCCTTGTTCCTAGCACCCAAAACCAAAGCCCTTCCATGCACACCTATAAAGATAGGTATGAGCAAAGTTTGGGTTGCCAAGAAAAGAGAAGTCAGACGTAAATAGTTGGGGTGATGAAAGAAGATTCCCATAAGTGGGAGCTTGATATAGCCCTCCATAGATGAGATTTGTTTGAAGATTGGGAGGACCATAAGGGACGACCATTTTGATACGATGGTCATAGCTAGGATTGTGATGAAGTTGTCCATACTTTTGAGGAGTTTGGAACATGTCCAAGGTGAGTAAATGATACTCCCCAAGTGAAAGATGTTGGAAGGTATCTTCCATAGGGTCTTTTATTGTCACTTGAGGAGGTGGTGTAGGTGTAACCACTGTTTGCATACTTATTGAAGCTTTTATGGGAGGAGGTGGTGTTTGGGTCGATGTTTTTAAAGTAATGAAAACATCATTGGGTTGATAAGTTGTGTTGCATGTCTTGAAAGGGGAGGGGTCTGCGGGAATGACATGGACTTGACCGTCGTGTTCAAATTTGACACAACAATGTAATGTAGAGGGGACACAGGCCATGGCATAGATCCAAGGTCGTCTTAATAACATGTTGTATTGGAACTCCCGTTCGATGATGTAGAAGAGTTCTGGGATTGTTTGTGGACCAACATGAATATGTAAGACAACGGTGCCAATGGTAGTGGTGCTAGAGTCATTAAAAGATCAAAGAATTGCGTCAGTCTTTGACATACAATTCTTTTGGAAGGCTAATTGGTCATAAGCATGGGTGGAAATGATATTAATGCTGGTGCCCCCATCAATCATAACTTACTTAATACGAGTTTGATCAATGTAGGCTGTGATGAAAAGGGCAACATCCTGATCTTCCAAGTTGGAGGTAGGAATTTTAGAATCACTAAAGGTAATAGAGGCGACGGTGGGTAATGATTGGATTAAGGCAGCTAGTGGTTGGGGGTCCTTAGGTTGGACCTCCACTACCTATAAATCTTTGATTAATGCTTGATGGTGTTGTGGGGATCTTTGAATGAGGTCATATAAAGTCATCTTCATGGGAGTTTGGTGAAGTTGTTTCACCATAGAATCACGGATTGTCTCTGAAGAATTTGGTTGGGATGTACCCAAGATAGAAATCTTGGGTTTTGGTGGGTGAGCAAGTTTGACATATGGATATGTCCAAGGAATAGCAACTTTCTCTTTTTCTTTATCTTTTAAAGTTTGTGACCTAGTGGCCACATGAATGGTGTTAATTTTGAATAAAGGGGGCGAAGGAGGTGAAGGGACCATAGTCTAATGATGGGATCTCGATGAAGGTGGAGAGGTTGTAGAGAATGTTTCTATCAAGTTTTTGCTTTCACATTCAAAAGAAGTAAGAAATTAAAATAAAATGGTCAAGGGTTTGTACGTACCCGAATGAAGTCTTGTATGCCAAATTCAGATGACTGAAGGAACTCCTCTTTGGTTGTGGAGGATGAAACCTATAGAAGAAAGAGACTCAAACATAGAGGTTGTTAGATAGCTAGAAAGTGGACTTCCAAGCGAAAGCTTGGTCTTAGAAGTGCAAAGACTTCTTGGAGGGATGACAGTCCACTGATTGTTATAGAGAATAATGTTACTTAAAAGAAATGAAATATTGAAAGACTGAACAAAAGAAAGTAGAGATAGATGCGTACCTGAGTGTTGTTGTCAGTCTGTCATAGTCACTGACATCAGTTAGTCCACTGGCATTGGTTAGTCAAGTCTGTCAACGTCAGTTAGTCTGCCAACGTTGGTAGGGGCAGTGGGCTTGGTTGCCGACGTCGGTCGGGGCAATAGTCTTGGATAGGGTCTGGACGGGTTTATAGTCTGCAGAATGGTCTAAGAGTCTGTTTGGATGGTCTGAGAGTCTTTTAGGAGGTCTATGTAGGGTTTACAAGGTAGAAAGTATGGTCTAAAAAGGGGATCAGATAGAGGACAGGGTGACAGGGAGATAAGGATGAGAGAAGGCTTTTTAGCCTCTCCAAGAAGAGCAGGTTGGGTCTGTGGTCTGGTTCATAGTAAGAAAGGTAGTAACTAGAAAACTAATTACTAACAGTCTAAATAATTGAAATGAAAACACAGAGGAAATACTTACCTGTGGCTTGTTGAAGAAAGAGTGTTGTAGACTAGTTGCTAATGCTGGTGGTGTAGAAATCCTGTTGCTGATGTTGTTGGTGTAGAAGACTTCCTACAAGGTGGAGTGACTGATGCAGAATAGCTGTACCCTATGATGCTTGTTGTGTATTTGGGAGAGAGGGCACAAGAGAGGTCATAAGACTGGAAAGCTGGCTGATTGGAAGGATGGAAAAAGTTTCAAGATTGGTGGATCGAAGATTGAAAGGTCAGATTGTTCAAGATTGAAGATTGAAAGATTGGCCGATCCACATTTCAGACGCAGAATGCTATTTTGAAGGCAACCAATGCTGGTAAAACCGCCGACATCAGCCAACTACTAATCGACGTCGATAGCCAAAAAATAGGAAAAAGGGCTAAAAATAGCCTTTTATCCGTTCTTCCTTCTGTCGAGGTCAGCTGGTTGTGGAAAAATGGTCGAAGGTGGGTTAAATGAGATGAGAGGATGAGTGGGAGAATGAAATAGGGTCTTAAGTCATTTAAGACTTGGCATGGGGTAGTGGAGGGCATCCAAGGAGAGGGATCCAAGGAGGGGTGAGGTGTCAACGGAGAGAGAGAATTATTAATTTAAAATAGATGATTATTTTAAATTAATAAGACATAGGTGGGTTAAGGATGGTTAGAAGTGGAACGGGATGAGGGGGACCAAGGGGGAGAGTCGACCAGGGAGTAGACACGATTTTGGTGTCTACAGAGACATTAGACGATGTTGGGGATTTGGTGATAGTATCCTCAACAAGAAGGGTGTCTTTTTCCAAGTAATGGCGACTGACAACTTTGAGGGCACAACAATTTTTAGTGTCATGCCCAGGTGTGCGATGATAGAGGCAGATTTGGGTGTCATCGAACTAAGACAGTTTCGGTTCGAGAGGTTGAAATGGTTTAATAGGTGAAAGAGTGATGCTAGAGGATTGTAACATTAGATGTAGCAATAAAACATATGAACCCGCTAATGGGTCTACACTTGTTGTAGTGGAAGTTGATGACTTTTGTTTTATAGGAATCGTTGAGGGAGTTTTCCATAGCACCTTTTTAGTAGGTGGTGTGGCCACCCATGTAGATGGCACTTTTTTGGTGGGAGGTGCCAGGTTTTTGGGTGGAAGTATGTTTTTGGTATGTAAAGGTAATAGGGGAGGCAATTTGTTTTTATTAGATGTTGGAGTAGGAAGGACTCCTATTAAGGTAGAAGGGTGTGGACCCAAAATTAAGGGCAATGGTGATGGTGGAGGAGGAGTTCCATGATGTGGTTTAGTGGCCTTCTTCAATATAGTGTGAGGACCACTAGTTTGGGGGGTGAGGTTCAAGTCTACCATCACTTGTGGGTGAGTGAGGTTAGATATTTGGCGAACACCAAGAGATTTAACCTATTTCGGTGTGGTGGTTGCTTGTGAGGGTTGAGGTTTAGATGTGGACGGTTGAGCTTTTGAGTTATTAGAAGAAGAAGCTTGATCCTTGTCATCATCTTTAGGATTATTTGTCATAGATGAGTCGATGGTAAGAGATGAAGTGGGATGTTAAGATAAGGAGCTTTAAGACGCTCCCATAATGCCTCATGCTCTAAGTTCCTCGAATGGAGAAATCCTAAGTTCTCAGCCAATCGAGAGAATGGTTTAGAAGATGTTGCACGAGGATTTATGATTGGTTTTTTAGAACATGAGGATGGTTTTGAGACCGAAAATGTGTTAAATGTAGTGATTTTGGGCCAAAGGCATGAGAGAGTCATTACTGAACTATCTTCAATCGAAGTAGGTGAAGAGACAAATTCTTCTCTTGGTGGAGAAGGAATTGGAGAATGTGACTCCTCAAGAGGATAGAGGGTAGGGATGATCGTGCCTTCTACTTGTGGTTGAAGAGCAGGAAAGGTATGGTCCTCCATTGGTAGTAGGAAGGATGAAGTTGGGGCTAGTGGTGTTGGTATGGTTAAAGCATCATCCAATATAAGAGGGGCAGGTGGAGGACTATTAAGAGAAGAAGGCTCTTCTTCCTGTGGTGGAGGGATAGGTTGACTAACCTCTTTGGTTTGTGGAAGAGGTTGGTTAGGGATGAAAGGTGAAACCATATCGATTGTGCGTATATTATGCTCTTTGGGGTCTTCGGCCATGGTCTAGATGTTATTTTGACTAGGGGGATGGTTAGGGAAAGGTTGTCTAAATATGTCTATGTTTTGGTTAGGTGGTGCATTTGGGTTATCCAAGACAAGATCATCTTTATCTAACATGTCTTGAATGACATTATTGAGGGTTTTACAATTGTCTGTGTCATGGCCTTTGACACGGTGATAATTACAGAAGTCATTCTCCCTATACCATGTAGGGATGGCACGCGAGGGATCAAATTGAGGTGGTGGTCAAATTTGGGGGAGGTTGAGGACTCCTTGTTTGACTAGTTTATCCAACACAGACGTGTATGATTCTCCTATTAGAGTATATTGACGCTGTACGTATCATTGTTGGAATTGTTGTGTAATGCTTTGAGATGTGGAAGGTTCGGATTGGTTAGTTGTGGTCGATGATGTTGATCTAAATACCACAACATTTTCTAATCTTTTGGATTTGGAATTGGAGGAAGGGTCATTTTATTTTGTGTTGGGGTTTTTACTACACAATTTGACTTTATCTTCTTCAACAACATGAAGTTCGAGCTTTCTGGCCATGGTGAAAGCTTCATCAAATATGCAGAATGTTTGGACCCATAAAGTAGATGAGATGTGCTTAGCACATGCTCTAGATAAGAGCTCAATGAGCTCTGGTTGAGGTAAAGAAAAGGAGAGTTGGTTGATTAAGCCTCTCCAATGGGCAACAAAATCAGCTATTAATTCATCGTCGAATTGTCTGATAGAATATAGGTCCGTGATGGAGACCTTTTTAGTTATGTTAATTGAAAAGTGGTCAAGAAATAGTTGAGCTAGTTGAGTGAAGGTAAATAGAGAGTGACTGGTAATAGAGCTATACCAATTGAGGGCATCACCAGAAAGTGACATGGGAAATGTGCATAGTAATAACGCATCATCAAGTGTTATAAGGTAACAAGCGTGTCTAAACGCTCGTAGATGTTGCTATGGGTTCTCCTTACTCTGAAAATGAGTGAATTTTGGGAGTTCCCATTGGCTTGGATATGGTGAAATTGGGACCGAAGGATGAATAGGCTCATTACAAATTTGTTCATATGAGAGAATGCTCCTTGAACCCGAAATACATGTCTCAAGATTAAACATCTTATCCATCAACATCTTGATGAGATCGGTTGATGGATTGGCAGGTGGGGCACCCCCTAGGTTGTAAGGTGCCTAGAAAAGATTGGGAGGGGCATATGACATGGTATGTTACATTTGTATAGGTGTAACATATAGATAATTCATCATGGGGATTGATGTTGAGGTCAAGAGAGGTTGTGCCATGAAGTTGGAAGGCACAACTTGACTTGGTGCCGCCAAAGGTGGTTGGATGGTGGCAACACTAGTTATAGGATAGGTAGTCACTTTTGTATTTATAGGTGCAAGAGTGGGCGGGATAGAAACAAGCAAGTTTTGAAATGGTGTTGAACTTGTTTGCATTACTTGTGGTTGTGGGGGTATGAAAACCCTGATGGATGTAGGTCTAGAAATAGAAGGAGAAGCCAACTCTTGAGAATTGGCCATGGTTTGGTTATTAGTTGAGGGAATGGCTTGAGTGACCATGGGTTGGGTTATAGAGGCTGTTGATATGATTGCTGTTTCAACTAATGAAGTTGGCATCCCATAAACTGGGTTGTCTGATGAATCTTGTGTTTGGCTTCTCGTGAGATAGTGTTGGAGAGCCTTGACGTTAAGGTCAAGGAATCTCTCGAAGTCTTGATCCCATGCGGAAATAATAGGTGGGTGGTTTGAGGTAGGAGTATGTTTAGTATTTGAAGGATACTCCATTAGAGGACTTGTTATGAAAGGTGAAGGTGGAAGTGGTTGTTGCCTTGCGTGATCAATAAGAGCTTTAGCTTGACTATGCTTCAAAACCATCCAAGGCAAAGTTTGTTCAGGTTCTAAAAACTATATATTTCAATTTCTAGAAACTAGAATGTGTTTTTCATAGCAAAAAGGTCCAACAGTGACCGACGTCCCTAAAAAAATGATGTCGGTGAGGTAATTTGCTGATGTCGGTCAGATAACTGATGTCGGTGAAGATAAGTTGTCGACATTGGTGGAAAATTTATGTCGGTTATTGTGTATTTCTAGAAACTCAGAAAATTGATATTTTTGAAAAAAAGAGAAATTCTGAGTCATTTTTAGAACTCAGAATGCGACCTCACCAGCTCAAAAAATTAGATAAGACAGAAAAAGAAATGATGGCAAGCAACCACTAAATGTTAAATTCCTAAAAATAAATTTTAGAATCGTGTTGGCTTATGCCTTAGAAGAGTGTGTTTGGGAAGTTGGGCTTTTAGAACGGGTCCTAAAAGAAGCAGTCTAAGGTTGGTTTTGGGTTAAGTTTTGGTGCTCAAAATTTGTATTAGGTTTTGTACGTGGCCTGGTGCTAGGAGCTTGCTCCCCTCACTTCACCAGCCCAGAGCCAAGTTGGGTCGCTTAGCCAATATATACTTCCCCTAGAGTTTATACTCTGCCATAGAACAGAGTGGGTTCTCCCCTTGGTAGTGAAGTCCAAGTAGGATTACCAGGAAGGGTAAGGTATCTGCTAGGTGATGAAATTCTAGTCGGGCCTTGTCTCAGGTATGTTTAGATGTTTAATTTTATGTGTTTGTGATCTGGTTGTGTAACATATGTGTTCTATGCTTTATTCATAATGTGTTTTTAATTACTAAGTGAGAGGGCTAAATATGCATTCAAGTAGAAATGAAATGCAATATTGTTTTTAACCCAAATTGAAATGTTTTGTTTAGATGCAAACAAGTGAGGAAAAGGTTGAGAACATGAATTTACACTGCTCTAAAATGCAAGGAAAAAGGTGACAAGAAGAAAAAGAAAGAAGTTCTTTTTAACTTATGATTATGATTTCTTTTCAAAAATAAAAAGAGAGAAGGAGAGAAAGTAAGAAGAGAAAATTTTCCCTAATGAAACTATATGAAAGTTTGCTTTTTTAAAAGAAATGAACCCACAGAAAATTTTGAGTCCCACCGGGCATGTCAGAATGTTTCTACTCTTTTTTGCTTTTTAATATTCAAAAGAAATAAGAAACTAAAAATAATGGTTAGGGGTTAGATGATACCCAAATGAAGTTGCACACCATATCCAGACGATTGATGGAGCTCCTCTTTGGTTGTGGAGGACAACACCTATAGATAAGAAAGACTTAAATAAAGAAAATGTTAGATGATATATGGTGGACCTCCAAGCAAAGCTCGGTCCCAGAAGTGCAAAGACTTCTTTGAGGGATGATAGTCCACTAGTTGATAAAAAGAATGTCAGATAAAGAGAAATAATGAAAGACTTAAAGAAAGAGAAATAGATAACACGTACCTAATTCCTGCTGTCAGTCTTCCACAGTCACTGACGTCAGTAGTTTTGCCAGCGTTAGTTGGTTAATGTTGTCGACGTCGGTTAAAATGCTAATGTTGGTAGGGGTAATGGTCCTTAGACGGGTTTCAGAGAAATTTTGTGATTGGCAGAGGGACTCTCTGGGTTTAAAGGTCTGTGCAGGGTTGTAAGGAGTCGAATAAGGTCTAAGGAAGGAGTCAGGTAGAGAATAGGTTATCAAAATGGGTAAGGGTAAGGGGAAGGCTTTTCAATGTCTCTAGAAAGAAGTCAGGTTAGGTTGGTTTTGGTTGATAGTATTTAGAAATAGTAACTAGAAACTTTAATACTAATGTATTCTAAATATTGAAAGAGACAGAAAGAGACAGAGGAATACTTAGCTCTACTTGGTAAAGAGCTGAAGGTGGCATAGTGCTTTATTTTTGTTATGGATGATGTAGAAATCTTCGTGCTATGTTCCAATCTGATGTCTGGAGTGATTTTTGCAGAGTTTCTATAGACTGGAGAGCAATAATAGAATTTTGATGTTTTCTCAGAGCGTGCGCATTGATATCAAAGAAGCAGGGGCAACTAAAAGGTAAAATGTAGTTTAAGTAACAGATGTCAGTGATTCTATCGGCGTTAGTCGACAGATGGCCGATGTCGATGGCTAGAGAATGGGTAAAAGGTCTATTTTTATCCCTTCACCCCTTCTCCATCTGCCAAGTGCATTTGCCATTGGAGAACGGTCAAAAGACAGAGTTATTATTCACTAGTGTTAGTTAGGAGGTTGGAATAGATCTTAGGTGGTTATGATTTGAAGGACTTAGTCTTGAGGTGAGTCATAGGATAGGAAATAGTCTTAGGGTGAGGTGTCTAGGCGAGGTGTCGAGGTGAGGTGTCGAGGTGAGGGGATGATTAATTTAAAATAGATAATTTATTTTAAATTAATAAAGTGTGGGTTAGGAGTGTGTTAGAGTTAGAAGGGGACCAAGGGGGGTAGACACAATATTGGTGTCTACAGAAATAGATGAATAGAAGAATAATATTGATCAGTGTGAATGATTTAGTTGTTGAGGAGATGGTCATCCTTATTAGTAATGATACAACTAGAATGGCTAATGGGTTAATTTGATCAAGGGTGGGATGGGAGAATTTGCCAAGATTATAAGGAGAAACTTCTATGACTCCATTGATTTTAGACCTTCTTGAAGCTAATTTTTTCTATAGCATGTGATGGTAGGCATCATGATAGAACACCATGAAGACTTGGCCAAAAAATGCATAAGGATTGACTCTCGATATCTAATAAACACTCAAAAATAATACACCAATGATAAAAACTATGATGATAATATTGATGTATGAATATGGATAGACTCAATAATAATGTTCTCAAGGAATCACCCCATGATCACATATATACTGAGTCATGGCAACAATGCTCAAAGTAAACAAATAGACAAGCAAACAAACAAATATAAAAAATAAACAAACAAAAAAACAACCTAAAATATACAACTAAATAAAAAGCCTGAAAATAAAAGTAAAAGAAAGCATCCTAACAATGGAAATGGCCTAGTAAGATGGATCAAGGATAACTAACTAGGCTTAGATAGGACAAATGTTTTTGTATTTTTGAAATGTTATGAATGTTTTTGTCAATTTGAGGTATCTTAACTCATTAGAGAATGACAAGATACCTGATCACAAAATAGTGAGAGTGTTTGGCTTAGGTTACTTGATAAATGGTGAGAGCATATGGAAAGGGGGACTAAGGTGACCTCAACATGAATTGAGAATGAATGAAATAGTCCTAAAATGTTCTCAAGTCATATTAATTCCATCCACACAAAAGGAAGGAAAAAAACCAACTAGGTCCCAACAAGTTCTCAAATCTAGCAAATAGCTAGTCAAATGAAAATAGTAATGACAAGGTGATGCAACAATGCATGGTAAATAAGTGTTGCCCCTAGTTTTCCAATAGTTGATTATAACTAGGATATATGTTGAGTTGTGGAGCTAAAAGCTTCACTGATGAGCAAATGCAGAGGTTGCTGAAATTACACAGTCACCGACATTAGTTAGGACTGACTGACGTCGGTTATGGATCAGCCGACATCGGTCATATGCAGACAGATAGAGACCGATATCAGTCATATATGCATTCCAAAATTCTAATTTTTAGGAGAATATTTAGTTTGCATGTAAAGACTAAAATTAGTCTTGAGTCTGATTTTCTATTTTTGGTAGGACATATTTGATCCTTTGATTAAGAGGTGCATCTAACGGTGGAGAATGCATGGCTCATGGAACCCTAGTGTTGTAGTTTACTATATAATAGGGTTAGATCCTCATAGCTTGTAAGGTGGATCAATTCAAGTAGTTGAGTTGGTTGTAATTGAGAGAGAGATAACTCTTGAGGTAGAAATATCTGTACATTAGAGAGGTGTGAAAAGAGAGAGATTTATTCATTGTATTTCCTTTTGGAAGAGTTATAATACAAGATTGGTTGTTTCTTGTATCTCCTATTCTTTACTATTTTTGATTTCTAGTTACTTATTACTTCTGGTTTAATTCCATGTTTAGTTGCTTATACAAAAGTAATCAATTATACTATAAGATCCTAACAAGTGGTATCAGAGCGTGTTAGTGTTTGTTGATTATAGAATTCACTCACAAGGCTTTCTGATTGAGTGGGAGTAAAGCAATGGCAAAAGAAAGTAAACTAAGAATGGAGAAATTAAATGGAAAGAATTATCAATTATGGAGGATGTAGATAGAAGATTATTTGTATCAGAAAGATCTGTACTTACCATTGGGTGGGGTTTCAAGAAAGCCCACAGATATGCAAGATGAAGAATGGAATGTTCTTAATAGAAAGGCTCTTGGATCTATAAGGTTGAGCTTGGCATCTTCTATGATTTCCAACTTATCACAGGCAAAGAAAATGATAGAGTTAATGGATACTTTGGAAAATTTATATGAAAAACCCTCAGCTTCGAATAAGGTATATCTTATGAAGCAATTATTTAATTTGCAAATGTAGGAAGGTGGATCGGTATTTAGTCATCTTAATGATTTCTATGCAATAGTAAATCAGTTAAATTCAGTCAAAATAGTTTTTGATGATGAAATTAAGGCTCTCTTAATTTTATGCTCTTTACCTAAAATTTGACATAGTTTGGTAATTACAGTTAGTAATACTGCATCTACTTCAAATATCTTGAAAGTTGATGATGTTTTTAGTGTAATCTTGAATGTAGAAATTCACAAGAAAAGCACCGAGGAAACATCAGGTAATGCTTTAAGTGTTGAAAGTAGGAGAAGACAAAGAGAGAAGGGCAAGCAAGAAAAATTAAGGTCAAAGATGAGAAGTCGATCCAAATCTAGAAATGGAAGAATAACCTGCTAGAATTGTGGAAAGAAAGGGCATACAAAGAAAGATTGTTGGTTGAAAGATAAAGAAGAAAATTAGCATGAAGGTTATAAAGAAGCAAAAGTTGCAGGTATTTTTGCATAGGATGCTCTTATATTTTCTTTGGATAATAGAATAAAATCTTGGGTTTTAGATTTTGGTGCCTCTTTCCATGCAACCCCAAATAGAGAATTTTTCAATGATTATGTCCATGGAGATTTTGGAAAAGTTTATTTAGGGAATGATGAGCCTTGTCAAATTATTGGCAAAGGAAAAGTGCAGCTGAAATTGTAGAATGACAACACATGGGTGTTGAAGGATGTCATGCATGTACCCATCCTAAAGAGGAATCTGATTTCTATAGGAAAGTTGGGTGATGAGGGTTGCACAGTAACTCTCACAGTTGAATCTTGGAAAGTTTCCAAGGGTGCACTTGTATTAGCTAGAGGTAAGAGAGTAGGTACAATTTATCTGTCTACTTATATAACTAATTATTCTCCTTCTGTTTTATCTACTTCAGATGTAGATACAAAGTTGTGGCACTACGGGCTTGGTCACATGAGCGAGAAGGGAATGAATGTTCTTAAGTCAAAAAGTAAGCTTTCAAATTTGAAAATCATAGATCTAAATTTTTGTGAGCATTTTATTTTTGGGAAACAGAAGAAAGTGAGGTTTCTCAAAACTGGGTCAATAAAGAAGAATCACAAGTTAGAGCTTGTTCACACAGACGTGTGGGGACCAACTCAAGTAGCTTCTATTGGAAGATCACAGTATTATGTTTTTTTCATTGATGATGCTACAAGAAAGGTATGGGTTTATTGCAAAAAGAGGAAATTTGATATTTTTGACTCATTTAAGAAATGGAAAGCTTTGGTTGAGAATGAAATAGGTTTGAGATTGAAGTGCCTTAGATCTGACAATGGTGGTGAGTACTACAGTAATAAATTCAACAGTTACTATTCTATGAGTGGAATACGTAGGGAAATGATGGTTCTAAGGACACCTTAGCAAAATGGAGTTGCTAAAAGGATGAATATAACAATAATGGAGTGTGCACGGAGTATGAGATTGCATGCTAGTTTGCCCTTATAGTTTTGGGTAGAAGCTATAGATATTGCGGTTTACCTGATTAACAGAGGACCTTCTACTGCACTAGATGGTGGAATTCCAAAAGAGGCATGGACAAGTAAAAAGGTAGATATTTCATTTCTCAGAGTTTTTGGTTCTGAAGCTTTTGTGCACATTGATAAAGAAAATAAAAAGAAGTAGGATGCTAAATCTATGTGGTGCACTTTCATTGGTTATGGTTCTAGAGATTTTGGATTTCGATTGTGGAATTTAGAAACTAACAAAATTATTAGAAGCCGTGATATAGTTTTCAATGAGAAGGTGATGTACAGTGATCAGCTGAAGAGGCTAAATAATTCTGAGCAAGGCAATCTTGATTTGGAAGAGGTTATGATCTAAAATGAGCTCATAGGTAAAAATCATCACTCATTAGAAAACACAGATATCGATGTTGATCAAGCAAAAATTGAATTCAGTTAGGAAGAAACTGACATCAATTAGGTGGAGACTGACATCGATCAGAGATGACTGAGATCGATCAATGTCAGAATGAAATTTGGGCAGATAACAAGCTATCAATGACTCTTAAACACCCATAAGGAGGTCCGAAAGAGTAAGTAAACCTCCAATTTGTTATTCCCCTTCTTTACACTACTAGTTGCTCACTGATGGTGGAGAACCAAATTTTTTTGATGAGGCAATGCAGGTAGATTCCATGAAACAGTGAGAGCATGGCATGAATGAGGAAATTGATTCCTTAGAAGAGAACCAAACATGGGATTTGGTTGAGTTTCCAGCCAGAAAGAAAGCACTAAAAAATAAATGGGTTTACAGGTTAAAGGAAGGAGAGAATGGACAAATGAGACATACGGCCAGGTTGGTAGTAAAGGGATTTGCACAAAAATTAGGTATTGACTTTGGTGAAATTTTTTCTCCTGTAGTAAAAATGACTTCTATTCAGACTGTATTGTCTTTAGTTGCTATTGAGGATTTGCACCTTGAACAGCTTGATATT
This sequence comes from Torreya grandis, assembly GCA_037957365.1. Taxonomy (NCBI): domain Eukaryota; kingdom Viridiplantae; phylum Streptophyta; class Pinopsida; order Cupressales; family Taxaceae; genus Torreya; species Torreya grandis. Next base: position 2,900,301 of record JARHVA010000272.1, read on the forward strand.
AACACAACATTTCTTCATGGAGATTTGGATGAAGAGATATATATGGATCAACTGAAAGGTTTTGAGGTCAAAGGTAAGGAGAAACTTGTGTGTAGGTTGAAGAAAAGCTTATATGGTCTTAATCAAGCTTCAAGACAATGGTATTTGAGGTTTGATAGGTTTATGACAGAGCATGGCTTTAGTAAATGTCAATTTGACCATTGTGTTTATTTTAACAGATTGGATAATGGTAGTTATATTATCCTATTACTGTATGTAGATGATATGCTTGTTGCAGGTTCACACATGTAGGACATTACTGAGCTTAAGGTAAAATTAGCTCACACATTTTCCATGAAAGATTTAGGAGCAACAAAGAAAATCCTTGGCATGAGTATTAAGAGAGACAGGAAAAATCACAGTTTGATTTTGTCTCAAGTGGATTATGTGAATAAGGTGTTGGAGAGGTTCAATATTTAGGATACAAAACTAGTAAGCACACCTATGGCTGGACACTTCAAGTTGAGCAAATAAAAGTGTCCTAAATCACATGATGAGGTTGAGTACATGAGTAGAGTTCCATATGCTTTAGCAGTTGGGAGCTTGATGTATGCAATGATATGCACTAAACTTGATATTGCCCAAGCAATGGGAGTTGTCAGCAAGTTTATGGCCAATCCAGGAAAGGAACACTGGAAAGCAGTTCAGTGGATTTTAAGATATCTGAGAGGGACTAGTAGTAGGAATTTATGCTATGGAGGGTCAAACACTTCTCTACATGGGTATGTAGATTTAGATATGGCAGGTGACCTGGATGGTAGGAGAAGCACCCCAGGATATGTGTTCACTATTGGTGGAATGGCGGTTAGCTGGATTTCAAAGTTGCAAAAGGTTGTTGCCCTGTCTACTACAGAGGCATAATAGATTGCAGTCACAGAGGCTAGCAAGGAAATGATTTGGATGACTCAGTTTATGGAAGAGTTGGGAAAGGAGCAAGAGAGTTACAGATTGTATAGTGATAGTCAAAGTGCAATTCATTTGACAAAGAATTCAGCCTTTCATGCAAGAACCAAACATATACAACTTAGGTACCACTTCATTAGATAGGTATTGGAGGATGGACAGTTGAAGCTGAAAAATATCCATACAGATAAGACCTTGCTAATATGTTAAAAAAGCCAGTAACAAAGGAGAAGTTAAATCTTCATTCAAATTTTGTTGGTCTTCAAGATTGAACTTGAAGATGGAGAAACAAGCTATAAGATGTTGCTGTATAGGTACAGGTGCAACTATTTATCTCCAAGTGGGAGATTGTTGAGTTGTGGAGCTAAAAGCTTCACTGATGAGTAAATGTAGAGGTTGCTAGAGTTACACAGTCACTGACATTGGTCAGGATCGACCCACATCGGTTATGGATCGACCGACATCGGTCATATGCAGACAAACAGAGACCGACATCGGTCATATGTGCATTCCAAAATTCTAATTTTTAGGAGCACAATTAGTTTGCATGTAAAGACTAAAATTAGTCATGAGTTTGCTTTTCTATTTTTGGCAGGATAGATTTGATCTTTTGATTAAGAGGTGCATCTAACGGTGGAGAATGCATGGCTCATGGAACCCTAGTGTTGTAGTTTACTATATAATAGGGTTAGATCCTAATAGCTTGTAAGGTGGATCAATTCAAGTAGTTGAGTTGGTTATAATTGAGAGAGAGAGAACTCTTGAGGGAGAAAGATATGTACATCTGAGAGGTGTGAGAAGAGAGAGATTTTTTCATTGTATTTCTTTCTGGAAGAGTTATAATACAAGATTGGTTGTTTCTTATATCTCCTATTCTTTACTATTTTTGATTTCTAGTTACTTATTACTTTTGGTTTAATTCTGTGTTTAGTTGCTTATATAAAAGTAATCAATTTTACTATAAGATCTTAACAATATAATGGCATATGTCAATGATACTAATTTTCCTATAGGTGGTTATAATTAGTAGCAAGACTTGTAAGACATTGATTTGCTCATAGATTGTTATAATCAAGTTCACATAAACAAACTTGAGAGAATGAAAGGTATCTTGCCAGATCAACTGTCACACTAATTTCATAAACTATCATTGAAACATGGATTGGATTGATTATTGAAACTTGATCAAAATCCTCTCACAAAAAGTGTGGGAATAACCAAAGGAACCAAGATCAAAATAGGATTGGGTAGGATGACTAAAAATAGGCTTTGGTCTAGATAAGGATGGAATGATAGAATGGTATGGTTTTATTTTTGGGTTAATATGGTAGGAGGGTTTCCCCCAAGTGATGGGGTGAATGGCCATAATCTATAGTAATGGCAAATGGATATGTAACAATGGCAATGTTAAATGGTATGGTACATGTTTTTGTCATGGGTATGGTTTTTAATTCTATTGTTCTTGTTGATGGGGAGATGCACATCCTAATAAAAAATGATATAAATATAATAATCAATCATGTTAATTTCTATCCCACATCTTGTTTAAATCACTACTTTGTCAAGAACTACCTATAGATTTGGTTTTTAAGAATGCTTTTGTGATCTTCTTTGGTCGTTGATTATGATTCCTTCAAACATCAAGATAAGGTATCTTTGTAACCTCTACAAAATAAAGTGTGGACATGGATGGTAAATAAGGACCAATAATGGATGGTAGGTTTGATTTTGAAATGGAATGGTAGATGATAATGGACTGTATAATGGTCGGGACACAAATGAATATCAAGACTTTCAGTCACACATAATGTTGTTAATGCTAGATTCGACATATTTTTGGTTGTGGTGGGGAAAAAAACTTTTTATCTTGATAGGACCATCAAATTTTTCTATTTTTTGGACCTGAGAGTAGCTACCATATAATTACGTTGTAGATAGGAAGCTATTTTGATTTGATATTTGATTTTGTCTTCATCCAATAGTGAAGAACCTTTGTGCTTAGCTATTGGTGCCTTAATGAGGTTTTTACCAATGAAGTTGTCTTGATTATCCTATATCACTTTCAAGAAGGTTTCACTAAGGAATGTGGACATTTGAATTTGATTTCCTTCTAGTTCTTCAAAACATTTTTCACTACAAGATGTTGAGTTCTGACTTTGATTTTTCCTTAGAGCCTCTTAAAAAGTTTCACTAGGAGAGTGTTCTTCTACTATATGAATGTGGTCTTGGCCTCCTTTCTCTTATTCAATTTATATGTCACCATGGATGTAGTTCAATAAAGTGTGATTCTATCAATCCCAATCGACATTTGTGGGAGATGAAATGTCAATGATATGGCTATTTTGGTTAATGGTAATGGCCTATGGAATGGTAATAGAATGGGGAGAGGTTGCATAATACTCATAGAAGATATTAGGATAACTTATGTTGAATTTGAAGTACTCATCCTTAAAAACTATAGAAGGATTATAAATGTATTCAAACTAATCTATGAGGCATGCATAACCAATATTGTAACAACCATGAACATATTCTTCTTTTGAATATGATTCTAACTCAATGGACTGAATCTGATGTTGAGACTGATGTTGATTCTAATTTTGATGCTAAATTTGATATTGGTTCAAGAATAGAACCTAACTCTAATTCTAATTCTTCATCTAATAGGTACTCTATTACAATGATTTCTTGTTAAATTCTTAATATTAGACAAGTAATGTCCTATAATGACATAATGGGTTCCATAAAAATTAGTTTCTCAAAGTGGGTCTCCTTTAGGATGGGAAAAAGGTCAAGAGAAAAATCCTTAGAGACTATCTTGTCAATAAGAGACTCTTGAAAAATAGGCACATGGTTGAGGTAATGATTTTCCCAAAGGTGGTTCTAATCATTAAGAAGTGACTCAACAAAAATTAGATCATTAGTGTGAGACTCCTTGATAACTAGGATAGGATTAATAGGTGATTCATCACAAGATAACTTATCAGAAATGGTTGGTTAAATAAGAACATCTTTGATTGGTTGGTTATTTTGGCCTTATTTTTCAATGAGTTGGAAGATACAAGTTTTAAACATAGCTTGGTCTTTGAATGATTAGATGGGTTGAGGTTTGGATGGGATTGGTACTAGACAAGGAATGGTCTATGATTGGATAATGGTAGGGCCTTGGGGATCATGATGGATTGCACAAGCTAAAAGACAAAGTCTTGAGATGATAATGACAGGGTGGTGTGGAGCATGATTGATCACACAAGCCAAAGAACTAGGTCTTGGTATGATAATGGTATTCCTTAGATATTGTAGAGCTTGACAACTCATGTAATCCAAAAGAGGGTTAGGAATAACTGATGATTAGATAACAAAAGGATGTCATGGAACTTGATTTATTTCACAAGCCAAAGCATCCAAATCTTCCTCATAAACCATATCATCCTATTCGTGAGTTAGATCATAAGCTAGTTCTTAATTATGTTCCATGTAATGATTATTGTAAAGAATTTATGGGTTCATATCCAAAACAATATTATCTATAGTTGAATATTTAGATTCCTCCTCACAATCCTCTTCATACCAATCAATTTCTTGAGTTGGATCATAAGTTTTTTATGACTTTGTTATGAATGATTAATATGAGGCAGATAAAAACATGTCTCACAAACCATATTAACATCATTGGGTTCTTGACTAAAGCCATATAAGTAATTATGTGTAGCCATTATATCATAATTTGGATTGTAAGTGACTCCACCATAATTATTTCTAGACATATTCACGTAAATGATGAAAGCTCTGAAATTAAAAAGGCTTAGAGTTCCACAAACTCTGAAAACTATGTCCAAAGGACTAATAGCTCAATCTTGGTTTAATTGGGTTAAAGGGGTGGTGTTGTATCTCCAATGTGGTTTGTGATAATACTTGTCATAAAACAATTTATCATCAAATTTATAATGTCAAATGTCATACGCATAAAAGGTTAAGTGTCTAAATAAAAATCAGCATGTCAAAGGTCTAGGTCAAAGTGTTCCAAACAAGGTCTAAACTAGGAAAGGGAAAAGTTGAGTTTTTAGGTATTTTATCCAAATGTGGAGTCAAAACCTAGGGTCAAAAAAATAGGAATATTCTAGGACTTTTGGCCAAATATGTGTCAAAATCTAGACTTGAGACAAAGGTATCATGTGATTTGATTTAATCTAACAAGTTTGGAAACAACTTTTACATAGACCCAACATATGAAATCAAAATTAAACATGATCAATTGGCATAAGGCATAAGGCAAATGGATTTTGAAGAAAGGTTGTGTTATCCCAAATAAAGGCATAAATAATGATGAGGATATGCACTAAAAAAATAAACCATCAATAGTTTTCAAATTTAAGTAATCAATTAATCAAAGTTATGCAACCCAAAAGAGAAAGATCTGTGTATCAACCCTATGAATTGAGGCATAAATAAAAATAAATAAATGTTTAGATCCAAACTTGACAAGGTTAATTGAAATCTTAATGATAAAAATTAGGATTTGATCAAACAAGCTATACAATATTGGATAGCATGATGGCATAAGATAAAGGTCCAAATGGTAGATATGACATGGTTTGAAACAAATAGTTTTTGGCACAAGGTGAAACAAGTCTTGAAATAAATTGAGTAGCCTAATGACATAATCATGATCAAATGATGTGATCTATGTGATACTTCAAAAGACTCAAAGGAACATGTTTTGGGAAGCATAACACTACCCTCAACTCAAATGACACACACAAATAATTTTAGAAAAAATTTCAAGGCACAAGTGTGGTGTAAAATTGTTAGCATAACACCTCTTTAGATAAAAGAGTAACATATAAATAAATTTATTTTGGCATGGATTATGAAAAAACAAACAAGTTTTAATCTCAAAACATACCAAGCAAAAATGAATAAAATACACTAAGTATAATCATCCAAATCCTAGCAAGGGTATGGAAAAATGGGGTTGACTAAACTAGCAAGATTTTGAAAGTTTCTAAGGGAATCAAGTACACAATGAATTTAATGTAAAATAATGTAAAATAAAATCATAGAAATTGGGTTACCATGGCATTGACTAGTTGCAAAAAGGTTTAGTCCTTTTTACAACCACTACATCTTGTTATTCGCTCATTGTAGTGCAATGTCCAAATGAAGATACATCCCATATGAAACTCATTAGGAGTAAGTGAAGTTAATGCTGAGAGATGAAACCTTGGTTTAAATCTCCCCTAAATAACTCATTTGAGGTAATGACGTCGCCCTCACAAGACAAGATGCAATAAAATGAAAGACATAAAAAGAAAGACTTTAAGGTTGTTTTCAAGGGTTTTTTAAAGGGGATAAATGAAAGAGCATAGATGTATCATCCCTCTTTTTACCAAACAAAAATTTAATTTAAACAAATAAGTAAACACAAAAAGCTTTGAAAAGGTGATTTTATTTTTAATCCCAAATGGAAAATGAGGTGGTGTTCATTTAACCCCTTGGTATTAATTGCAAGCTTTGAAAACATTCACCATAAACATCTAATTTAAAAAAAAAAACAAAATAAGGTTCCTAATTGATTTTTAGGCATGCAAAAGGTGATTTAAACATGTTTTTAACAAATGTCAAGCTTGGTCCTGTAAAAAAAATGTTACTATTTCATTTAGCATTGAAGCTCTTTTAGGTTTGAAATAATAAACTTTAAAAAAAGAGCTCTCATGTTTGTGTTTTAAGAAAAACATAGTGATCAATGTCAGTTATATAACTGATGATAATTACATTTTCTAATTGATGACAATTATCTAACTGACATTGATTATACCAATGTGACTGATGACAAGTATCCAATCGATGTCAATTTTATCAACTGATGTCAGTTAATCTATCCAACTAATGTCGGTCTTACTAGCTGACATTAATTACAGTGTGAAACTGTGGTAAACAAAAATAGCAAAATAAAGTTAGAAAATTAATTTACAAGAGTTTTAATGGTCCAAATGAATATTTTAAAGATATAAAATGATCTTCTTCATGTTTGGGATGCATCTAGTCCCATCAGGCATGCCATATGTGAATCTAGGAATTTGACTCAAGATATGATGGTTAGTATGGTGTTAGTTTCAAAATGAGAATAAAAATGAAATAAATACACTAACTAGCATAAACATCTCTAGCCTAGACACTAGGGAGAGCTTAGTTAACAAACATGAATAAAAGACATAACTAAAATGCAAAATAAACTCTCTTTTACCTTCTTTGGATGCTCTAAAAGGCTTGTTATAGTGGCTTACTCAACTTGTGCTCATGAAGTCCTTGGAAATGGAAGCTTGGCTACCTCCATTTCTCCTTGGCACATTTGACTTATGGCTTGGCTTGGTTTAAAATCAATTTGGCATGGTAACACTAATTTCAATGGATTTCAAAATATTTTTTTGCATTATCAAGACTTAGAAATGATGTGGTAAGGCCTCCTATTTATAGATTTTTGAGAATGTCTAGAATCACCGTAAACCATCCATCCTAAGATTGAGATGTGTGGTTGAGGATTAATTCAATTTTTGGAATTAAATTTATAATTATCCTCATCATGACATTGGAATAAGGTGAAATTAAGATGCATAAAGGAAATCATGGAAGGCATTAATGAGGCATGGAGGGCATGAATCTTGATATTTGTGGCATTTATGGCCTAGGGATGTCTTCTTAAGAAATGAGGTCACCTGATGATGTAGATATTAAATATTCATTTCTAAAAATAGGTATTCAAAAATTTTCCTTGGAATTATTAATTATGCCTTGATTTATATTAATTAGCTCTTAAGTATGATTAAGCACTTTGTGCACAAATTACTCAAATTGATTAGAATACCTTGATATTAGTCCAAAATTTGACTGGATTAGAATTAGAAGTCACTGTCAGATGTGTTAGATCCATTATCCCATTTAGGATGTTACCAATAGAAAATAAAAAATAAATGTGTCTTGTGTAAGATATTTTATAGGAAAGAACAATCTAGAGCACCTAGGTACAAAATTGGCATTTTGACTCAAAATGATCTGATCAAAGTTAGTTGTCCCATAAATTACATTGCCCCATTTAGGGACACCCTAGCCAAAATCAGCACTTGAATATGTTAGTTTCAAATTATTTAGTGTGTTTTAGTGTTTTTAGTCCAAATTATGTATTTTAAGTGGAAATTGGTCAAAATCCTAGTTGGAGGTTATTGGTGGCTAGTTTTAGGTGTCTATAACCCCAACATTGGCACCATTATCCCATTTGGGCTCCCTAGTAACTGAAAAAATTTTGTTTATGGGGGACTTGATCAACCACTTCTTTCTCCCACCATGACTCCATATATCCAACCATTCACCTCCAACTTCTCTTACCTAAGAAACCTAGCCTTTGCTAAAACCTACATTTACCACTATGCTTGGAAGTGGTTTAGTCTTGGCCTCTATGAAAAAGGACCTCACAAGTTTCCCATTATCAAAACCCAAAAACATCATGAGTTTTTTTGGACTAGGGTTGAAACCACCCAAATAACCCACATCAACAAAACCTATCACTACCACTACTAAATAAATTCCATCTTCACCAACCCCATCTTCCCAATCTTAAGAGTCCAACATCATCCCCTCTAATTTTTTTTGATCAATACCTTTAGCTTGGTCCACTTGACATATGAAAAATAGGTTTGAACCAAAACCATTCCTCTCATCCACCTAGAAATGATTGAACATGACTTACCCACTATTAACACCTTTTACCATCAAGATGACAATGCCATTCTCACCTGTCTTGGTACGGGGGATTATTTTATCCATAAATTTTTCCCTCTTAAGAACCACACCATGTTGAATGAATCAACCATTGATATTAATTTGGGTACTCAAGAGGACCCTTGTATCATCAAAATAGGCCAATATTTAACCCTTGAAGAGTGACATGACTACCCTTCTTTCCTTAATGACCATAGCATTGCATTTTCTTGGTCCCATTAGGATATACCTAGTGTTGATCCTTTTATTTATCTTTGTAACATCATCAATCATCCTAAAGTTAAGCTAGTTTGACAAAAAATTCACCATATGCATCCTCACATAGCTCTTCAGTTTAAATAATAATGTCAACACCTCCTATCTATTAACTTTGTTCAGCCCATTGACTTTCCACAATGGGTTTCTAACATCATCCCCATTACCAAACCTACATGGGGCCTTTATCTCTGCATTGAATTTCATGAGCTTAATCTTGCTTATCCTAAATATGACTTTCCCTTACCTAACATCGACCAACTAGTTGATCTCATAGCTGGCCATGAAATGTTATCTCTCATGGATGATTTCTTGATATAAAATAAAATATTGATTGCCACTAAAGATCAACATAAAACTTATTTTATCACACCATGGGGAACTTTCTGCTATCAATTTATGCCCTTTGGATTGAAAAATGTAGGGGCAACTTATCAGTGAGCCATGACCTATATCTTTCATGATTTCATTCATAAAATTTTCAAGGATTATGTGGATGATCTCCTGGGGAAATCCAAACATCAATAGGACCATTTGTTTATTCTCACCATCATATTCAAATGATTAATCCATTACAATATCAGGCTCAATCCCAAAAAGTCTATCTTTGGAGTCTTATCAAGAAAACTCATGGGGTTTATTATCTCTCTTTAGGGAATTGAAATTGATGCTACTAAGGCTAGATCCATTTTGGATATGTCACCTCCTACTAAACTTACCTATATTTATGCCTATAAGGCAAACTTTAGTTGATCTAACACTTTATCTCCTAATTATCTGATAAATGCCAACCCTTCTACCACCTCCTAAAGAAAACATCTCCTTCAAATGGACCAATGAATATCAAAATGCCTTGATGCAATTAAGGAGTATCTTCTTTCTCCACCTATACTCATTCCTCCTAAATAATACCAACCCTTTTATCAATATATATCCACCACCGATCATTCCTTGGGGGCCATGCTCACTTATCATGATGAATAGAATAAAGAACACGTTGTCTAATACATTAATCATACCCTAATCAAATATGAAACTTGGTATATGCATCATAAAAAACTTTGCCTTGCCTTAGTTTTCATAGCCTCTAATCTCCATCATCTTCTTAATCATAAAACCTATGTCATCACTAATACTGACCCCCTCAAGTATATGCACTCAAATCCATATCAAAATTAACGTATGGCTAAGTGGCTCATGCTTCTAGCTGAGTTTAATCTTGAGTTTCTCCCTTAAAAATACATTAAAAGATAGGACATAACTGACCAATTGGATGAAGCCCCTCTACCTAATAACCAACCTCTTCCTCTTACCTTTCTAGATGAGTTTATTACAACCTTTTCTTTGGAAGATCCTACCTACCAAATGACCATGTTTTTTGATGGATCTAAATGCCAAAATGGTGGGGGTGCTATAGTAATCCTTGTTCCCATTAATGGATAACCTCTTCCCATTTCCTTTAAACTTTATTTTTAATGCACCAATAATGTATCCAAATATGAAGCCTTAGTCATAGGTCTTCAAACTACCTTGGCTTTAGGGATCAAAATAATCAGTGTCTTTGGAGACTCCCAACTTGTCATCAACCAAGTCACATGATATTATCAATGGAAAAATGATGTCCTTCTAAAGTAAAAATATATTGTAGATGTACTCTTGGCATCATTTGATCATTAAACCATCCGATTGATTCCTTGATCTACCAACAAATTCACATACACCATAGCATCTCTCACTTCCCAACTGGCCCAATCTAAAATTTTTGTTACCATTCATCATTTTATCACACCTTCATAAATCAATACATATCTTCCCACCATTTTAAATGTGGAAAAATCACCTCCTAATGTTTGGTATGAATAAACTTTAAATTTTCTTAACCTTGGCATTCTCCCCCTTAATATTTCAAAGAATACCCACAAAGCCTTTATTCGGGGTGCCTTTTGTTACACTATTCTAGGAGGGACTCTCTATAAATAGGGTTTTGATGGCATCCTTCTCCATTGTCTCTATCATCATGAAGCTTCTCATGCCATCAAGGAAGTTCATGATGACATCTATGGGGGACACTTTAGTGGCTTAGATGTTGCCAAATGTATCCTTCACCTAGGCTACTATTGGCCCACACTTAATTAGGATTATTATGATTATGTAAAAAAATGCATCAAATGCCCAAAACATGCTAATCTTCATCATTCCTCTTCCCATGGTATTTAAGTATCTCAATATTATTGGCCCTTCTCATAATGGGGTCTTGACCTTATTGGGGAAATCAATCCCTATTCCTCATAATGACATCAATATATCATCACTACTATAGAAAATTTCACTAAATGGGTGGAGGCCATCCTACTTATATCAATCACCACATCATCTACCACTTTGGTGTTCCTCATAAAATCATCACTAATAATGGAAAGTACTTTAATAACAAAAAATTCCAAGATCTTTGTGATGCTTTCAGCATCAATTTAAGCTTTTTCTCACCTTATCATCCATAGGCCAATGGACAAGTAGAACCTTTAAACAAAACCCTCATCAAAATTCTCACAAAGGTGGTTAGTGCATTTGGTTAAGATTGGAAACTCCATATCCCCTTTACTTTATGGGCTTACCATATAAGTATCCAAACCACTATGAGTGCAACATCTTTTTGCATCATCTTTGGAACTGAGGCAGTCTTGCCTCTTGAAGTCCAAATCCCATCACTTCATATATCCTTGCATGAAATCCTCTCTAAAAGTGACTATCATTAAGAATGCCTTTACACACCTAGAGCTTCTTGATGAGCATCATCTTTCTTGATTAATCATTTTTGTGTTTATTAAGAGTGAATAAAGTGTGCATATAACAACCATTTGAGAAAGTGTGAATTCAACATTAGAGACCTTGTTTTTAAATAAAATCAACATACAACTAACATAGAGAAGGACAAGAAGGGTAAGTTTGATTTTAACTAGCTAGGACCTTACATTATAACCCATAAATATGGATTTGGTACTTACCATTTGTCCTCTCTCAAACGCAAACTAGAACCTAAGCCAATCAATGCCTCAAATTTGCATCCTTTCTATTGTTAAAAAGGATCAAACTCACTTTTGTGTTTGACTTAAGTTCATATCTTAGTTCAAAAAAATTCTATGTTTTCCTTTATCTTTTGAGAACAATTGATTACAACTTGGAATCATGTGGTTCATCCATCACAAATAGAACTTGATCCTAAGTATGGGTACCTTGGCTCTACCAATAACATGGTTCTCATGGGTACTTTTCATCTTTCTATAGATGGAATCCCATGATCAGTTATTTGTCAACCCATTATTTTCATTTACCAAATAATATTTTATGCTAAATTATTGGCTTCATATGGGTTGATATTTCACTCCTAAGAGGACTTTTCCATGTCTAAATTCATAATTCAAAATCATAGTGTCACAGATTGCTCCCTTGAAGGACATCTTCCCCATAATTCAAAAATTCTTAAAATAGATTGCTCCCTTGAAGGACATATACAAAAGCTAAAAAAATAGACCACTCCTTTGAAGGATGGATAAGAAAAATCATTTGAATCTTCTCACATTGATTAGTTTCAGCAACTTACTCCAATAACAAAATCAAAGAATAAAATTCTATGAAAATAAAAAAACAATTAAGCCATAAGCAACTCTTAGAAATGCCATTGTTAGACTTCTTACATCGATCAACCTACCTAATATACCATCAATCTATAATAAAATATCATACATGGCACTAGTAGACTTCCCACATAGATTAGTCTAAACATGGACATGTCTACTATGGCCTTTTGGTCACCTATAAAAGGGGCAAGCTAACCCACATCAAGATACCCTTTACCAATCACCTTCTTATCAATCACCCAAATTTCCTTCATTCTTCCCTGAACTCAAGGGATTATGAGCTTAACTGACACAAAGTGATTGAGACACCCTTATTCTCAATCAAATCTTGCTCTTGTGAAGCACTTGATGGGTTTGTGTTCACTAAGTTTATCCAACTATGGTTTCTTATTATCAGGTTCTTGCTAATCAAAACAACATGTATCCATTTTTTGGTACATGTGTGTCTTTTGACCTGATCAAACATTATCACAAAAAACACAATTTTACACCCTCTCCTACCATAACCTCAAAATAATACCAACAATTTTAGACACCTAAATCTAGCCACCAATGACTTCTAACTAAGATTTTAACCAACTTCCACCAAAATGCACAATTTGGATTAAAAATAGTAAAACATGCTAAATGAGTTGAAATTGATATATTCAAGTGATGATTTTGGCTAGGGTATAATTAAATGGGGCAATGAAATTTATGGGCCAACTAACTTTGATTAGATCATTTCGATTCAAAATGCCAATTTTGCACTTGGGTGCTCTGGATTGCTCTTTTCTATCAAATTTCTTACACAAGACATGTGCCTTTTTTATTTTACATTGGTAACATCTTAAATAGTAATATGATTCTAATGCATCTGACATTGACTTCCAATTCTAATCTAGTCAAAATTTGGACCAATATCAAGGCATTTTGATTAATTTGAGTAATTTGTGCACAAAGTGCTTAATCATGCTTAAGAGCTAATTAATCCAAATCAAGGCCTAATTAAGAAAGATATGGAAACTTTTTGAATACTTGTTTTTATAAATAAATATTGAGTATCTGCATCATTATGTGACCTCATTTCTTGTGAAGACATCCCTAGGCCATAAATGCCACAAATATCAAGAATATGGTTCTCCCATGCCTCATAATGACCCTCCATACCTATTCAATGCCCCTTTTTCCAATGCAATGATGAGGATAATTATATATTTAATTAAAAAAATTGAATTAATCCTCAACCATACATCTTCATCTCAAGATTGATGGTTCAGGTTGATTCTGAGAAATCTCAAAAATCTATAAATAAGAGGACTTGCCTATTGAATTTCAAGTCTTGATAATGAAAATTTATAATGCACAAATAATTCCAAAATATATTGAAATTAGTGTTACCATACCAAATTGATTCCAAGCCAAGCCAATCTAAAGCCATAACGTGTTAAGGAGATAACCAAGCCTTCTTTGATGAAGACTTCATGAGCACAAGCTGAGTAAGCCACTACAACAAGCATTTTGGAGCATCCAAAGAAGGTAAAAGAAGGTTTATTTTGTATTTTAGTTATGTGTTTTATTCATGTTTGTTAACTAAGCTCTTCTTAGTGTTTAGGCCTAGAGATGTTATGCTAGTTAGTTAGTTTCTTTCATTTTGTTTTCATTTTGAAACTAACATGATACTAACCATCCTTTCTTAAGTTAAATTCCTAGATCACATAATGGCATGCCCGATGAGACCCAATACATCCCACAGATGAAGAAGATCATTTTTCAACTTTAAAATCTTCATTTGGTTCATTAAAACTTTTAAAATTTGATTTTCTTACTTTGTTTTTCCATTTTTATTTATCATAAGTTTACATAGTAACCATCACCGATTGAGTAAACCATCATCAGTCTATATAACCATCATCAGTTAGCATTAGTAAAATCAATATTGATCTACATAACTATCTCTGATTAGTAAAACCATCATTAGTCTGCATAAAAGTCACCATCGTCAGTTAGTATAACTGACGATGGTCACTCTATTTTTTTACACAAACCTGAGAGCTCATTTTTCTAAGTTGGTTGTTTCATCTTCAAAAGTGTTTCTAAGCTAAACATCTTACTAACATTTTTTTATAGGTTTTACTTAAAAAATCATCAAAACATGTTTAAATAGATCCTTTTAAACTTATTTTAGGGTGTTTTAAAATGAATCAAACTTCTCATTTTGGTACTTAAAGGGAAATAATTTAGGGTGCTATTGCTTAAATCTTGTAGTTAGCTTTTAAAGTTAAAAATTAAGACTAAGGGGTCAAATGAACACCACCAAATATTTCATTTAGGCTTAAAATTGAACACACTTGTCATTTTTGTCTTTAATAGTTGTTTGATCTAATTTATTTTAGAAAAGAGAGGGGTGTTGTGTGTATGCTCTTCCATGTGTCCCCTTTAGGGAACCCTTGGAATCAAAAGTGCCATTCCTATTGCACAAATCCTAGTTCAAGGCTTAGAAATAATTTCATCTAAACCACTCCCCAAAAACTTGTCAAAGTTTAGGTGACCTTGAAAATGATCTTAAAGTATTTCTATTAGTCTTTTATTTTCATGCAAACTTGGCTTGCAAGGGGGATGTCATTACCTCCCATAGGTTCTTTAAGAAGCTTTGACATATGGTTTCATCTCCTAGTGGCACTTTGGATATCACACCACACTGAACAAACAATAGGATGTAGTGGTTGAAAAAAGGACTAGACCTTTTTGCAACAATCCAAGTGATACAAACCCAAAATCCATGCTTTTCTTTTACATTGTTTGACATAAAAGTCATTGTGCAATTGATTCCCCTAGAATGTTTGGAAACTTGTAGATCTTAGAAAAATCAACACTTGCTATGAAAGTGTTGTTGGTGTAAGGTGTGCCTCAAGGTCCATGTCATAGTACTATCATTTGAGAGAAGGGGGGTGTAAAAACCCTACTATATAATGCACATTTGCTTTTGGATAAACACTTAAAATCCTATCAAATGATGTATACTAATAGATTCCAACAATACCAAGTAACCTTGTCAATTTAAGATCTAAGGGACATTAATTAGATGGTTTTGTCCTGGATTAAAAGTCTTGTTTAGAGTTAAAACTTGGTGTAACCAAACACTACAAACCAAACACAAGGTCCCCAATTTTTTATGAACAAGGTAGTGTTATGCTATCAAATTTGTGAGAAATAATCAATTTTCCTTGTTCAAAATTCATCAAAACTTAGAGTCATATCATCCACTTTGGTGTAGTTATGCTACCCAATTGAGCCTAGATCTTTGCCAAAGTTGTTTAACTCCTTCATTTATATTCTAAATTCAAATTTTAACCTTTATAAGCTCATAGGGTTGATGTGTTAGGTGGGTTAACCATTTGCACTAATCTTGAGGGAATTTAGGTTCAATTTCTAATTTGGGTTAAAGGCTGTTTAAGACTCATGATCGTCACTACTTGTTCGACTTCAATCATTTTGTGCTAAACACTTGGACTTTGAGTATATGCACCATAACATTTTGAGTCAATAAAGGTAGTGTTATGATTTCAAATTTATTAGAAATTATCTTTTCCTTGGAGAGTTTATAGAATAAGCATTTTATCACATCTTTTGGGTAGTCTACTACTGTTACGCTACCCACAACATTTTAGATATTATTGTTGACCTTTTTTTGCCCAACAAGCCAAAATTGGTCCCCTTCTATCCCTATTATTCTAGGCCATTTCATTTTTTGATTTTGCATGAATCTATTCATTTCTATAGACTCTACAAAATTTCTACGAACTCTATAGGTCTAAATCTATATACTCTATAGATTAGTCCTTTGGCGCATGAAGGATTAGTTCAGAGAGTGCTGGGTTTTACAAGGCTTCTTCAGGCTCTAGTCTAAATAAAATCACAAGAAAAGTTGGCGTGGTTGAACCATTGAACTAGTTTAATGCTTTGGTTCAATGCTTGGTTTAATCAGCCTTAGTTCGAGCCTTGGTTCAATCAACAGTTCAATCACTCCATTTCAAATCTTGGTTCATCGCTTCAAATCCATCACTTCAATTTCTAGGCTTGGTTCATCACTTGCTTCATGACTTTTGGTTCAAACAAAAGAGTTCAATGGGCTTGTTTCAATAGTCTCTAGAAGCATTGAACCATTGAACCAGTTTAATGCGTTGGTTCAACACCTTTGGTTTAAGCCTTGGTTCAACTCAGTTGGTTCAACACTTCGGTGCTTAGTTCATCGACGACTTCTAGTTTAATCAGATGGTTCAATGCCAAAGTTTAATAGGCTCAACGTACTTTGTTAAACCATTAAATTGGATTAATGATTTGGTTTAATCATTTAGTTCATAGACAAGATCAAAGGCTTGGTTCACTTGGCATTGGCATGCAACATTGAACCGTTGAACTAGTTCAACATGTCAGTTCAATCATTTGGTTCATTGGGCCTAGTTTAATGCCTTGGATCATTTCACTCAGTTTAATCAGCTTGGTGCGTAGTGTTGAACCAGTTGAACCAATTAAATTGTTGAACCAATTTTGGTTCAATGGATTGGTTTAATTGGTCAGTTTAATGAAGCGCCCTAAAGCCCAAGGTTCAAATGCCCTTGCAGAGGGCAGTTCAAAGTCCAAATGCCCTTGCAGAGGGTAAGAAACATTTCGAAGAGCCGAAGGGATACAAAAGGTGTGCTGAAGACTTAAGTCAAAATTTCTTCAAACTTTTTGTCTGAAGGAATTCCTTTAGATAAAAGGCCTGAAGGATTTCAAGGAGAGGCCACCAGTTCAAGCAAAGGCTACCAACACAGAAAAGTCAAAGCGGCCAATTCTCGTAGACTTTTTGTCCACGAGAAAAAGCCTAAAACAAAAGACTCGTTGACTTTTGCCAAGGATGATGAAATCCTGAAAGCTATCAAATTTAAGCAGATGAACTAGCTGTTGGGTGATGACTGCGAGAACGTCAAATTTAACATAGTGAAGTAGCCATTTGTTTTAAACTATCTGATGCCAAATCATGAAAATAGCCAGAGGAATGTAGCGACCCACTAGAAGATTGCCCCCAAGGGCTGAGAGAGAAAGAAGAAGATAAGGAGTAGAAATGATGAAGCAATTCAAGTGGTGAAGAGATGGAGAGTTATTGTAGATGAGTGTTGTGACCTATTTTTCTCTGACTGGCATTGATAAGGGGATAAACTATAGTCTATTTGCAAAAAAGAGGCACGGCCATGTCCTTACATTAATGCTTGAATGCCAAAGTCAATTTTGGTGATGGTATAACATGGTTCTAGTAGGTCTTTTCTGAGAAATGACATCAATAATAGTGATCTTCCTCTTCCCGATGTGTTCAGTGCACATGGGCCACTTGCATAAATGAGCACCAAAATCTTTCCCAGGAAGCACCAAGTTCTCTTCCTCTCTCTATATATTGTAAACTTCTCTTTTGAGAAGGGATCGACTCTCAACCTAAAGAAAAAACTCTACCCAAAAATCTCTTGGGCTTGTAAGGCAGAGCTCTGCCAAAATTTTACCTTGAATCAAAACTTAGCATTTTTACCTCCATTCTGAGTTTTGCATCTTTAGTATGTGTTTATGCCTTGATTCTATGTTAAGTCATTTTATTAATGCTTTTGTAGAATTATTTTAGCATGTCTAGTGTATTTTTGAGTTTCCTTTTACAGGTTTGTCAGAAGTGTCCCTAGAGGAGTGTAGGTGAAGTGGATAAGCTACTGCAGTGTGTCCCAAAATGCCTCTAGTAGTTATTTCCTCCCTGTATCTCCATGGATCCCTGAACCACTGATGCAAAAGGTTTTCTCACTTCAGATGAAGTGTATAGGTGCTTCCTTTTGGTGAAAAGTGTATATTCAAGCTGGGTGGATCACCTTTTACTTTTTAGGCTTAGGTTCTATTTTTAGCATCTCTCTCTCTCTCTCTTTTCATCCCCCCTTTTCCATTTTGTTTGTTAGCAGTAGGAGAAACCAAGGCCTAAATGATACATTAAAGGGAGCTATCCCTCATCTAGAGACTCTCCCCTCTAGCTTCATCAGTCCCATAGGCAAGAGGGGAGTTTCCATTGTTGCATTAAGAAGGCAGGAGCTCAGCCTCCTGCAAGGGTGCAATCTTCTGTGTCAATAGTTTTTGGCATGGTTGGTGGGACCAACTAGGACAAGTTGTGTCTAAAGAGTTGAAGAGTTTTTGGTGTGTTCTTCAATCGACCAGCCTTTAGATGCTTTTGCATCAACACCAATGGTGACTCTGAGTTGAATCTGCTAGTTAAGCAGCTTGGTGCCATTAGAAGTCACATTTTTGTATGTATAATTCCTTTGCACAAAGTCATGGCTCTTGTATTCCTTCATATGACTATGATCAAGCTCCAGATATTTATGCAATCACCTCAAACAGCCCTCTTAGTAGCCCTTCAATGATAAGGGAGGTGGCATTATATTTTGAGAGGTAGATGATGGAGATTGACAAATTGGAAGAGTAGTACGGCTATCAACAGGAGCTGATGTATAAAGAAGAGTGTTTGTTTAGGCAAGCACATGCCTTGTAATCCATGGAGGAGGAGGTAGAAAAATGGAGGAATCCATTCATTCAAGGTAGTTAGTCTTATTTCCCCCTCCTATTCTAAAAAAAGCCCCCTCTTTTACACCAAATCCTTTCTATCAGATAACACTTGCTCACTCTAGCTCATCTGATTCATCTACTCTCAATCCCGTGTGCTTGGCTTTCCAACACCATAGGGCATCAAAATAACCTCCCATAGAGATGAACCTTCTAAACTCCTTAGATCATGAATCTTCCATTGGGGGGAATACCACGAACTAGCACGTCCCTCTTCTAGAGACTCTTTCAGTGCATTCAAATTCTCTTCTTGGCATTCCTCAACCTCCCTAAGTCCTTCAACATGATTTTCAGATTCTGAGTTGGAGGAAGGAATTCCAGGAACCAGCCTAGAGCCTTGAAGAGGATGATGCTGGTGACCTCTAAGAAAGACTCTTTCAGGATAAGCTAGCCAAGCAAATTGAAGATTTAGAGGCTAGGATGAGATTGCTTCTTGAAAGAGAGTTTGAACTTCTAGACCTTATGGAGGAGCCCCAGAACATTGGAGAAAATAGAGTTGCTACATGTTCACAAGAGCAAAATTCCAATTTTGAGATCCTAAATTGGGGGAAAATAGTAGAATCATGGGGCAAGAAGGAGGAGAAGCAAGGTTTTTCTCAAAACCTTAAAGAAGATGAGGCTGCCCCTGCTCATGATGATGCTAATGACCTCCAAGAAAGGTTCTTCCAAGAGGATCTAGCTAGGAGAATTACAGAGTTGGAATCTAAAGAGAGATTCCTCAGCCAGTGTGTGATGGATGGTTCAGACCCAATGGCACATCCCATGTCTAAACACACCCCACCTACACATTTCCAAGAGAGATATCAGGTCATGCCTGATATATATGAAGTGCTAACTAAGTGGAAGGAGGAGAATCGTTTGATTCTAGCTCAAGGACTACCTCCTCTTCCACATGATTTTTACACTTCACCCTTTCTCAAGGAGGAACCTATTTTACAAGAGGCAGGTGAGGAGCAAAAGATCCAATCTGTAGTTCTAACATAGGCTATCATGAGTGATAACGAAGGCAAAATCATCATGGAGGCTCCCTATGAAGACATCATCAACAATGGAGAAGATGCAAGTCTTGCATACATGTAGATGTTCCAGCAATATGAAGAGGAACATAAGCATGGTAAGCTCTCTCCTCCTTTATTTGATGAAATTCCTTGTTGCTTTGATGAGGAGGATGACTATGCTGAGGAGATTGAGTTGGAGGAAGATTAGGAGGATATCTTTGAACATCTAGAGATCCTGATCACTGAGGAGGAAAAGGAGAGGTCTGTCTTCCTTGAGTGAGGCCTTGAAGAAGAAAGCTTTGAACAAAGAGGTGATGTTCTGTGGGATGAGTATTCATTTTGTGAGTCCATTATAGACATCACCACAGTTACCCTTCTTTAAGAAGGTCAAAAGGAAGCAGAGGATGAGTCTGATAGAGTCTATAATGAAGTAGAAGGAAATGGGTTGGACCATGATGCACTACAAGGGAGATATACATGTCAAAGGGATAATGGTGATAAGCCAACAACCACTAATTTTTTGGTGAAGAGCACTAGTATGAGGGACCAACATTCAACAAACTTCTAAGGACAAGCAGAGTACATATATGTCAAAAGCATGTTTGAATTTGATCCACTTGGATACGAGCCAATACAGGTGACAGGCAAGAGGAGCAGGTCACCAACTCTCTTTTTTATTCAGCTACTTGCCTAGCATCATAAGTCTCCTTGCTAGGAAGGGGACTTAAGAATTTTTCATTTGATCCAGGAGGGAGGCAACCATTCCTGGTTAGCTGTATATAGTAGTTTGCTTTCAGTTGTCTTTCCTATTTTCCCTAAGTGTAGTTTACACAGGTAGTGTTTTTAGCCTTGTGTGTTTCCCTTTGTGTGTGGGGTAAAAAGCTCTGTGTTTGATTCTTGGATCTTTTGGGGCTATTGCTTATCTTTGTTCAAGCTGCATCTAACTCTATGCCCAATGGACTGCAAGGCAACTAGTCTTTAAGCATAGCAGGCATGCTTCCCTTAGGAGTCACCAATTTATTGACCCTTTTTTGCCTAATAGGCTAAAATCAGTCCCCTTTTATCCCTATTGTTCTAGGCCATTTCATTTTTTGATTTTGCATGAATCTATTCATTTTTATAGACTCTGTAGAATTTTTATGGACTCTACAGGTCTAAATCTATGGACTCTGCAGATTAGTCCTTTGGCACAAGAAGGATCAATTCAGAGAGTGCTAGGTTTTACAAGGCTTCTTCAAGCTCTAGTCTAAATAAAATCACAAGAAAAGTTGGCGTGGTTGAACCATTGAACTAGTTCAATGCTTTGGTTCAATGCCTAGTTCAATCGGCAGTTTAATCACTCCATTTCAAAGCCTAGTTCATCACTTCAAGTCCATCACTTCAATTTCCAGGCTTGGTTCATTGCTTGCTTCATGGATTTTGGTTCAAACAAAAGATTTCAATGGGCTTGTTTCAATAGTCACTTAAAGCGTTGAACCATTGAATCGGTTCAATGTGTTGGTTTAATGCCTTTGGTTCAAGCCTTGGTTCAACTCAGTTGGTTTAACACTTCGATGCTTAGTTCATTGATGGGTTCTAGTTTAATCAGACGGTTCAATGCCAAAGTTCAATGGGCTTGGTATGCTCCATTGAACCGTTGAATTGGTTTAATGATTTGGTTCAATTGTTTGGTTCATCAGCAAGATCAAAGGCTTGGTTCACTTGGCATCAACACACAGTGTTGAACTATTGAACTGGTTTAATGTGTCGGTTCAATCTTTTGGTTCATCAGGCCTAATTCAATGCCTTGGTTCATTTCACTCAGTTCAATCAGCTTAGCACGTAGCATTGAACTGGTTGAATCGATTGAATTGTTGAACCAATTTTGGTTCAATGGATTGGTTCAATGTGTTAGTTCAATGAAGTGTCATAAAGCCCAAGGTTCAAATGCCCTTGTAGAGGGAAGTTCAAAGTCCAAATGCCCTTTCAGAGGGTAGGAAACATTCCAAAGAGCCGAAGGGATACAAAAGGCATGTTGAAGACTTAAGTTAGAATTTCTTTAGAATTTTTGTCAGAAGGAATTCCTTCAGAC
Organism: Torreya grandis; assembly: GCA_037957365.1. Taxonomy (NCBI): domain Eukaryota; kingdom Viridiplantae; phylum Streptophyta; class Pinopsida; order Cupressales; family Taxaceae; genus Torreya; species Torreya grandis. The sequence continues at coordinate 2,922,590 of JARHVA010000272.1, forward strand.
AAAAGGCCCAAAGGATTTTAGGGAGAGGTCATCGATTCAAGCAAAGGCCACCAGCACAGAAAAGTCAAAGTGGCCAATTCCCGTAGACTTTTTGTCTGTGAGAAAAATCCCAAAAAAAAGACCCGATGAATTTTGTCGAGGATGATGACGTCCCAAAAGTCATCAAATTTTAGAAAAAAAACTAGCTGTTGGGTGACTTCTGCACGAACGTCAAATTTAATGCAGTGAAATAGCCATTTGTTTTGAATTGTCTGAGTGCCAAATCATGAAAATAGCTAGAGGAATGTAGTGATTTGGTAGAAGATTACCCTTAAGGGCTAAAAGAGTAGGAAGAAGACAAGGAGCAGAAAAGATAAAGCAATTCAAATGGCGAAGAGATGGAGAGTTATTGTAGATGAGCAGTGCGACCTATTTTTCTCTAGCTAGCATTGATGAGGGGACAAACTACAGTCTATTTTCAAAAAAGAGGCATGGCCATGTCCTTACATTAATTCTTGAATGCCAAATTCAATTTTGGTGATGGTAAAACATGGTTATAGCAAGCCTTTTCTAAGAAATGACATCAGTAATAATGATCTTCCTCTTCCTGATGTGTTCAGTGCACATGGGCAACTTGTAGAAATGAGCACCAAAATCTTTCCCAAGAAGCGCCAAGTTCTTTTCCTCTCTCTCTATATTGTAAAATTATCTTTTGAGAAGGGATCGACTCTCAGCCTTAAGGCAAAACTCTGCCCAAAAATCTCTCAGGCTTGTAAGGCAGATCTCTGCCAGAATTTTACCTTGAATCAAAACTTAGCATTTTTACCTCCATTTTGAGTTTTGCATCTTTAGTATGTGTCTATGCCTTGATTCTATGTTAAGTCATTTTATTAATGCTATTTTAGAATGATTTCAGCATGTCTGGTGTATTTTTTAGTTTCCTTTTATAGGTCTGTTAGAAGTGTCCCTAAAGGAGTGTAGATGAAGTGGATAAGCTATTGCAGTGTGTCCCAAAATGCCTCTAGTAGTTATTTCCTCCTTGTATCTCCACAGACCCTTGACCCACTGATACAAAAGGTTTTCTCACTTTAGATGAAGTGTATAGGTGCTTCCTTTTGGTGAAAAGTGTAGATTCAGGCTGGGTGGATCACCTTTTCTAGTGTATCACCTTTTACTTTTTACGCTTAGGTTCTATTTTCAGCATCTCTCTCGTTTCATCCCCCCTTTTTATATTTTGTTTGTTAGTAGTAGGAGAAACCAGGGCCTAAATTATATATCAGAGGGAGCTATTCCTCATCTAGAGACTCTCCCCTCCAGCTTCGCTGGTCCCATAGGGAAGAGGGGAGTTTCCATTGTTGCGTGAAGAAGGCAAGAGCTTGGCCTGCTACCAAGGGTGCAATCTTCTGCATCAACAATTATTTAATAGGCCCTCTTGCATAGAGTTCAAATTTGTTCCTATATTTTCAAACCAATATGAGTATACCTTTGTGAACCTTTGTTTATCATAGTTACATTATTCACTTTTTGTCTAGCTTATTTGTCAAAAGAACCAAGTTTTATACGTTTATTTACGAGAAAACAAACTATCTCTAAAGTGATTTTTATTTCATACCTTATACTTATTTGATCGATTCCATGTCTAAGAATCAAATGCCTAGTGTTTTTTAGAAGTGTTTCAAAACCATTAGATTAAAAATTTTATCTATTTTAAAGTCTAGCTTCTGACACCATTTGGCCAAGAGTCCTAGTGCAAGCCTTGTTTGAGCCTAGATTTTGATGCCACATTTGGCCAAAAGACCTAGCAAATTTTAATTTCCTAGATTAGAATTATTTGAAACACTTTAACCTTAGAGTTTGGAATTTCAATTTTTTGTTCATTTTCTTAATCGTTTTGTTTAAGACGTGTAACGTTAGACAATTAACATTAGCTTGTGTTATCACAAATATTTACATAAACATTTTGATCATTTTGATGAGTCTAGGCAAATTTTAAACATCAGATTTTAGACATTGCCTTTTTAGAGTTTGTAGAACTCTTTAACCTTTTATTGGAAAAACATTTACTATGGATCTCAACATTTATTCCTATACTCATAGTGGATTCATGTACAATCCAAGGATTAGTAATGTGGATGCATAAGAAGAAATGGTGTAAGACCCCTAAACAGATAATATTGCTTATGAGATGGATCTGTATCCCTCTTATAATACTCAATTAGGGGGATAAATCCAAGATCAATTGGTTAACTATTTGGTTAATAAAACACCTTATTCAGAACAAGATCAAGAACAAACTGAACAATACCTAGCTACAATACCCACAACTAATGAACCAATTCTTCAATAGTCACGCTCTACTAATATGCCTTCCACATATGATCCATTTTTATTTAAGCATCATGTTTTGGAGAACAAAGATGAGATTTTGGTTAGATCCATAGAGGTGGGGGGCAAGTTTCTAGTAGACTTCCCCCATGAGAATTTTCCAAGCCTAGTAAGAATGCCCCACAACATAATTTACGATCAATAATCTTCTTCTAGTAATCCTTTGGCTATAGTCCAAATAATGTATCAGGACCCTAATATGCCTAATAGAGATAAAACCTCATGGAAGACCACTTTAACCAAATGTAAATGACATATCAAACCTACCTGAATCTAGCATGTAATTTCAATTAGATGACTATGGTGAGTAAACATCTTATTGACTTAGTTCCTTCAACAAGAGTTTTATTAGAGTTAACTAGTCAAGACAATCATATTTTAGATCCATTCATGCAAAACACTTTGATAGAAATTTTTTTACATATGCTCATTATTGAAGAAGTGTCTTCTACTTCTATGTAGAATAATGAGCAAAATATAGTGGACAATGTGAAATCAATGTGTAATCCAAATCAAAGTTGTAGTAATGAAAAAGCAACTAGTCAATAACATGTGCATGTAGTTAATACCATGAGTGGACCATCATACCAGGGAGTAAGAGTTTCTACATCCCAACCTCAACGAGTTGCTTCATCAAGTGTGCAACCAATAAGATTAGGTAGTCAACCAACAACTAATATCATACCTCAACAATAAAATGTGATGAATCCTACTCCTCCTTAGCAAGTGATGAGTAGTATTCCAAAAAAGTAAGCATAATCTAGTGTACCATGCAATTGAGTTCAAATGTATTATCACCTCAACAAGGGGCAACTAATGTTCCACCTCATCAAGTAGTGAAAAACATACCTCTTAAGTCATAATTCAGTGTACCAATCCAAAACCAAATGATGACTAACCAAAAACATGTAAATATTGGTTAGCAACAAATGCCAAATCTTCAATGTGATTTAGTTTCCCAATTAAGATTTGTGCAACAAAGAGGCTCTCATGTGTCTCAAGTACTTACTAGACAACACTCAGTTCAAAATGTGCTACAAGTTTAGAGACAAGGTCTTGGTTCACAAGTTCCCACTCAATATCAATGTTTGATTAGTCATTATCATGTCCCTTTTCAACCACAATAGGCACAATATAGTTATATCCCTCCATCTCAACCACAAAATCCCCCAAGTCAAACCTTCATATCCAACCCAAAATAGAATATCATACAACCAAATATGTAATTTTATGTACATCCTAATTCCTGGTCAATTTCCTAACCAAACCAATATACCCCAATAGATATCTCCATCATACCCTAGTCAAAGTATCCCACTTGTAACCTCCCAACCATCTACCCAAACCAATATTCTCCCTCAGACCAATGTTCCTTCTATTTTCCTATCCTAAGAATTACAAGAGATAAAGAATGTAATTGCTACCATTCAGGCTGGGAAATAGACTAAAAAGTTTAAGTTAGATGACGTGTGTTCTTATCTATTCAACATGGAGTACTTATAGATACCATTTCCTCCATGATACAAACCACCAAATTTTGATAAATGCAAAGGGAAAGGTGACCCTACGGCCCATTTAACCAAGTTCTTTGTTGCATGTCAATTAGTAGCATATAACGATATATACCTTTTGTTGTTGTTTCTAAGGAGCTTGAATGGACAAGCCTTGGAGTGGTTTTTAAAGTTTCCCAAGAATTTAGTAATAGATTTTGATGATCTTTTTGATAAGTTTGTGTAACACTTTTCCTATAATCTTGAACATGATATTTCATTAGATGACTTAACATAAGAAAAATAAAAGGCTGGTCAGAGTTTTTCAAGTTATCTACAATGATGGAGAGCCCTTGCAAGCTGAATCACCCATAGTTTACCATATAAACAATCAGCCACTATGTTTACTAAAAATTTTCATAGTGAGATAACTTATCAACTAGAGCTACAATGTGCACATACTTTCAAGGAGATCATCGACAAAGGCTTGTTGATTGAGTGATCCCTTATTAATAAAGAGATCATCAACATTACATCAACTAATCAGAATCAAGGTACCAATTAGGGAAGTGGCCAAAACCAACATCCAATCCAAGAACAAGCATCATATCCAACATAGGCCATAACCAAGGTAGACTAAAGGAATTCAACCATAATATGAATATTGTGGGTAATGGAGTAACTAAGTCACATCATGTCTAAATAGTGAAAGCATCATCTACACCACCTCTTCAGCTTACTACTACCCAACAAACTCTCCAAATAATATTGCAAGCACAAAAACCAAGACCGATGCAACAAATGCAATAACTTTTACCATTACAAACTCTTCCTCTAAGGAGAATTATTCCTATTCATCGTGTCTATAGTGACCTAAGAGAGCCTATTGAGTCTATATTTTTCAAAATTACCACTACTAATCTAATTACTTGGCCTATACCAAAGATTTATTCATAAGGCATTCCTTATCCTGATTAGTACCATGAAAATGAATTCTATGAATATCATCAGGTCAACAGGCATAATCTATGAATATGTGTGTAAATCAAGCATCTGATTGAAAATATGTTAGAGAATGGGGAGATAAAATTGGATAATGGTTATTCCACCTCCAATCAAACTCTCAAGATTTATCAAAAACCCTTTCCCTAGCATAACACATAGTAGAAACATAACAATCAACAACAATAACATCGACCAGTGCAACAACAAAATCAATAGTATCAAAATCAAATGCAAAATCAGTAAGATTTATAACAAAACCCACAACATCAAAAAAATAGACAAAACTAAGGTCAAAATGGTAAAAACCAATAAAATACCATGCATTTGCACATGACTACAAAAGGGTTGTAGGTCATATTGTAGGGGGTAGCATTAATACCATCTCCATTAATCCTAGACTAAGCACTAATCAATCTAGACAAAAACTAAACAATACCACTCAACCAAATTACATGGATAATCCTTTTTTGACCTAGGATTGTACACATGCAAACCAAAAAATTGGGACTTCCACTTTTGGATCTTATACTAATAACTCACCCTTTCCATGTGACCACATACAAGTGCACCGGTAATCAAGACTTGTCCTATCTATTCCCAAAATATTCCCAACATTTGTTAGTATTTATGGTCTATCATCTAATCATTATTGTGAAATCACAACTCAGATGTCAAATATTACTATCCCAAGTCCACAATCATCTTTCACTTTGCCTATTATCTAACTAACCATTTAGCCTTGGAATAAATCATTCACCATTGACCAAGATAAGAAGTTTGATATTATGAAACAATTGTAGAAGACACCAACATAACTTTCTATTTTATATTTTCTTTGAATGTCAAAAATCCACAAGAACATTTTGAATGAGTTTATACCTAATCCACTATTTTTAGTGACATATCCTTGGATAAATTTTAACTTCGGTTGGACACCTAGCTCTAGCCCAACAAGTCACATTCAACCAAAGTGATATATCTTCCCTTGGCCTACTCCATAATAATCCACTGTACATAGAAGTTTATATAAAGTGGCATAAAGTGAAATGTGTCCTTATAGACAATGGATCAGACCCCAACATAGTGTCTCTAAAGCTCATCAATATTCTTAGGTACACAATGGCAAATATCCAGCTAGAAATGATAACTATTAACACCTATGATAATCAAGAAAGAGAATCACAAGGCACCATTAGCTTACCAATTATCATTGGGCCTTTGACCTATGATACACTTTGCCATGTGCTTGATCTTGAGTTTTCATATAATATGCTTCTAGGTAGGCCTTGGTTATATGAGATTCATGCAATCTCATCAATGCTACACCAATGTATCAAGTTCTCTCACTCAAGGATGGAAGTGAATATTCTAGGAGATCTAACCCATATGAACATTACAAACATCTTGAGACTGAGTTTCAAAGATATAATTACCAATATGGCATGAATCCAATTTCCAATTATGATAAAGGAAAAACCATACTTATTGATCCTCCATAGGATAATTACATAGATCCTAATACCTTGGATTCCCTTTCCCACATGCTGCCTCCTAAAGCTTCTAATCATTTCACCATTTCCAATAATGGCCCAAGGGAATGTTTAACCCATGATACCTTCCATATTACCAATCTTCCTTATAATCCCAATACCTTTGGATAACCTAAAAATACCACACACATGCATTGGCAACAAAGGAGCAAAGATAATGGACCTATCATGTTTGTACTAGCATTTGGCCTAAAACCAAACCCTATTGAAGGGGATGAATCATGATTGACAACCAAGCTAATTGTTATAAAAGTACAAAGTATCCTACTCCCAATAGGATCATATAGTATCAAGATTCTAAAAGAACAAGCCTCAAAATGAATCAACAAGGAACCATTGAGCCAATATCCATGACTAAGTACAAAAAACCTTATGGACATGGATTTAAACCACCTGGAGGTGACCATACATATCTTATTAGATTTCTATCACAGGTGGCTAGTGATTATGATGTCAATAGTGAATAAGAGTATGATCATAGCCTCACCTTTGATGACCTAGCTAAAAATAACCTATTCAATAACAATACCTTTTGTACCCTTACCCCAATCATTCATCGTAACCCATTTCTATTATACTATCCCCAACTGATAGATTGGGACCAATAAGAATCCAATTTACTGATGGATGAGTTTCAAAATGATGAGGCATTTTGTGACTTTTTAGGCCTTAGAGATAATGTTTTATTGGGAAATCATAAATCAGGATTCTCAATTACATTATATCCTAAATCCTATTTTGGAGAGTGGGTAAACACCCTTAGCCAAAAACAAATAAATAAAACATTGAGGTCCCAAAGTGAAAACCTCTTTGAGGCACTTTTTGACCAGGAAAAAAGTAAAGATAAAGGCTAGTCTAGTGGTGAAAACTTGTTTAGTTGCCATTAGACAATGACATTCATTCTTCTTCAAATTTAAACCAAGAGACCACCAATGATGAACTCATCTATGGATTCAAGTTTAACTTTGAGTAACAACAAGTGTTTGATCAAATTATTTAAGAATTTTTGACTATTTTTGTCACATGGCCAACTATCCCATTGGGGGACTTAGATTCATCATGCCTAGGATATTTTGAAGAGCAATTCCTAACTGAGGACCCTAATATAGTCCAATAGTTCAAGTCTTTGCCTATTATCCTAGAAGATGATTCGACCCTTCTAGTCAAAGATTCAATAGAGGTAAACATTAAGAGTCCATCAGATCCAAAATGGATAAAATTAGGCATGTCCCTTAGTAAGGAAGAACTTAAAGTATTTATAACTCTATTAATATAATTTTTAGGTATCTTTGCATGGGCTTACTTTGACATACTAGGTTTGGACCCCGCCTTGGTTTTACACCACCTTGTGGTTAATCCTGATGCCAATATAGTGAAATAAAAGGTGCATAAGATGCATCTTCATATTATTGTCTTGGTAAAGAAAGATCTAGAAAAACTCGCAGAAGCAGGATGTATCTAGTCCATTGACTACTCAGAATGGATATTTAATGTTGTGCCTGTTAGTAAAAAGCTTGAAAGAATCTAAATTTATACTGATTTCTAAGACATAAACAAAGATTTTCCTAAGGATTAATTTTCATTTCCTAATATTGACATGATCATCAACTCCATAGTGGGTTATGAAATTCTTTCACTCATGGATGGATTTTTAGGATACACCTAGATCAAAATAGCACCAAAAGACCAACATAAAACAATGATCACCACTCCATGGGGAACATTTTATTATTAGGTAATGCCATTTAGTCTTATTAATACTGGAGATACATATCAAAGGTCCATGACTATCATATTCCATGATATTATTGAAGACTATATCGATGACATAGTAGGAAAATCCAAGACCAGAGCCAACCATCCAACAGTGCTATGTAGGATATTTGAAAGACTATATGAGTACAAAGTTAGACTCAATCCAAAGAAATGAATGTTTGGAGTAACCTCAATAATTTATTTGGCTTAATTACATCTTGTAAGAGGCATTGAAGTTGATCTATCCAAAATTTATTTATAATTAAGATGTCACCACCAACCAATTTGAAACAACTCTATAGTTTATAGGGTAAGATCTAGTCAATCTGATACTTCATCTCTCAGCTAGTAGAAAAGTGTCATCTATTTACACATCTTATGAATAAGGGAGTTGAATTTCACTAGGATGACCATTTTCAAATAGATTTTCAACAAATCAAGGACTATCTAGTTAATCCACCTATTTTATTACCTCTTATGTCAGGAAAACTATTTTTGTTGTACTTATCAACTACTGATAATGACCTAGGGGCACTTTTGGCTCAACATGATAACAAATAAAAGATCATGTATTATACTAATTAATCCATACCTTGGTCACATATTAACATAGCTATGCACCTATTGAAAAAGCTTGTCTAGCCATGGTCTTCACAGCTCACAAGCTGTGCCATTACATTTTGAATTAAGACCATGGTCATTTCAAAAGTAGATCTACTCAAGTATCTACTGTCTAAAACAAATTTACAAGGTAGAATGTCCAAATGAATCATGTTTCTTTGTGAGCGTGATATAAATTATGTCAATCAAAAGGAAATCAAAGGACAGGTCCTTACAAATCAACTTGTTGAATCACCCCTTACATACATAAAGCCACTTACATTTCATTTTCTTGATGAATCCATTATGACCATCATTAACTCACCTCTTGACAAGTATCACTAGAAAATATATGTTGATGGTTCATTTATTACACATGGATTAGGGGTAGGCCTCTTATTTATTACAACATAGGGGGATCTAATCCCTAAATCATTCAAAATTAGTTTTCCTTGTACAAATAACATGGTTGAGTATGAAGTACTTGTCTTAGGACTTTGATATGTAGTATAATGGAACATATCTCATCTTTAAGTTTATGGTGATTCTCAATTAATCATCAATTAGGTCATAGACCATTTTTAGACCAAAGATGACAAGTTGGTTTCATATAAGGCTATGAATGATACCCTAAAGAAAAAAATTACAAATATCCAATTTGAGCATATACCAAGGGCTAGTAATAAAAATATGAATGCCATGACTACCATTAGCTCTTTGATTTGATAAATAGACAAAGCTAGAGAATATCAGTTCCTTGTTGAAAATTTGTAATGATTTGTGATATTATTGGTTCTAATTCTATTTGGTACTCAGATCTTTAAAAATACCTTCATGACCAAGTTCTATTGCCTAACCTATCTTGAAAACAAACCAAATTCTTTAGCAATCACTCCACTTTTTATAATCTACTTGGATCCACCCTTTACCACCATAGTTTTGATAGAACTTTACTTCATTGTTTAACTTCGACACAGTCTACACTAATATTAATAGAAGTTCATAAAGGAGTATGTGGAGCTCATTATAATAGGGAAGTCCTATCTAAAAAGCTCTTATGTACTAGTTATTATTGGCCCATGATGGATGATGATGCATCCACATATGTAAATAAGTGTGAAAAATGTCAGTGGCATGCTAATATGATTCATACTCCTACATAAACTCTAAAACTAATGTTGACATCATGGCCATTTGTTACATGGTGACTTGACCTCATTGGAAAAATTAAACCCACTTCATCTGATGGCCATAAATATATGCTTACCACCACTGAGTATTTCAATTAGTGGGTTAAAGCTATACCTCTCTCATATGTGACTAGAAAGCAAATTTCCAAATTCATCTTCAACCATCTCATTTGCCACTATGGTATCCCCTCTAACATTATATTTGATAATGGAGGATCATTCAATAACAAGGATGTATACCAACTATGTACCAAATATTACATCACACAATATTTTTATATAGCATATTACCCTCAAGGTAATGGTTAGGCTGAAGCATCGAAAAAAACTATTATCAATATTCTAAAAAATATTGTCAATGATGTCGGTCATGATTTGCACCTACAAATATTCCCTACCCTTGGGCATACCATACTAATCATCGTACCCCCATAGGAGCCACTCTAGATTCACTTGTTTATGGGATAGAAGCCATCCTTCCTATTGAGATTGAGTTGCCTTCGCTACACATATCTTTCAAGCATGTCATAGATGATCATGAATATCGAGTAGCTCACCTGTAGGAGCTAGAATTTCTCTATGAAAAATGTATAGCTATGCTCAATAATCTTTAGTCATATTAGAACTGACTCAAAAGCCACTATAATTAATGTGTCAAATATAGTAAATTTGAACTTGGTGACCTTGTTCTTAAATAAAACCAAAAGAATACCATGGCTAAGAATAAGCATAAAATTTAATTCAAACAAAATTGGATAGGGTCTTTTATCATTAATGTAGATTATGGATCAGGAGTATATAGTCTTGCCACACCAAATGGAGATAAATTTCCTAAGCTAATAAATATTTATTCACCTCAAGCAGTACAATACTTGAGTGTTAGGGTGTATTGCTTGTAAGGATCATTTCATATTGTGTCATTTTGTCTCTATTCTTCTTTGAACAAATATCATACTTATATTTCCTCTTAGCCTCATCCATTTTATCATTTTGTTCTATCGACCAAACATGTTCTAAATCCAATCTACCCAGCTCATTTGACCTTAGTTTTTTTCCATTCATTACACATTTTCAACATTGAGTAATCTGATTAGTTTCATTAGTTGTTTCAAGTAATTCAAATATAGATCATATTTTGGAGTAGTATGATATAAATTTTGATAGTTTCATCCTTCATTTGTTATTCCTTTCTTATCACCGGTCTTGCTACTAATTATAATCACCTTTGAGAAAATTAGTACCATTGATCTATGTCATTGTGTCCTAGTTATAACCACCTATGGGAAAACTAGGGGAAACATTTATTTATTGAGCCTTGACATATCAACTTGCCACTTTTTATGCCATATTATACCTTTTTACCAACTGTGCCTATTTTGTTTGAATTGATTGCTACACTAGTCAAATTCCTATGCTATAAGGGTGGAACTACAATGACTTGAGGTCCTAATCTAGGACTATGTAGGTAGCACTTGATATTTTTTGAGGTTATCTTAGTCACCCTAAGTTTCCACTTTCTTTTCATTTTACAAGTAACCTAAGTTTGAATGCTCTCACTATTTTAGAAGTAACCTAAGTTTGAACACTCTCATCATTTTTTGAGATTAAACCATTTAGTGTCTCATCATTATTTATCAAGTTGAGATACTTAAAAAATTCCAAAAACATTTATAAAATCATTAGAAAAAACTAAAAACATTAACCATTTATTTACCTTAAGGATTCTGGGAACCCTTACTAAGTTGCAAATAAATAACTTGTTTCATAGTTTCTCTATCCTTTTTGGCCTTTTATCTCATGTGCTTGCCATTTTTCAAGACCATTCCTTTTCTAATATCACATCCATTATCTTTATTTTCATTAGTTATCACATTCTTCCCATTCCCTAGGAGAACTACATTTGGCCTAAAGTTTTTTATTGGATATTCCATCTTGGAACTATGTAGGCAACATCCACCTACCTAGTGCATATGGAGATAGCTCGGCCACCCCCTTCCTTTTATTCTATTCCCCCATTTTTCTCATTTTAAAGTTGTCACATATTTTCTAGGGGTGATTTTCATATGGTTTCTATTGTTTGTTTGTTTGTTAAAATAACATTCAGAATTAGTTTCTATTGGGTGCTCTGGATTTCTCTTTTATATCAAATTTATTACATGAGACACATGCCTTTGTTATTTTATTTTTGTAACATCCTAAATGGGAATACAGTTCCAATGCATATGACATTGACTTTCAATTCCAATCCAACCAAATTTTGGACCAATAATAATGAATTATGATCAATTTGAGTAATTTGTACACAAAGTGCTTGATCATGCTTAGGAACTAATTCATACAAATCAAGGCCAAATTAATAAAGAGATGGAAACTTGTTGAATACTTGTTTTTAGAAATGAATATTGAATATTTGCTTCATCAGGTGACCTCATTTCTTGGGAAGACATCCCTAGGCCATAAATACCACAAATATTAAGATTATGGGTCTCCCATGCCTCATAATGACCCTCCATGCCTCTTCAATTCCCATTTTTCAAATGTAATGATGAGGATAATTACATATTTAATATCAAAAATTTAATTAATCCTTAACCACATATTTTCATCTCAAGATAGATGGCTCAAGTTGATTCTGAGCAATCTCAAATATTCTCACGACAAACACAATTTTACACCCTTTCCTACCATAACATCAAAATAATACCAATAATATTACCAATATAAACCTATGCTATCACATCTTACCAATAAAACATTGTTATATGTCTCAATACATCACCCCAAATATCATCACATCTATTATTTTAAACTAATTTAAACTAAAATAGTTCAGTCACCACATTGTCATCATCATGCCTTAACTAGCCAATCACCATAAACATAGTCATAACAAAAAATACTCATGACATAATCATAATTGTAAATCAACATCCCAATCCACATAATTATAAAAATAATCACATCATCATACCTAAATTAACAATTATAAATAGCAATCATGCTCCTAATAATCAAAATCAACATCACATCCTCATAGCCATAATCACAAGAATAATCATAAACATCATAACATGATTCATCATAAACAACATCAACATCCAAAATCCATGTGATCAATAGGATCATAAACATCATCATAAATATAATCATCAAAATAATCATAATACAAAATTATACATATGTGTCTTTCTCATAACTACATCTCACCTCATCGACATGTAGGCTAGTATTAGAATATACATATCAAAAAATATACATCATTGAGATATCATATATCAAGGAACTATAATACCAGACATAGAACCACTTGTACCTACTCCACCATTTTGTGGTGGACCCCCTAATGTACCTATTTGTGCTACCATCGATGCCCACTGACTTGGTGTAGCTACTGCTAGATCCCCAACCAAGCTAGCCTTGGAATTATTGTATCTCATCACATTTAGCATCTGGGATAACACCATAGCCTCATATTATTAGATCTATTGAACTATGGCCAAGTATTGTGTCCTTAAAACTAAGTTAGTTGCTCATCCCCTTATTGTGGTCACCCCTGCTCTTTGTCTTAAGGCATCTTGGTCTTATGTGACTAACTCAAGGTTGGACCTCATCGTGTATTTCTCTCCTATAAAATTGGTTACTTACCCCTATAAAGTAACTATTTATACCTACAATGTAGCTACCTATCCCTATAAACATATCACTTGGGCCTATGTCATTACAAGGGTTATTATTATCTGGCCATTTGGTCTTCCACCCTATACTTATGGAGGATTAACATCCATAGGCTATTGGCCTCCATTCCATAAATAAAATATGTGGCCACATACTTGGACTAATACCATCCCATATATCTATCAGTCACTCACTCATCATTTATATGATCTCTCACTAGAAAATCCTCATAATTTAGCATAATATCATATGGTTGTAGCTCTAGAAATAGGTACTCTACATCCTCCCTCATATAATGCTAAACATTTGGGGGTGTATCCTACACCAACCCAAAATGCCTCTAGTCTTGATCCAATGAGATGCACTTGATCTCACCATCCCATCCACTATAAACCAACCACCAACTTTGCAATGATAGCATGTGGTACCTATAACCTATCCATAGAGGATAACTCACATATGTTCTCTATACAATGTATCCTCCCACCAATCCCTCTAGATAATTTTGAAACCAATCTATTTCCCTTACTCTACTACCAACCCCTGACAATTCAAAATCACCTTGCATCTCATGAATCCCATAATGTAGTTAGTCATTACATATTCATCCCGTGGGAACCCATGTGTTCTTAGTACCCATATGTGCTCATATTCCCAAAAGTAGAGAAAAAAGCCAATGTTGATCTCGTATCATCTTTTCACTCTAAAGGCCCAAATATCTTTATATATCTACATAAGTAACACTAGGGCCCATAAAAAAAATCATACCCCTTAGAAGCATCTCTATTAGCACTCCCAATAACAAGCATAGAAATTGGCTGCTACTCAAAAATGGTACCACAAAGCAAGATATACCCATCATCATCATGGTCAAAAGGAATATATCTTATGGGACCCTCTAGTATAATGGTCTATAATAAACTCCACTAGTATGGTACCTCATTTTTACTCAATTTGCACAATATATTAGATCCATGAATTAATCTTCTCATCACTCTCAATGTGGTATATTAGCTCCCCTTGAATCAACAACCATATGATCCTATGAACATCCTCCAAAAAAATAGATATCTCTTTGGTCGATAACAAGAAGGTATTTATGGTGGGGTCCCATCTATCGATGAGTGCCACAATCATCACTACATCATGTGGAAGGTGTTGGTAGTGTCTCATGGCCCCTAGGCCCACATCCTCCATTTGCATCAGTCATCCCATCATGCATCTCTATGAATATCTTAGGGACTCAATCCCTCATCTGAAATTGATCATGAGCCTACATGAAAATAATAAAAATGTTAATATTTAAAGGTTGCCCTCTCCTACTTGACACACACCCTTGACCTCTATTTACACCCATTTTTACACATCTCTATTAACCTATAATCTCTACCTCATATCTACTCTTTCATCTTTCACCCTTCTTTCTACCCTAATGTTTTGTTATATCTTAGACTCATTACCCACCCTCACCTATTTGTCTCATAGACCCTATTTAATTAACCTCAATGCCTTATGGGTTTGGCCCTCTTTTGGCCAACCACTAATGGTTAAAGGAATCATCAATGGTTCCTATGGTTATTTATCCCCCTATCATTGATAGTTGGGTCTATCCATTAATGGTGGAACCCAAGCACCTAATCCTAACCTACATACCTTGAACAAAATTAAACTTGTAAAAAATCCAAAAATTCCTACTTATCTACTTCCTATTTTCACTTACTCACCCTTTCCCCTCATTTTTCTACTCAATTTGCCCATTTTTCACCTATTACTACACCTAGGGCATCCATGCCCATTCTTAGTGTTTTCCCTCACCTATTATTACTTTACCCACTCTTCTCTACCCTTTTTATATACCTAAATTATTACCCTTATATAAATTTTAAAACAAATACTACCTCATTATATGATTGGTGGCATGGTTAGATATGTCTCACTACCACTCGGCCACATCCTTATCCTCCATCCCTCTCACTAAAACACTTGCACTTAATCACTCGAGACCTTACACCTTAGCAAGATTAAGAAGAAATTGAAAAAATGCACAATATTCACAAAATCACTAGAGAGCAAATTGCCAAAATTCAATGAATGAAAATTAACTTCTTGTTTTTACTTTTACCATTTAAGTTTTCAGAGTTCACCCTAATCATCAATGGTTAGGGTAACCATCGATGATTTCCCCTTTAGGCACCCTAACCATAAATGTTTAGGCTCCCTTCACCTTTATCTAAACTTTTCCAACTTTACCTTTCATCATCAACCCACTCCTACCTAAAACTACATTTGGCCTAATGTTCCTCTTGGATACTCTATCCAAGGAACTATGTAGGTAACATCCTCTTGCCTAGTGTAGATGGAGTCAGTTCAACCACCCTCTAACCCAACCTTTTTGACTTGACCTTTTTATATGTTTCATGATGACTTTGTGTGGTCCTTTGAATGCATTGACCCATTTTTCCAAAGTTGACCATTTAAACATTATACCATCATACACAACTCAAAAAATTGTGTTGTTTAGTGGGAGCACTGCCTCACCTGAATACCTATAAATGACATGAACCTTATTTGGATGGCTTGATGGGAACGACTTGATCATCTCTGACCAACACAGTGGATCAATTACCTTCTCTTATCTTTTTATAACCTGACCTTATTTTATAACATTGGCAATTTTAGTCATTGCATGATCTCAATTATCACTCTTCATCATTTTTGTGCATGGGTTCACATCACAACTACCCAACCCCTTTCATGTCACCCACATTATCTCATCTATCAACACTTGAACCAATTTTATCCATTCCTTAATCATCTCTTAGTTTGAGGGGGAATACGTCCTCTCCTACTTAAGGCAACCAAACCTACACTTTGAAAAATTTCTTAGTTTTGTTCTATAGCTTGCCTAAAACTACACAATAAAAAGTGGGAAAATATAGACACCTAAAACCTACACATGATATTTTTTTTGTGTCACACTACCTTTAGACCTTTATCTATACCCCTTTATAACTTAACATTACCAAACCCCTTTGAAATGCATCATCTAGTTCAACCTTACCTATAAAAGGAGTAAGGAGGAAGTGAGAAAGGAGGAGAAGTCGGTTATCAAGGATTCAAGATTTATTTTAGGTATCTAACAT
The DNA here is from genome assembly GCA_037957365.1 of Torreya grandis. NCBI lineage: Eukaryota > Viridiplantae > Streptophyta > Pinopsida > Cupressales > Taxaceae > Torreya > Torreya grandis. Next base: position 2,939,362 of record JARHVA010000272.1, read on the forward strand.
CCATATTAGTGAGCAAACATTATCACTAGAGATTTAAAACTCTGTCAAAATCACTTTGAAAGGCTTGAGGCATCGTTACTCTAACCGCATCACCACAGGATTCTTCCACTTAGTTTTAGGTATTTTTTGCTTGTGTTATTTGGTTTATCTAATTTTTAATCTCTTTACCCTATCAAATCCACCAATACTCAACTTTACACTTCCAAACCCTGTATCTAACCTTTGTTTGACTAAAGTCCCATTTTTTACTCCCTAAGTTATTCACCCTAAATTTGCACAAGTAATAATTGACAATTACCTAATCACCAATGATCATCTACAACAACTAATGATTGACCAACCACTAATGGTTATCTGAACCACTGATGGTTCTTTATGGCATCATTTTATAGCAATCCTTTTTCACCTTTTTGCCTCAAATCAAGCTCTACTTTCTATGTTTCCCTCTGACCATAGTAACCTTTCTAATTTTTTGAACCTGGCCCTGACCACCTTAACATCAACATTTTATTGGTTAATTTAATAATAAATTTATATTTTACTTTATTTCATGCCTTTAATTTTTTATCATTGAATGCACACATCTTATTTTATCATTTCAAGCTTGATTGTCATAAAAGTGGATTGATAGCCTCCTAACAAGCATTGTGCTTCTTGGATCTAGTTCACGCTAGGAAATCCACTCAAACAACCATATAAAAACCCCCTTTCAATTTTTTTTGATATTTATAGGTTATTAATTCTTATCCAAATAAGAGTTTCCACTTTTTTCTAGATTCACATGCGCATTTCACTAGGTATTCTTCTACACACCTTATTACTAGATTTCTTTTATTTACTTTCAAAATTAAGAAATGAGGAAAATAAAATAAAATAGTAATGGTAAATAAAATTGAATATAAATTTTTGTCTACTAATTCACCCCCTCTTATTATATATTTATAATAGAATAAACCCCCACAGGTGTTGGAAACTGAGCATAATGGGCTAGACTCACAAAGGCACAATTAAGTCCTATTGGGCTTAGTTTAGGATTAATGTCTAAAGGAGGTAAAATATCACTTATATAACTAAATTAAATTTTTAGAGACTTATATGACCTTAATGGGGAGTAATAAGGTGTGTTTAAACTTTTAACTTATATAAAAAGACATGATAAGGTCATTTCTTAGCCCAAGAGCCTAACAAGGTATGCAGAATGAAGAAAGGAGATCGAGTAGGAAAGTTTAAGAGCTCACACCTACTTGTATGATTTTAATGGGAGTATTAAGAGTTTTGGTATGTTTAATGAATAATTTAATAAGGTATTAGTGAATTTTTTGGATAATTTAATGTTAGACCTTCATGAACAATCCTTAAGGGGTAAAACATCTCTAAACCTTCCAAAACCCTAGTTCTTGACCTGATGGAGAAGATGAAGTAGGAAAGGAACCTAATATGGAAAGTTTTAATATAAAATGAACTTGAGTTTGAAGAGGACTCCCAATATATCCTTCCCATCGATTTAAATCTCACCCTACTTATATGGACAAGGCACAAAATTGGTTTCTTTGACAATTTTGTGTGTTTTGTAGGTATGAAAGGTTTTCAAGAGATTTAAATAAATTGGGAGGTTATATTTAGAAATAATATAGCATATAATATACATTTATTTCTATATGAAAACAAATAATCACTTTTGAAAGTACCTTCATCTTAGCCAATCTAAACTAGCATAGCAAACAAACAAGTGAGAAGGTGTAAAATCTAAAAATGAGGCCTTTAAAGGTATATTTAAGGAATCTAAGGTGATTATGGATATTTAAAAGTTTAATTCACTCCTATATATGTAATTTTCTGGATAACTTAAGGTAACATTGGTGCCAAGTGTGAAGGGTGAGTGAAAAAGGAGTTATTTGGATTAGAGACAATGATAACTCATGTTCATAGGATATCAGTGATTAGGGATGAAACAAATGAATGTTTGGGATTTTTTATAACCACTCCCTCTTATTTAAATCATCAAATATATCCATAATCTATTGTGGATGATTCCAAGAGGGAAAAATGATGAAGATAATTTCTTGGCATGAAAATGAGGAGTCATACGCAACATTTTAGGAGTTTCATGCCTTTGATTGGCATTTGTCCTATGAGACCTTACATGGCATATCTCTTAATTAATTATCCTTAATTTTTAATTAATTTTATCATCATGACACATGTCCTAGTGACTCTTGGAATTCTTTCTTTTCACCTTTCTCTCCCATTGTATAAGTATTAGCCATTTTGGCTCTTGTAGAATAAAACCACACCATGTATGGTGAATGCCTATTCGTTTTGACATTTTATTATACATTAAAAAAATAAATAAAATCTGGTTTGATTTCATTTATCATCTTCTAAAAGTGTGTGAATAGATGTATAGGGAATAGTTAAGAGATATTCATCTATCCTTGCTTTCCCTCAATCTTTTCATGTTTGATGCAAGTGATTACACTCTATCATATGAAGTGTTGTTAAATACATGGATTTATTATCAAGTATAAAATTATCATTAGTATCTTGAAATAATCTATGGTGTCACTTACCTTGGATAGTCTTCATGCATGCCACCTTTATATTGAAATAGTAATGCTAAAGCATTTTAGGACTTTTAGGCTAGTTTTGTAGATCTTATTTCTTAGTGAAATAAGTATGATGGTCTTGTGGAAATAATTTTGATGTATGATCTCCTTATATTAGTTTATTTTCATGTAAACTTCTATCCCATTTATTAAAAACAAACATTTAGTTAGGTGATAAGCACTTCAAGGCATATTTAGGGAGATAACCCTTAAACCTAGAGGTCTACTTATATTATAGGTAAACCTACATACCTAGAAGTATTACCATGTTTCCAAAATATAGATGAGGCTTCTATACCCTCCTCTAGGTTGAAATATTTAGTGACAATAGGTAACATTAGCATCCTTGTGAGGATTTTACCAGACTATTTCCTCCAAGTTTCAGATTCATTATCCACACACAACTCCCTATTTGAGGAGTAACTCTCTTCTTCTTGAGATATATTTGATTTGTATCATTGATACTTTTTATATAATTCAAATTTTTCCATAGCTTGTATTGTAGCTATTCTGGTGAATCTTAGTGTCATCTTGTATTGTTTGATAGTTTTATAGTCTCTTTCAACATGATATGGAAATCTACAGTATCAACTTGTTAGTGTTTGAGTAGTGGATTTAGTCCACTCATATAGACATTTTTGCATTACTTCATCCAGTTAACAATATGGGGACTATGGTCCAAATCCTACTTATTTGGTTGTCATGTTCCTTTATAACCCTTAACACACTACATCTTCTGGTAGTAGATCAAATTCATTCCTACTTATTTGATTATCATGTTCCTTGATAACAGCTATCACACTACATGTTTTAGTAGTAAATCAAGTTTAGTTGGTGAACCCTTTTGCACTATTGACAACTTTGAAAATATATTTTCATAAGATCTATTATGGTGAATTATAGTGTCAGCTAATTTTAAGTGATTGAGTAGTGGATCCAGGCCACTCATACATATTTTAGTTCTATTGATACTTTTGAGTCTAATAAGTGCATCATATGCACCTACTTCACCATTTTATTGAGTCTTTGAGTCATGCTTATTTAGATGCCTTATATCATAAGTTCTCTCTAATTTTGTTATGTTTTATTTATTATTATTTTTTAGTGAGACACATAGAGAGTACCATTTAATATTTTACTTGAAAGTTACAAAAACATGACATCCATGTATTCTTGTAATATGGATTGGTTACCATAAGGACATTTAGTATTTCACTATGTATGCATACATGGGTACCTCATTAGGCCTAGTATCTTGGAATCATTTGTGTTTTCTATTCATTCCCTAACCTTCATTTAAAGGAGGGTGTTATAATAATTAATATAACTTAATTATCTTAGTTATGCTTTCTTAGGGTGTGCACATGCCTAAGTTCTTAATGGACCATACTAGACCTTAGTGGGAGATAACGATCTCACCACTCATCTAGTAAGAGGGCCATGTACTTTTCCTCCACTCACCTCTTACTCTCTCCTATATAATGATCACTCTTATAGTGTATTTTTAAGCAATGAAAGGAAGTAAGGAAGATAACTGTAAGCTTAGTAAAGTAAGCTAGATAGTTAGAGAGAGGTGAGAAGCATGGAGATGTAGATAATCTTTATATTATAATCTATTTGTGAGTAATAGATATCTTTGTGTTGTGTGTAATGAATTAATGAGTATGCCATTCATTTATAATCTTGGTTAGAGTGTTTATCACTCCAATAAAATGTGTCATGCCTTGAAATTGATATTTAATGGTTTCTTTGTCTTTACTCAGAATAACCTATTATAGAGTAGAGGATGAAGATATTAAATTTTAAGAGAAAATCAATAATTGGGAGATATTTATATAAAAACACAAGTTTATCTGTGTAAATTGATCTAACATTTTTTTAATGATACCCATATGAATTTAAAGTTTTAATCTAACCTACTTGCCTGATTGTAACTATTCTTGTCCAATCTCTTTATATTGCTATTTGGTAAACTTCCTCGACAAATGGAAATGAACTGAAAAGAAAGTTTGAAAATTTCATTTTCAATTTTAAAATATTATCACATGCTTTTTATTTGTCTAAAACATTAAAAATCAATTACCAATTGATTTTTCAAAACTTTAAACCCTATGGGTTGACTGAAAGATATATGGCTTTTTTAATCTTCTAGAAAAAATAATTTAAACCCTATTTTTTATTTTTTAGAAATAAAAACCCCATTAAAACATTTTTTTTAGATTTAGCAACTCTCAAATTCTTCCATGAGGTGTAGCCTTTTGAAATTTTAATCTCTCTTTTTGGGGGTGACACATAGCTATATGATTTTTCATTTGCAAACAATAAATTAAAATCTAATATTTTGCATTTTATATCTTAGCTTTCCCAAATTTGTACAATTTTTTTCACTCTAAATAAGTCAAAAAAATTGTCACTTTTTTATTATTTTCCTAAAACTATTTGGTCATACCATTATCATATGGGAAAATGTAAACTTTACAAAAATTACTTTTTTAGTTGCCTCCCTTGGGCATACGACTCAAATTTTACCCAAAAAAAATATAAAAATAAATTTGAAATGGTAGAATTTGTAGACACCTAAAACTAGCCACCGATAACCTCTAACCAAGATTTTGACCAATTTCTACCAAAAATGCACAATTTGGCCTAAAAACACTAAAGAACATTAAAAGCTTTGAACCTAATATAGTCAAGTGCCAATTTTGGGCAAAGTATCACTATATGGGGTAGTGAAATTTATGGGCTAGCTAACTTTGATCAAATCATTTCAAGTACAAACACTAATTTTACACATGTGTATTCTGGATCGCTCTTTTCTGTCAAATCTCTTGCATAAGACATGTGCCTTTATTATTTGGTGTTGATAACATCCTAAATGGGATAATGAATCTAATTCATCTAACATTGACTTATAATTCTAATGTAGTCAAATTTTAGACCAATAACAAGGCATTCTGATCAATTTGAGTAATTTGTGCATAAAGTACTTAATCATGCTTAAGATCTAATTAAACCAAATTAGAGACTAATTAAGAATTCCATGGAAACTTGGTGAATAATTATTTTTATAAATGAATATTTAATATCTGCATCATCAAGTGACCTCATTTTTTGGGAAGATATCCCTAGGCCATAAATGCCACAAATATCAAGATTCATGCCTCCCAAGCCTCATCAAAGCCCTTCCATGCCTAATCAATGCTGATTTATCCCAAGTATTAATGGGGATATTTTTAGGGTGTATTTAGTATTTATATTTATTCTTATCCAGACATCTCAATCTTGAGATGGATAGTTCAGATTGATTCTAGCCATTTTCTAAAATCTATAAATAGAGAGGCCATGAACATCATTTCTAAGTTATTTTGGTGTAAATTTATTATGCTCAAATATCTTCAAGAAGCTTAACTTGTGTAAATTTACCATGACAAATTGATTATAAAATTTTTTAACATGCCAAATTTATGATTCCAAAATATTGAAGCCAAAGCTAAGCAAGGTTCTAAGGAGAGATAGAGGTAGTCAAGCTTCTATTGATGTAGACTTCATAAGCACAAACTGAGCAAGCCACTACAACAAAGCATTTTGAGAATCCAATGTAGGTTAAGGATTCTTGTTTTTACTTAATTTTTAGTTGTGCTTTTCATTTTTTTTGTTATTAAGCTCACCCTAGTAATAAGGCATGAAGGTATTAGTTTAGTGTGCTTTTGATTTGATTTATCCACTAACACAATACTAATCTCCCCTTCATCATCAAATTCCTAATTCACATAATGGTGTGATCAATGGGACAAGATGCATCCCATGTATGAAGGAGAGCATGATACAACTTTAAAATTTCAATTTTGATGCTTAAAACTCTCTCTATGTGATTTTCTAACTTCATTTGGCTAGATTTTGTCTTCACAGGTTTACACAGGTAACCATCAAAGGTCAAAAGAACCATCAATGGTTAAGTAAACCATCGATAGTCATATTCAACCATTGACAGTCAAGTGAAACCATAGTTGGTTAGGTATAACTGTCAGTGCTCATTGTATTTTTCTTGACCCAAGAGTTACCATTTTAAAATGCTTGGTTTGGGGTCATCCAGACTCCTTTTTTGATGATTTTTTTTTAAAAACCACATTTTTTCTCTTAAATTTTTATAATTTGACATTATTTTAGATACAAGTTTCATATATTTTTCACAAAATTTTGAAAATATATTTGGATATTTCTAATCTAACATGTTTCCTTTTAGGGTGATGCCTTAAGGGTAGACAAGTAACCAACAAACCTGGAATTTGTTAAAACATGATATTAAGACATCTTTGACATGATTTTAAAATGAATTAGGAATCTTGTTTTTGGTACTTAATAAAACATTTAGATGATTAAGTGAATGTTTTGATAAGTTAGGCTTTCAAATTTACAGTTTAATACCAAAGGGTCAAAAGAACACTACCTAATCTTTCAACTTGGTGCTTAAAAATGAACTCACCTTTCCAAGCTTTTTGTATTCAATTAGTTATTTGATTTAGTTTATCTGGCAAAGAGAGGGATGCCACATGTATGATCTTCCACTTATCCCCTTTAGGGAACCCTTGAAATTAAAATCACCATTCCTATTACAAAAATTCTATTCCAAGGCATAGAAAGAAAGTCATTTAAAGCACTCCCCAAAAACTCACAATAGTGTTGGGTGACCTTGACATGACCTTAAAATATTTTGATTTTACATTTATTTTTAATTATTATTTCATGAAATTTTGGCTTGCGAGGGGGACCTCATCAAATCCTATGATTTCTTTAGGAATATTTGACCCATGGTTTCATCTCCTAGAATTGACTTCATCCACTCCTTCTGAGTTGCACATGAGATGTATCTGGACTTTGGACATCACACTACACTAAGTAAAAAATAGGATGTAGTGGTTGAAAAAAGGACTAGACATTTTTGCAATAAGCCAAGTGCCAAAAACACCTAATTTTTGTGATTTTATTTTGCATCATTTAATGTGAAAGTCATTATTCAATTGATTCCCCCAGAGACATTCAAAAACTAATTAGTTTTAGTTAACCCCACATTGCCATACCCTTGCTAGGATTTGGGTGATTATACTTAGAGTATTTTGATCATTTCTACTTGGTATGTTTTGAGACTAAAAAATGATTGTTTTTTTGTAAACCATGACAAAATAAATTTGTTTATACATCACTCTTTTATTTAAAGATGTGTTATGCTATCCATTTTACACCACAATTGTGCCTTGAAATTTCTGCTAAACTTGTTAGTGTGTGTGTCAATTTGAGTATGGAGGATAGTGTTATGCTACTCAAATCATTGTCAAACCATGTTTGCCTTTGAGTCTTTTGAAACATAACATAGATCACATCATTTTAGCATGATTACACCATTAGGATACTCAATTTATTTCAAGATTTTTTTACCATTATGCCAAAAACCATTTGTTTCAAACCATGTCACATCATCCATTTGGACCTCTTTTATGTGTCATCATGCTGTCCAATTTTGTCTAGCTTATTTGGTAAAATCCTAGTTTTTAATGTTGATTTTTCAATCAACCTTGTCAATTTTAGATTCAAACATTGATTGATTTCTGTTTAGGCCTTAATTCATTGGGCTGATACATAGATATTTCTCTTTTGGGTTGCATAACTTCAGTTAATCAATTACCCAAATTTAAAAAATTATTGATGGTTTGTTTATTCAAATTCCTATCCTCATCATTGTTTATGCCTTTATTTGTGAGAACACAACCTTTCTCCAAGAGTCTTTTGTCTCATGTCTTATGCCAACTGATCATGTTTATGCTTGATTCTATGTGTCAGGTCTATGTCAAAGTTGTTTCCAAATTTGTTAGATTAAATAAAATCACACCTTGCCTTTGTTTCAAGTCTATAGTTTGATGTCATTTGGCCAAAAATCCTAGCATAGCCTATTTGAGCCTAGATTTTGACTCCATGTTTGGACAAAAGACCTAGCAACTCTTTTGCCTTTCCTAGTTTAGACCTTGTTTGGAACACTTTGACCTAGACTTTTGACATACTAGTTTTTATTCAAATGTTTGACATTTTGTGAGTATGACATTTGATGCTAGAATATTTTATGCCAAGTCTTAGCAAAAACCATTTAGGATATACAACTCTACTTTCAAACTAGTTTCTTGACCTTTTCCCCATCACTAAGGAGTCTCATTTTGATAAACCAATCTTTATGAAGCCCATTATGACATCACATGCCATTAATTGTCCAAAACCAAATATTCAATAAGATACCATTGTAATAAAGTACCCATCAGATGAAGAATTATAGTTAGAGTCAGGTTCTATTCTTAAACTGACATTAGATTTAGCATCATATTAGAATTAACATCACTCTTAACATCATATTTAGAGTCCCTTGAGTTGGAATTATATTCAGATACATAATATATTCATGACTATTACAAAATTGGTTATGCATACCTTGAAGATTAATTTAAATACATTTGTGATCCTTTTACAAATTTTGAGGATGAGTACTTCAGCTTCAACATAAGTTATCCTAGTATATTCTTTGAGGTTTGTGCTGCCAACCCCCATTCCATTACCATTCCACAAGCCATTACCATCGACCCAAATAGCCATATTATTGACATTTTATTTCCCATAAGTGTTGATCGGGACCAACAAAATCACACTTTGTTGAACTGCATCCATGGTGACATACTAGTTGAAGAAGAGTAAGGAGGCTAAGACCAAATTCATGTAGCAAAAGAACATTGTACTAGTGAAATATTTTCAAAGGCACTAGGGGACACATAAATTTTAAACTCAACATCTTTTAGTGAAACATTTTTTGAAGCACTAGAAAAAAATCAAAGTCAAAAGCCAATGCACATTAGTGAAACCTTCTCGTAGGTGCTATGGGATAATCAAGACAAATTCATTGGTGAAAACCTCATTAAGGCACCAATAACTAAAAATAAAAGTTTTTCACTACTTAATGAAGACATTATTCAAGATCAAATTAAAATATATTCCAATCTACAGTCTAATCAGATGGTAGCCACTCTCAAGCCCAAAAAACAAAAAAATATGATGGTCCTATCGAGATAATAAGTGTTCAGCCCCACCATAACCAAAGTTATGTTAAATTTGGCATCAACAACAATGCATGTGACTAAATGTCATGATCTTCATTTTTTCCGAACCATTACCCATTCCATTATCATCTACCATTCCATTTCACAAACAAACCTACCATCCATTATTTGTCCCTATTTACCATTGATGGCCACACTTTCCTTTCCAAATATACCTTGTCTTGATGTTTGAAGGAATCAGAATCAATGACCAATGAAGATCACAAAAGCATTCTTGATAACCAAATCTGTAGGTTCTTCTTGATGTAGTAGTTATTCAGATGATGTGTGGGCTAGCAGTTAACATGATTGATTATTTTTTTATATAATTTTCTAATCAGGATGTGCATCTCCACTTCAATAGGAACAACAAAATCATATGAGATTTTTCACACCCAAGCAAAAAATATGTACCATACTATTTCATTGCCATGTCATTATCATTGTTACATATCCTTTTGTCATTATTGCATATCCTTGACATTCATCCTATCAATTGGGGGCAACCCTCTTACCATTTTATCCAATTTATTAAACCATCATTATCCTTATCAAGACCATACCATCTTATCATTCCATTCCTATCTAGATCAAATCCTATTTTTAGTCATCTTACCCAATCCTATTTTGATCTTGGTTCATTTAGTTCTTCCCACACCTTTTATGAGGATTTCAATAACATCTATGTTTACAATGATAGTCTATGAAATTAGTGTGACAATTTATTTGAAAAGATATATTTCATTTTCCATCCTATATCAAATTTGTTTAAGTGAGCCTGATTATAACCACCTATGGGCAAATTAGTGTCTCACTAGTCTTGTTACTAATTATAACCACCTATGGGAAAATTAGTATCATTGACCTATTCTATTGTATCTTAGTTATAATTACCTATGGAAAAACTAGGGGTAACACTTTTTTACCATGCATTACCACATCACCTTGCCATTGTTGTTTTCATTGGACTAGCCATTTTCTGGATTTGAGAACTTGTTGGGACCTAGTTGGTTTTTCCCTACCTTTTGTGTGGATGGAATTACTATAACTTGATTTCATTTTAGAATTATGTCAGCCATGTTCAAATCATGTTGAGGTCACCTCATTTCTGCTTTCCATATGCTCTCACCATTTTGTGAGAAACCTAAGCCAAATGCTCTCATCATTTCATGAGTAGGTATCTTATCATTCTCTAACAATTTGAGATACCTTAAAATACCAAAAACATTCATAACATTTAAAAAATCCAAAAACCTTTGTCCTATCTAAACCTAGTTAGTTATCCTCGATCTACCTTATTTGGGCATGGTCATTTTTAGGATGTTGTCTTTTTCTTTTATTATTAGGCTTTCTATTTGTTTATTTATTTCAAGTTGTTTGTTTGTTTGTTTTTATATTTATTTATTCACTTTCCTATTTATTTGATTTTAGCACTATTGCCTTGACTCAGTCTATATGTGTTCATTTGGTGATTCCTTGAGCACATTATTCTTGAGTCCATCCATATTCATATGTTAAAATTGTGATTTTGGTTTCTATTATTGGTGTATTGTTTTTAAGTGTTTATTAGATTAGGAATCAATCCTTATGTATTTTTTGACCAAGTCTTCATGGTGTTCTATCATGATGCCTATCATCACATCCTATAGTAAAAATCATCTTCAAGATGGTCTAAAATCAAAGGAGATATATAAATTTCTCCTTGTTGCCTTGGAAAATACTTCCACCCATCTTGATCTAATCAACTCATTACCCATTCTAGTTGTATCATTGCTAATAAGGATGAGCATCTCTTTGTTGATAGGTACAACTAAATCTTTTCTATTTATCAAATCGTATTCTTATATTCATCTCTTTTATCACTTTGTGCTTACTCATATTTACTCTATACAATAAGTTTTATCCTTGAGTTATGCTTGCTAATCAACCCTAACTAGGTCACCATCATCTTTGGCCAATCTAGGTCCTCTTAATGATTATAACCACCTATGGGAAAATCATTATTTTAAATTTTATTCTTGATTATAACTACCTTTGGGAAAATTAGTAATATTTTTAAATTAATGCATACAATCATTTTCTCATTTGGATTACTCTCAACCATAGGTTAATACCACTTTTCTTCTTGCTTATTTTTGAGGGACCATCCATCCACATATGTGATGGCCACTCCCTAAAGGGGGCATCAACATAGGCTTCCCAAACACTCTTTAGAGCTTGTTCTTCAACCATCATCTTCTTTTTGGCATATAGTCCTTTTCTCATTATTTTAGAATACATTATTTTTGCCTATAGTTTACATCTTCTCAAATAGGGGAAAACTATAGACACCTAAAACTAGCCATCGATAACCTCTAACTAGGATTTTGACCATTTTCCACCAAAAATGCATAATTTAGCCTAAAAAAACTAAAGAACATTAAAAGATTTGAACCTGATATAGTCAAGTGCTGATTTTGGCCAGGGTATCACTAAATGGGGTAGTGAAATTTATGGGCTAGCTAACTTTGATCAAATCATTTTGAGTAAAAATACCAATTTTACACCTAGGTGTTCTGGATTAATCTTCTTTTGTCAAATCTCTTGCACAAGACATGTTCCTTTATTATTTGATGTTGATAATATGCTAAATGGGATAATGAATCTAACACATCTGACATCAACTTCCAATTCTAATTCATTCAAATTTTGAATCAATAACAAGGCATTCTGATTAATTTGAGTAATTTATGCACAAAGTGCTTAATCATGATTAAGATTTAATTAAACCAAATTAGGTCCTAATTAAAAATTCCATGGAGGCTTATTGAATACTTATTTTTAGAAATGAATATTGAATAATTGCATCATCAGGTGACCTCATTTCTTAGGAAGACATCCCTCAGCCATAAATGCCACAAATATCAAGATTCATTCCTCTCATGTCTCATCAAATCCCTTCTATGCCTATTCAATGCCCCTATATCCCAAATGTTAATGGAGATATTTGTATAATGAATTTAATATTTATATTTATCCTTAACCACAAATCTCAATCTTGAGATGGATGTTTCAAGTTGATTCTAGCCATTTTCCAAAATCTATAAATAGAGAGGCCATGAACACCATTTCTAAGATATTTTATTGCAAAGTTATTATGCTCAAATATCTTCAAGAAGCTTAACTTGTGCAAAGTTACCATGCCAAATTGATTCCAAAAATATCTCACATGCCAAAGTTATGATGCCAAAATATTGAAGTCAAATCCAAGCAAGGTGTCAAAGAGAGATGAAGGTAGTCAAGCTTCCATTGATGTAGACTTCATGAGCACAAACTGAGAAAATCACTACAACAAAGCATTTGGAGCATCCAAGAAAGGTGAAAGATTCTTATTTTTCCTTACTTTTTAGTTGTGCTTTTCATTTTTTTTATTAAGCTCGCCCTAGTAACTAGGCATGAAGGTGTTAGTTTAGTGTGCTTTTGATTTGATTTATCCACTAACACAATACTAATCTCCCCTTCATTGTCAAATTCCTAGTTCATAGAATTTACCTCATGTAGGTAGGTCATACAACTTGGTTATAGAAGAAATAGGGGAAGAAGTTAAAAAATCCAAAGAACCCTGTAGGCTTTGTTATAGAATAAATAGGGGAAGAAGTTAAAAAAATTCCAAAAACTTGTAGACTTATCCTTCTATGCAAATCATATGGTTGATCGTATAGTTCATATTTTGGAAAATGAAAACAAAAAAATTGATTTTGAAAGCTCATTATTCTTTCTTGGCATAGTACAACCTTTTGGCTGGGTAAAACAATTAAAAATTCCTATTGAAAATGTTAATATCTATCTTCTTTATTTTCTATAGAGCACCCTTGTATGGTCATATGACCTGTTCCTTGACAATTAAAAATTAAAACCTGATCTTTAAATTTGTCTTTTTTAATCTTTAAATCCTCTAAGCTGGGCACATTTTTATCTTGGGACATTTGGTAGGTATAAGATAATATAATTTTTTTTTTGGTCTTCAAATCTCCCTTTTATATCCTCTTTTACTAGAACACACTTGTACAGTCTCCTCTTCACTTAAAAATAAATTATAATAACTTTTTTCTATCTTACTTCTCTTTTACGAGACTAAGCGTACTTATCTTAGTAGATAGAAGATAAAAATATAAATGAAAATTAAATTTTATTTTTGCTAAAAATTGCGAGAGCTGAAAAATATAGTTTGAAAAAGCTTTTTATAAATGAAGACACTTTTAATTTAACACATCTTGAGAAAATAACCAAATTTGCATGATTATAGGAAGAAATAAATGAAATTACATGAAAGTTGAAAAAGGAGGGTTGAATTTTCAATGACATTTTGCACTATTAAAAAAGGCAATTACAATGTGTAGGTTTGTATTTACATGACTTAGGGAAGTGTATTTTTAATTTGCATGATCAATGGAAGTGAAACTTTAATTTGCATTATTTATAAAAATAGAATTTGGAATTACAAAAGAAGGGAAAATGCAAAACAAATTTTCCACTTGCATAGAAATGAAATCAATTTTGCAATTTGCACAAATTGGAAATTTGATTTTACAAATTATATGAAAATGCAAAACAAATTTACATATTTCACGTGGCTAAAAAATAAATTTTCAAATAATATGAAATGCAAAAAAAAATGCAATTTACACTAGGAGGAAAAATTCATTTGTAATTTACATGGAGTAGAAAAATAAATTTGCAAATCGTATGAATTTGAAAAAGGTCAAGGCATTTTGTACAACTTTGGAAAATGTAACATGCATTTTCACAACTTATACAAAGTTAAACAGATTTTGTAAATTGAAGTAAGGTTAACAACTTTTTACATAGGGGGCTCAAATGCATTTTGAAGTAGCTTGGGATAAAAATTAATTTATCTATGAATTTTTTTAATTAAAATAAATTAATTTTCTCAAAATTTTGATAGTTTCAAGCTCAAGTCAAAATTAGCCTTTAGTAAAAACTGAATTTCCACCAAAATTTATTTTTCCAAAAATTGTGATAATAGATGGCTCCAACTGAGATTTCAAACTATAAGGAATGAAAATAACTTGGATTCTATATTTTTTTAGGCCATCATTTTATTAATTGGGCAATGAAGTATTCAACAATATTTTTTATCAATTTAAAAAATCTCTAATCTTCAATAAAATGATGGGTCCTCAAGCCATCAAAAAGTTGTAACATGTCAAAAAATAGTGTATGCGAGGGTTAGGTACTCAACCTAATAGAGGATATCACATTTATAAAATAATGTATGTGAAGTATCAAGTACTCAACCTAATAGGTGCTATCATATATCCAAAAAGGATAGTGTATGCAAGGGCATTTTAGTTTATGTTTTTACACAAACTAATATGTGAAGAGAGAAGTGTCTTTTAAATTCTTATGAATAAATTTTGAATAAAAACTTAACTAAGGATCAACATAAGTGACTATGAAATCCTTAGTTACATAAGGATAGAATTGTTATAAATATTCAATTCAAAAGTGAACCATCATTTGAAATGAAATAAGCTTGGAAGTGAACATGAATATTCATGTACTAGTAACCCATCCAAGTACAAAGTTATTGACCAGCTTGATTAGTCAAATTGAAAAGGATTATTTAAGATAGAAACCTTAAATAGGATGAATAAAAAAAAAGAGGAAATTTTGAAAAGGAAAGAACACAATGGAAAAAACTAAAAAATAATAATAGGAAAGAAACACAACCAAAACTATAATTACATATTTACAAAAGAGGGCCAAATGTTTCTTACTAGAAATAGTGTTTGAGAGATTTCCCACTGAAGGGAAATGGTAGATTAGTTCCATCATGATATTCTAGTATAAATTATTATTATCATGTAAGTGTCTAATCTTAAATGGCCCCATCCAAAGCAAATCAAACTTCCCATGACTCCCTTTTAGTTCTCTACGACTGTCCCAAAGTAGGACTAGATCTCCTACTTGAAATTTTATTTTCTTTTCCTTATTATAAAAGAGAAACTTGAAAAAATCTTGATTTTCTATGATTTTATCAATCACCTATGTCCTTTTTTATTCTAGTTTCTATAGGTAGTAAATTCTTTTGTCTAATGAGCTTTCAAAATTTAGATTCTCATCTACTTTAGAGAGCTGTAGGGCATGTAACTTGAGAGTTATGGGAATCAAAAAATATATTCCATATAAAAAATATAATGCATACATACCAATAGCCTTTTTTGTGTTATACGATCTACCCAAAGAGCATAATATACCTTTTTATACCAATTTTTTGATTCTCATCAACTACTTTATGTATGATTGTGAATAGATTTTTGTTGCTTGACTCAGCCTGACCATTACTTTATGGATGATAATTTAATGAATGAGACAAATAAATGTCATGCCTATAACAAAATTCAATCATCTCTAGAGAATAAAAGTTAGAGGAATTATTTTTAAATTTTTTTTGTGGGATTTCATATCATACCAAGATATTTTCTTTGATGAATTTTCAAATGACTTCTAAAATTATTTTCTTACAGGAATCACCTCTACCCACTTAGTGAAATAATATGTTGCTATGAGAATGTGAGTGTGACCTACACTAAATGAGACTTCAATGTTTTAATGAAATTTAGTCCCCATCGCTGAAAAGGTTCTTCAATTATCACTAGTTGAAGAGGAATTGTTGCTAATCTAGGTTTGCCTACAAATTGTTGACATGCATCACACTTTCTCACCCATCCATATGAATCCTTACAAATATTTGGCTAATAATAATGGGATATAATAATTTTATATGTTTTTTCACTCGTATAAAAGTTCCCTCCATAAGCTTGATCATGAAAATCTTGTAATAACTTTTTTTTGGTTCTTTATCAACACACCTTAAGAAGAAGCCATCAATACTTTTCTTGAAAAGAGTGCCATCTCATATGTCATAATTATTAGCTTGCAATTTGAATATTATAATTTTTTTTGGATTTAAGTGTGATGGGCATTATTTGTATGTTAGGTAGAAAACAATGTTATAAAACCATTCATTTGAAAAATCGATAAACAAGACTAAAGGAAGTTATTGATCATCTTATTCATCTAAAATTATAGAAGCCTTGATTGAAGATTTCTCTATTATACCATGATTTGGCATAGTCCTTTTCCTAAAACTAGTTTTATAGGTTTTATTTCTAGATCATACTCTTGAACTTTAGTTATCCAATTCTCTCATTTAGAACTAGGTTCCTATTGGGTCAAAATATATCTCGTTTTACTTGGTACCTGTTGATCAATTTTGATCCCCAAGGTCAAAAGGTTAACCCTTATAGGTAAAAAACTTTCTTGTCATGTCATATAGTCTTTTTAAAATCTTTTTCATTCCTTATAGTCTTTGAAAGGTCTTTCTAAGGTCTTGTTAGCAAAATTTAAGGTTTATTTGACAATATTAAGGTAATGTTTTATGTTAGTCTTATAATGGTATAGTCATGTCATGGCATAATGAGGCTTGGTCAAAAGGTGTCATAGGTACTTAGGTTTATCTTTAAGTCATATTTACCCTTCATTTCCTTTTATAAAAATTTCACGTGTTTTTGGAAATTTTAAGGTTTATTTGTAAACTTTAAGGTAAAGTTTTATGAAGGAAAAGATGTTTTTGGCTAACTCCCACATGTGTCAAAGTAAAAAAAGGTTATTTATCCATACATAAAACTTTTAAAATCTTTTAAAATATGTTATAACATGTATATGATAGTTTTTAGATTAAGGTAAAAGTAGGTTTTGAAGTGGCCGCGAAACCCTTTAACAGATTCAAGAGAGATAAAACATGAACAACCAGCAGGAAAGACATTCCTGAAACATACTGAAATAGTATCTAAACTAGGTTTTATAGGGACCTAAAACCACCAATATAAACCAATAAAAACACCCAAGTTTTACACCGACCTAGAACCTAAACAAACCAGGATCTACGTCCTGAAACAAGTACCCAAGTTTTACAAGGATCTGTAACCTTAAAAAAAAATTCCATGCAATGATAGATATCATAATACAATGCCGCATATACACAAGGAAGGGTTTGAAAGTGCCGCACAAACATGAGCCCCCAGACCCCAACCCCAACCAAACATTCAAAAAAAACCCTAGAACCAACACCGCCAATGCCCAATTTGTCCACCCGATCGTCTACCCATTCTCTCCCTCTGCCAAGATCAGAGGATTCACTGCCATGGCATTCAAAACTTTGTCAAAGATGTCTATAAGCACTTAAACATGAGTCACGACCCTAGCCAATAGAAGGCACTAGTAAAAAAATAGATTTGGTCTCCAACCTTAAAATGCATCATCTTCAACCTTAGACCTAGGGTTATAGCGGAAGTAGAGCCTCTCTCGATCCATGATCATCACATCAGCATCCACCATAGGGAGCCTAACAGGTTACTCCCCATGGCCAAACCCTCATCACACGCACTGGTCAAATACCCCAACGGCCAAATCCTCTCTGCGTACTGGTTTTTTATTTTCCTTACAAAGGAAACAATGTTTCCCCCAACAGTTCACTATTTTATTTGCATCCCAAAACTAGATGGCAGTCCAATGCAGGCTAGAAATCCAGCCCACGTTCCATCCATAATACAAAAATCTGAAGTAAAATAAAGTTCCACGCAATAATGGATTACTCATTCCACGTCACGCTCAAGTCCCATGGATCCCAAAGCAGGTGGGATTTGGTCTCCAGAGTCTGCAGCCGTGAAGGTATATGATAGTTACAAGTGAGAAAATAAAATATTCTTACATTTAAATACTTAAGAGGAGCTTATCACCCACTTGTATGGATTTGGGATACTCACTTTTAAGTGAAAATAATTCATAAGTGAATCCTTAGATTCAATAGGATATATTAATTCTTGGAATGAATTTTTAGGTCTTGATAAGTCCAAAAATTATTCCTTATCTCCATTGCTCCATTAGCAAGCTCAAAAAGGTAATTTTCACATGCTCATTCTATATAGAGGAGAGAGAGTCTAGTTCTAAGATTTTTTATAGAGGAGGGGTTAATAAATAGATTTAAATACATGATTTTGTTTGTCAAATTGGTGTCCCCTCCTTTATGAATTTTTTTTAAGAAGGTAGCGTAATCTAAAATAACTAATCAACCCCACAAGCTTAATTTATCTCCTTGAAATGGAACTTTGAGGATGGTTTAATTCACGGGATAAATTTAAAATGATATATCGGATCTATTTATAAATATTCCATGCTTTTATAAGCCTTAATTGTCATGTGTGACCTTAGATTAATAAGAAATATCTATTATACATAGTTTACAAAGTTGATTATCACATTATTTTATTTACTCCAAGGTTTTAAATGTTTGAATGAATGAAATGAAAGTAACTCATCATGTTTTCACTCTTATAAATTAAATTAAAATTTCATTAATATTTCCACTATTCACTCCAACATACCTTCTCCAAGTAGTATGCAATGTCTTAGTTTGAGACTATGAGAAGGTTGCCTACATAAAGATAGTTTGTACAAGTCTTGTCTAGATTTATTAGGGAAATATAAATGTATTTATCTCAATTTTATTGTGATATCTAATTTTTATATGTTCTCATATCTCAATAGATCAAGTTTTCTTCATACAAATGCCTAAAACATGAGGAATGTAAACCTACAAGTTTGTAGACCTGTAGGTCTGCACTTTATGAAAAAGTTGTTAAAATGTGCATTAATAAATGATTTTGAAATTTAAAAGGGTGAATTAAATTAAATTTTTAAATACCTTGATAGTTATAAAATAGTGAATAAGGTCTATTCTTAGGACCCAATGTCAAGACACCTAAACATACCTATAGGTAGAATACAAGCAGTTGCATGGCAAACTTGGATAGTTTGAATCCTTGAATTAGCATGAAGACATATAAATATGTACATGGGAGGATTGAAGAACAAATGATACATTAAATAATATTTCCAAATTCCCATAATTCTTAGTGGATGATCAATAAAAGAAAGAGTGTACATAGACCTACAGCCAAAGCAAAGTAGCATATGTGTATGGCCAAACAGAAGGAGGTGATAAAAAACTTGAAGTGGGATAAGTTTTAATGTGATATATTATTCAATAAATTTAAATTTAATATCAAAGTTAAAATAAAATATTTTAATAAGGCTAACCTCAAATCCTAATACTCAAAATATTATCAGCCCATAACCTACAGACAAGCCTATGTAGAGATATATAAGAAAAGTTTGTTTAAGAGGGAGACATGGAAGAGAAAACACATTAACAAGGTGAAAATGGGTAATAAAGTATTTAAAAACCTATTAAAATTTTTCACTCCACTTATTCTCTTCATTGAAGGCAAAGAACTCAAATACTCACCTATAACCATGAGTGTCCTAGTAGAACCTTGCACACACAAACCTATGTACCAAATTATGGAGAAAGGAAATAAGGATGATTGAAAATGATGAATTGGATATAAATTATGATTAATTATGTAATAATTATTAATAAATATTATATTTAAACTATCTTGATGCTTTGAGATGAAAAGGAAGAAGCTAATACAAGCTTTAGGGTCAAATTCACTAGTTCACCTTCAAACCCTCAATGCATGAAACATTAGGTTGTAGAGGTCATATAAGGTTAATTATTTGAATAAATATAAGATCATGAATAAGTTTTATACAAAATTATGAGGGTCAAAAATTAAAATTAAAAGACAAAAATAGAGGACTAAGGGTTAGAAGCTACTATCATGTCTAGAATTCTAAACGGGCCTGCCACAGTTAGTAAAGTCAAGCTTTGAATTTGATTTACCTAAAAATGAAAATAAAATAATATTAAAAAATATTTAAGGAATATTAAATGGTTATTAATATTTTAATTAACAATATCTTATGATTTAAGTAATTTGGTCCTCAAAATCTCATTCTCGGCCTCTCACACAATATACTAGATGAGGGGTCATTATGAGTGATCATAACTCTTTAAAGGAGTTTAATGGTGGAAAGAGGTCATTAAAGGTGATTTTATGTGTATCCTACATAAAATATCTATAATTTGTTCAATATTTAAATCTTACACCTGTATGACTAATCTCTCAGAACTAAAACTACTCCAAACTCTATTTTAAACTTGGGATGAGCTCGAGATAAGAGCATAGTTTTGCGTGTAAAATAGAGGAGGTTTTGCATGGTGTAAAATGGTTCTTAGATGTTTTGGATGGGTCTTAATAGTTATATATTGTGTCATCATGAGAGATAAAGAGGACCTATCCTCTATGAACTATTGTTAAGATTAAAACATGCCTAAAACCCTTGTTAAACCCTCCTGAAGGACCCAATGAGACAAAGGATGGTTTTAATGAATTTATATGGACTATTGTGGATGGTAAATTATCTTAATAACCATAAAATATCCCATTTACACTTTAATGACACACATGATATTACATTTTAAGGTATAAGTGTAAAAAAAAATGCCCAAAAAGCTTGGTTATAGTCTCTTTTGTGAGTGTGCATGGTATTAAATGGTTTCTAAACTAAATTAAGAGGATTTTTAAGAATGATAATAGGTTCCATGATCATTAAAAAAAATTCTCAAGTATCTTAAGGTGACATATGAGCCAATCAAGTCATCAAGTTGGCTAAGAAGGTGAGGATGCATTATTTTTCAAGCTAAGAGCATATATATAGACCTATTAAGTACTTCAAGATATATTTCCTTAGTGGATTTAATTGTAATAAAGTGTTTTAAACCTAAAAAAATCATTTAAAATAACTATAACTTAAAAATTTCTTGGCAAACCACTTCAATCACCTCTCAACCATGTTCAAATGCCTAGACTAGGGTTTTGACCATTTAACGGTTCACCATATGTATAGGTTTTCAGGAGCTAAAAATTGGCATATAGAATGTTAAGGTTATAGGTAAAGTTAATCAAACACTTTTTCGAGGTTTCACATGTATGGGATATCTATTAAGCAAAACCTTAATTTATAAGCCTAAAAGGATAATGGAGACCCAATTAGAGAGAGAAAGTGGGCTAATAAGTTTACTTCCACTCAGATTTAGTTCTTGAAAGTGGAATGGATCTGCAATGGAATACTAGGTTCTCAAAAATATCTCTATGTTTCCAATATCCTTCGTATATTATTCTACACAAGGAGGTTTGCATGTTTTTAGGGCTATAAGGAATTGGGTGCTAATGAGAGATTAAGGTTCAAGATGAAGTCTTGGAGAGAGTTTGAGGCCTCATGGAGATATATTACCTTTATGAGGACAATGTCAAGATTTGACATTTGTAAGCAAGGTGAGACATGATAGAGCTAAGGGGTTTAAAGACACCTAAAGAGTTACTTGATGATTACCACTGGTATGTCAGTTTGGAGAGATTCTAAACTGATGTAATGTGTCAAATAATAGGGTTATAAGGTGACTCAATAGAATTAATGACAAAGGATACCACTTATCACCTCGCAATCCAAGAGAAGGGCAATTTTTAAGAACAAGTACAAGATGCCAAGTAAGATGAAAACCCCTAAGCTACTTTGAAGAGGAAATCAACTTCAAAGGATTAACACCTGTCATTTGAAACCTAATGAGATAGTTTCAAAACTCCTCTCTTTATTTTGACCTTCACTTGACACTTATCACTCTCTCTCTCATATGCTCTTCTCTTTTATTTTGTCTCATTTCTCTATAAATTCATCCTTGATAGGCTATGTATGTATCCTCCACCTAGGTATGGTGAATCCCTACCTATTTTCAAGACTTTAATCAATGATAAATTATTATTTTAACTCTTCTTTTGATTGGTTTTAATGTGTGTACATGACTAGTTGATCTTGTCAAGTTATTAGCTTTGCTTCCTTGGTGTGTTATCCTTTTCTAACATTCATATTCAGTTTGAAAGCTTTTTTTATAGGAATTTTGATGTTTCCAATGGAAGTTTGAAAGGTTTATAGATTTATCTATTTATTAGTGTCATTTAATGACCTCTTTACGAGTCCTCCTAACCTAAACATCTTTTACAACCTTCATGTGAAATACTGATGTAGAGAGGCAGATTAGGAGTAGAGTTTATTTCATGTTAGTCTCATGGTTGAAATTCATATGAAAATAGTTGGTAGTGGTCAAAATATTTTGGTGAATCACATACATTAGAGTAGGTTTCTCTCTCTTTTCCTATCAGATTAATAGATTAGTGAATGAGCCTAAGTGATACATCAATGGGAGCTATCCCTTTAACCTATCGATTTAATCCAAATTAGTCCACCCAAATCCTAGGATTATCTCCATGTTATACCAAATTTGGAATATTTGAATTACCTTCTAAGGATGAAAATTTATGGTATAACATTTTTTTCATGCTTGACAAGACTAAGGTAAAAATTAGTTGAAAGATTATTGGTGTTGTCGTTCTACATATCAGACATTAGAGGCATTCAAAACATCAATGGAGACTTTGATCTCAATCAACTGGTTCTATCATTTTAGGCACTTTTTCAAAGTTTGGCTTTTCAATTCACTATCTTGATGAAGTTGTAATGGTTGAGTTTGAAGTGAATTTTAATTTCATGCACATTGATGAGGCATCTTCAGCCTATGGTACTATCTATTAGCCCTATAATGATCCTTACCAGTCCTATAATGACCCTTACTAGTAGTATAATGATTCATATCACACTTATAATACTCTTTATCAACCTTACTATGAACCCAATTGTATACCTCAGAAACCTTATCAAACTTGTTACCTTCCTTACTATCAAGAATATCAACCTTATCCTCATTATGACCCATACTAGTCCTATGATCAGCCTATAACTCCACATGGATATGATAATGAATATGAATAACCTTATTTTCAAGATGAAATTGATGGGATTGAGATAAAATTACTATAATGTGAAAAAAGAGTTTATTTAACTTCTCAATATGAAGAAGTGATTGGGTTATTTCAAGCTGCATCTAATGATCCATTAGTGAGAAATGTGTTGTGTACATTGGTATTGAAGAAGACGAAGATTTGGGAAAGACAACTAAGTGATTTTGATTAGGCATTTCAAGATTCATCTTACTTTCCTTATCAACCTTCTTATGTTCCATATACTCATGAAGTCATTGACTATCCTCAAATAGAACCTACAAGAGATCCAATTCAATCTCTCTAGTTTCAAATTCCCAACTTGGAACCAAGTAATTAAGTCTTAGAAGAAATAATAAGAAGAAAGCCAAGATCAAGAGATCAAAACCTTGTGCCTATTCAATCCCCATTTCCACTTCTTCAATAACATCAATCTATTCCATCTCGAAGATCTATCCAAGAAGGGATTTAATACAAGAAAGAGGTCCTAGTTGAGAAGGATGGAAATCAAATTACATCTATGAATGAACTTCAAGGAGATTATAATAAGAGTGAAATGCTTGTTAAAAAGAATGAAACAATCATATCACAATTGAATTTTATTATTTTGAAGAATTATTACAATAATTTTCCTTTCCTAAGGTCTCAAATTGAAAGAATACTCCCTCAATTTCAATGCCTATTAATGAGCAACATACAATACCTCATACTCCCTCTCAAACTCAGGATAATATCCCTTATCCCCCACCATCTCCCATTTTGAGGAAGAACCTATCCTATGGGACACTAATGAAGAAGATCAAGCTATGGTTGAAAATGATGACGATGATTCAAGTGTGTATGAGCAAGAAATATTTATTGGTACTCCTCTTGGGGAAGAAATAGGAAATTTAGTTTTCAAAGATGAAGTTATAGAAAATAGTCTTGATAGTATGATTCAATAAGGAGATCTATTTTCATCTAATCTTGTTGAGGTTGTAGCTGACATTGATGTTGAAGGTCCTCTAAGCCAACAAGCTGAAGTCTTGGATGAATTTTAAATGGTTCCAAATAAGCAATAGATTGAACATGAAAAATTGATTCCCAATCACATAATAAGAAATAGATTGAACTTGAAAATAGTCTTGATATTATGATTCAATAAGGAGATCTATTTGCATCTAATCTTGTTGAGGTTGTAGCTGACATTGATGTTGAAGGTCCTCTAAGCCAACAAGTTGAAGTCTTGGATGAATTTTAAATGGTTCCAAATAAGCAATAGATTGAACTTGAAAATATAATTCATAAAGAGGTTTGAGATTCTTGACAGCCCTATAGCTCTTGAGAAGAAAGGTGAAAATGTTATTCAAGTTAGTCTCATTTAAACTGACTAAAATAAGGATCTAAAAGATGATTACTAATAGTATATTTATTCTATTTGAGATATTAAAGGCCTTTGAAAAGATACATTTCCTATTGAACATGCTTATGAGGATTTTGATCAAGAAACACCCATTCAAGACCATGATGTTGCTTGGAATGAGTATACAAAGATCCTTGAAGAGATTGATGAAACTATAGTAGATGATAAGAAACATGAGGTCACTCAAGATGCCATAAAGACATAATTAAAATGTTTAGATGGAGTATAATTGAATAAGGTTTCAATTGACAAGTATCATGAGAAAGATCTTCAAGTACAAGATGAATTTGCCTCCATAGGTGACTAGTTTTTTATTGTTACTTCAATTGAAAGCATGCTAAGAGGATTGGCATTAAAAAAGAAGGTGAAGTCAAAAAGAGAAAGGTCAAAGAGGAATCTTTCCTCATGTTATTATTCACCTCATGGAGTAAAATATCTCATAAACTTCCCCTTTTATCTGAGGAAGAAGTTATGACTAGGCCAGTTGTATATATTTGTTGTTTTATTGTGTTTTGTGTTCCTTAAATGCTTAACCAACACATGTGTGTGTTTTATTTCCTTTGATTTGTGTGTGTTATTCTTTTTTTATGTGTGTTTAGAGGTCAAATTAGTTTTCTTTGTCTTGGTCAATGTCTGATCAAGTTTGAGTTTGAGTGCAAGTGATTTTGAGTGTGACTCCATTACCCAATGGAAGGACAAGGAAAATGGTCTAATTAACATTATAGGCATGTTACCCCTACGAATTTCCAAATTTTTGACCAATTTTGATGCCTAAGGTCAAAATCTAAACCCCTATAGGCAAAAAAATTGATTGTCATGTTCTATAGTATTGCTTAAAGCTTTCTCATGCCTTAATAATATTTAAAAGGTCTTTTTAAGCTCTTGTTAACAAAATTTAAGGTTTATTTGATAATATTAAGGTAATATTTTATGTTGGTCTTGTAATGGTATGGTCATGTCATGTTGTAATTAGGATTGGTCAAAATGTTTCATAGGTCCTTAGGTTACTCTTTAAGTCATCTTTACCCTTCATCACCTTTTATAAAAATTTCACATGTGTTTGGAAAGTTTAAGGTTTATTTGTGAACTTTAAGGTAAAATTTTATGAAGGAAAAGATGTTTTTGGCTAACTCTCACGTGTGTCACATCCAACCAAGGTGAATGATCCATACATAACACTTTTCTAAGATTCTTAAATTTTTTATAAAGTGTATATGACAATTACAAGTCAGAAAATAAAATATTCTTGCATTTCAATGCTTAATAGTGTTGGTGTAGGCCTTTTCCTATTTGATTTTGCCTACATAGTTGTATTAGCTTGCTTAGGGATATGGAGGTCATTTGGGTTACTTGGGAAGATTAGTATCACATTCACTATAATGTGTGTTATCTTTCCCTCTACAACCTATATATACACCTCTCTCCCTTTATATTCATAATTCAGTGAGCTAGAGAGCTATTGCTCTTTTGTGTATTATGGATTGTTTTAGCTTCTTAGTTGTGAGTTGTGAAAAGTTTGAGATCTACAAGAGAATTAAATTTATCTCTTTGTATAATAAATTCATCTCCATTCTTGAATCCAATCTTTTTATGCAATATTATTGCTTGATGGTTTTAATTGCTTACAACTATGTGATGTGTGCTTTTTTGAATCACACGATCACTTCACCATGGCCATTTGTTGATATGGAGATCCTGATAAATTATTTTATAGTATTAGAGTACCAATCCATGTTCATGATTGTCCAGTTTGTTTTGTTTTTTTGCTATTTTTGAAATCTAGAGATTGACTACATATTGATGCAAAGGGGAGGTCTTGTAGATTCTTGGAAATACATATATCTTGATTAGATCTAGTCTTTATTTGACCATATGGTAATTTGGTTATTTCAATTTTCATGCTGAAGCATTGTATTTACATTATTTTTGCTTTGAGATATGTGTTGATCTTGTATTGAGATCAGATCTATAGACTCTGTTAACATTGTACCTTCTAGTGCTTCATATTTGGGAAGGATGTACAACTCAATTTTTAATTTTTTGTTGATTTAATCTATCTTTTAGCCATATGACCCTCCATTTCATTCTTAATATTTTCCAACAATGAAATGGAGGGTCATATGACCCTACATATTGATGCAAAGGGGAGGTCTTGTAGATTCTTGGAAATACATATATCTTGATTAGATCTAGTCTTTATTTGACCATATGGTAATTTGGTTATTTCAATTTTCAAGCTGAAGCATTGTATTTACATTATTGTTGCTTTGAGATATGTGTTGATCTTGTATTGAGATCAGATCTATAGACTCTGTTAACATTGTACCTTCTAGTGCTTCATATTTGGGAAGGATGTACAACTCAATTTTTAATTTTTTGTTGATCTAATCTATCTTTTAGCCATATGACCCTCCATTTCATTCTTAATATTTTCCAACAATTATTTTTGGCTCTTTGTTATTTTTTATGGAAGACTAAATACTATGTGAAGCATTGGAAGATCTACTACCATGTTATATGGCATTATTTTTTATCTTTATCATCATCATGTGGTATACATAGAAAAAATATATAAATCTACATTTATGATTTGAAATCATCTATCTAGATCTATGTGATTAGTATAGTGTGGAGAGAAGGCATTAGGAGATATATACTGATGCATCACCTGCTTGGTGTTAGAGTTTTAAAATTGTCATATGCATGTGAACTGCTTTCACATTAGGTCTTCAAATGACATCAGGTCTATCATATGGCCTCTTGTGAATCATTCATATCCTCCTCAAAAAAATTTATGCATTATAGATCTCTCTTATTCACTGGATTGATGATAGCTATGAATGGTATTCAGTAGATCGACAGTCTTTTGAAATAATTCATGTTGATATTTTGAATATGTGGTATTTATATTTTGATGGCATTGACATAGCTTGGTCTTGCATCAATTATATCCTGGTATCCATTGAGCACTCCAATATTTCTATCACCATCTACCCTCCACTAAACATTCCCATCTCTTATCATGTCATTTAGGTCTCTAGGGGGTGTTTTTCCTTAGCCAAATAGTGTAAAAAATATTTATATGAAGTTATCATCATTTGTTTTGGTGAGAAACAATAGTTTATTAGTAAGGCTAAGGTAGATATTATTCTATATGGTCTCATTATTATTAAGTTAGGTAGGTAGGATGGAGGATATAGTTTGTTGAGGTAGGAGGTCTAGCATTCATGTCAGGTATGTCTTTTCAAAGTTGGGCATGGCATTGACTGCATAATGGAAGCATGGCTAGGCATAGTGGTAGATGGTGTGAGAATGTGTTGATTAACTATTGGAGATCTAGTCTTCATTCTCCATTTCTATCCATCTGATCTCTTTGATGGCATTTTTTGAAAAGTTCCCCTTAGTTTGTTCCAACAACTATCTTCATACAGCTAGCTGAAACCCTCCATTGATGGCACTACTGGTCTTCTCTTTGGTTTGATAAGGAAGCTAAAACCTAATACGGTGCCAACTTCTCTTTTAAAATTCAAAAATTCAAAACTTAATTTTTTGTAATCATTTTTTTATAATTCTACCCTAAAAGCTCTTAAATTAGCTAATTTTAGTTATTATTTTAAAGTAGTTATTTTATTTTGCCTTAAGTGAGTTATTTTTCACTTAAGTGCACATAATGGAGAGAATAAGGGGTATTTTTTGACTTTTGTTGATGTAAGGAGGTCTGTGGTTTAGTGTTGATTCCAATGGGTGGTTATGTGGTATGATTTGTGTTTTCATTGAGCATTTAAACTTTAAGTGCAATTTAAATAAATGAACAATTAATGATAGAAAATGTATTTTGATATAACTTTTGATTGTAACTCAAAATTGAGTTCCACTTTTTTCCAAAAGTGCATGTTTTTTCATCCTTTTTCCATTAGTCTACTTTGTTTTGTAAAACACACTAAAGTTATAAAGTGCCACATTTTTTGGGGGGCTTAATTAGATGTCTATTCTAGTGAAATTTGTTTTCCATGTTTGTAATTTTAATTTGTGCCAATTTAGTGGATATTAGAATAATTTATCATGTTTATGGATGTATATTTAGCTAAGTCTGACATCCATTTGTTGAGATGTGTTTTTCACTTGTGCACTAATGTTTTTACTTGTGTGGACCCATTTTGGTTAATTTTGACACCCATACTTATAGCATGCACTGGTACCCAATCATAAACATAGATTACTCATTCTTTGAGTGTGCTTTGTAATTGCAAACATAGGGGGTCACTACTAATTGGCTTGAGTCCTACACTCTTTCTTGTGTGCATTATATTTTTATAACTATTACCTATGCCCATTTAGTGACTATTTTCATAGATTTCTCTTATATTCCTAGATGCATTATCAGTAGATCTTGATGTCCATTTGAGCATGCATTGTCACTTGTGCATAGATAGTTCTCATTTGATTGGACTCATTTTTGGCATAGTCCAAATTTCATCTTTAAGACATACACTATTACTACTTGAGATGAGGAGATTTGTTTCATCTCCAGTGATCCTTCTTGGGAAGGACAATTATGCTTCATAACATGCTTATATGGAACACTTACTCACAAATGAGAATCATATTCTATTTCTATATGGATAGATTATTACACCCACTGATCCTATTTAGTTCAATAAGTGGGATAATACTTATGAGAAGGTTATTTCCACTTTGTTACTACATGTTTCCATGGATCTTCATTGCCATATGGAACATATAGAGTGTCCATGCACTATTTGGAGCATACTATAGATTATTTTCGAAGATCCTACTGAGATTTATGACCTACCTCCACCTCTACTACCTATAATCTCTTTAGTGATAGTTTTACTCTTGCCTCCTACTTTTATTTCTTGTGATGACATATACATGGTGGATAGTGCTCTTTATTTTATCAAGCCTCCACCATAGGAAAAGATTTAGCCAAACCTTAGTTATCTCATTGTAGATTCTACTTCCATTCTTATGCCAATTATTTCTCTAATATATCCTTTACAACCTTGCACTTTGAAATAATCCACCTTTTACAATATGAGTATGCCTATTATGACCATAGATAACTCATCTCTTCTTGTCGAATTTCTTTCTTCAGTTGGTGAGTCATGATCCACTCCTCACATGGACATTATTTCAGTGAATGTTTCATTTCATTTTTTGACTGGTTCACTTCATTGGTATTAATTTTATATTTTATGCACATTATTTCTAGACCTATACCATAGATATGATTTGGACCACATTTAAACATATTCATATTGTTTCCTTCATCTTCCATTATCGAATAGGTAGAATTTCAGTACACACATTGGGTTCTTCCTTTGCCAAAGGGAAGAAAAATTATTTGATGTGGATGGAGATTATACAATCTTTAGATGGAAGATCTTATCATCGACCTTTGTCAGCTTACGAGCTATACTTGGAGTATTGATTATTTCAGCATCATCATTTGGGGGTCTTTCAGTCTCCTATTCTTCTTTTCTCTCTTTTGGGGGAGTTTTTCCCACTGGGTTTTATTTTCTCTACTTTATGAGAGATTACATTGTATATGTGTACCTCATCAAGCCTTTTTATTGGGACCCATCTTTTGTATCATCACCCACCTAAGATGCACTTATGGGGGATGTTTGTGTAAGCCTTTTTCCCACTAGTTTTTTCCTAATCGATTGTATTAGCTTGCTTAGAGTTCTAATGGTCATTTGGGTTACTTGGGAAGATTAATACCACATTCACTAAAATGTGTGGTATATTTTCCTATCTAACCTATATATACACCTCTCTCCCTTTGTAGTCATCATTTAGTGAGCTAAAAATCTATTACTCTTTTGTGTATTATGTATTACTTTAGCTTCTTAGTTGTGAATTGTGATAGCCTTGAGAGCTGTGAATTTCATATTTTTGTATAAGAAATTCATCTCCACTATTTAATCTAATCTCTTTGTGAAATACTCTTGCTTGATTATTTTTATTGATTTCAACTATGTGATGTGTTCTTGTTTGACTCGCATGATAACTTCACCCTGACCACTCATTGATACAGAGATCCTAGAAAATTATTTTAAAGAGGAGCTTATCACCCACTTGTACAAACTTGGGAAACTCACTTTTAGGTGAAAATAGTTCAAAAGTGCATATTTAGATTCCAAAAATCATATTCATACTTGGATTTAAGTTTTAGGTCTTTATAATCCCAAGAATGATTCTTTCTCTCCATCCCTCCATTGGCAAGCTCAAGAAGGAAGATTTCACAAGTTCATTCCATATACAGGAGATAGAGTCAATGTCTAAGCATTTTTAAAGAGGAAGGGGTCATAATAAGATCAAAATCCATGGAAATGGTTATTATACTAGTCACTCTTCATTTATAAATAATCATTAAGAATGTTAGGATGTGGAGTTAAAATCTTCAACTGGTGCAAATAGGGAGGAGGTTGCTGAGTTCTAGGGAGACCGGCATCGGCAGAGTGCAGTGCACAAGGCAACCGACGATGGCAAGATGGACAGGAAGGCAACCGACATCGATAGGAGGTTGGCTGACGTCAGTCACCTCTAGGCAGACAGGGACCGACGTTGGTCACCTGTGGCAGTTCCAGAACTGCTTGTTCCATGGACAATTAGTTTGTTGAACCGAGTGTTTGCATGCAAAGGCTATTTTTGGTCTTGAGTTGCATGTCTAATTATTTTAATTAGGATAGTCTAATTATTTTATGCATGAGATCTATATAATAGACTCATAGGCTGTAGTGTAAACTTGTAACTAGGGAGTAAGAGAGTAATAAGCTCCTTCTGAGAGAAGAGAGCAATGGTGTGTTCCTCCTAGTGCCACAGTACCAAGGTGGGTGCTGGATTGGAGAATCAACAGGGTTCTTCATATTTGTATGATCTTAGTTAGCAGATGAGCATGGCTTCTTTTAGAGATCTACAATGGTGAGTAAGGTCTAGTGATTTGCAGGTAACAGCAGAGAGCAGGAGATCTACTTGGAGTATGGTTGTGTACTTGACGTACTGGCAGTGTGTTACTGACTGGTTGGAGAGGTGAACATCAATTCTATATTGGAGTTAATTGTTGGGACCAAGAGAGAGAGGGAAGAAGGTCTTGAGGTGTGGCAAACCTTTGAGGTGGAGGAAGAAGTGGCATCTTCCTTATTGTATATTCTTCTGAGTGATTATTAATACAATTGTGTATTGTCTCTCATATTCCTGTGTTGTTTCATATTTCTAGTTACTTATTGATTCTGGTTAAATTTCATGTTTAGTTGCTAATATAAGAAGTAATCATATATGTGCTCTATTGGTGGAGCAAGATCCTGACACATGGTATCAGAGCATGTTTATTAGTCTAGGTTCCTGACAATTGGTATCAGAGCTTTTGGTTGGGTTGACTAATAGGTGGTTTTAGATTTGGTAGTGTTTTTGATTATAGGTCACTCACAGGGGTTTCAAATTGAGTGGGAGTATAGCAATGGTAGAAGATAGTAAGCTACGAATGGAGAAACTAAATAACATGAATGGTCTAATTGATGGAAAGAAAGAGCAGGTAAAAAGAGATTGTTGGTCGGCAGAAGATCAGCATGTAGAAGCAGATGTTGCAGGTGACGTTGCATAGGTTGCTCTGGATAAAGTAGAATCTTTGTTTACAGATTCTTTTGCCTCTTTCCATGCAGCCCGAAATAGAGCATCTTTTCATGGGTATGTCTTTGGAGACTTTGGAGAGATTTATTTAGGGGTTGGAGAGCCTTGTCAGATTATTGACAAAGGGGAAGTGAAGCTGAAATTGTAGATGGATGACACATAGTGGTTGAAGGAAGTCATGTAGGTACCAGTCTTAGAGATGAGTCTAATTTATTCTAGAAATTTGGGTGATGGGAGATGCACTGTAACTCTCATAGCGGATACACTTGAATTAGATGGTGGTAAGAAAGTAGGTATCCTTTATCTATCTACTTATATTACTGATTCACCTTTTGTTATAGAGATGTGGCTTCGTAGGCTTAGTCACATATGTAGAAGGAGAATGCAAGTTTTGAAGCGGAAGTCAGATGTCTTTGACAAGCTAAAGAACTGGAAAGCCTTGGTTTTCATGGAGGAGATAACGGATAGAGATCAGGTGAGGAAACTAATTTATTCTTAGCAGGGCTGTGTTAATTTTAACAGGGTTTTGACCCAAAAGGAGCTCACAGGTAAAAGTTGTCACTCACAAGGAAAACACAGAAACTGACGTCGGTTAGAAAATCAACATCAGTGTCCTCACAGTGACCGATGTCGGCTATGTGTAGACTGACATTGGAAAAATAGGGACAGGTAAAAATTGGTGTCGGTCATGAGGACCGACGTCGGTGAGGAAGCAGTCACAGGAAACCAACATCGATCGGGTGTAGGCTGGGAGATGGCCGAGATCAGTCACTGGAATGAATGTTGGGTGGATAGCAAGCTATCAACAAGTCTCAAATGCTCATGTAGAGGTCAGAAATGGTAAGTGAACCTCATATTTGTTGTTCACCTTCTTTATTATTGCTTACTGATGGTTGAGAACCAGGAAGATGTATAGAGGCAATGTAGGTAGAATCCAGAAACAGTGGGAGCATGGCAAGAATTCTTCAGAAGAGAACCAAGCAGGAGATTTGGTAGATTTGTTAGCTAAGAGAGAGCACTGGGAGAGGAGTGGATTCCCTTATTAGAGAAGAGAGTGAATGGATAAGTGAGACAGAAGGCCAAGGTACATGGTCTTGAGGTAGCTGCAGGACAGTGGTACAGGTTTTGACAGGTGGATGACTAAGCATGGCTTTAGTCAATGTCAGTGTAACTATTGTGTTCTTTTCTTTACCAAGTGGATGATGAGTCACGACATCATCTTGTTATTGTATGTGGAGTGGTTGCTTATTGCAGGTTTACATATGCAGGGATTTGCTGAGCTAAAAGGTAAAGTTAGTTTCAGAGGTATGTTATGAAGAATTTGGTAGCAACAAAATTCTTTAGCATAAGAGACATAGAGGATCACAGGTTGATTTTGTCTCAAATAAGAAGCTAATGTGAAGGTGTTGGTGAGGTTCAAGATGCAGAATTGAAAAGCACACCAAGGGCTGGACAGTTCAAGCAGAGCTTAGAACAAGTGTTCGAAATCACATGAGGTCTAGTGTAGACCTGAGTTTTCCCAAGCAGTGGGAGTTGTCAAAAAGTATGGAGCCAATTCGAGGAAGAGGTACTGAAGGGCAGTTCAGTGGATTCTTACAGGGATCAACAGTAGGTCGACATGCTTTGCAGGGTCAAGTTATTTTCTACATAGGTTTGTAGATGCGGATGCAGCAAGTTACTTGGATGACAAAGGCACAAAGGTTAGAGCATCACAGGGTGTGGTGGTTAGTCTTCAGGATTGATCTTGAAGAGGGATACAAGCCAGGGTACAAATTAGACAGTGTACAGTTACAAGTATAGTTGCATCTGTTTATCTCCAAGTGGGAGATTGTTAGGATGTGGAGCTAAAAGCTTCAACTGGTGCAAATAGGGAGGAGGTTGCTGAGTTCTAGGGAGACCGATGTTGGTAGAGTGCAGTACACAAGGCAATCGATGACGGTAGGATGGACAGGAAGGCAAACGACATCAGCAAGAGGTCGGCTGGTGTTGGTCACCTCCAGGCAGATAGGGACCAACGTCGGTCGCCTGTGGTAGTTCCAGAACTGCTTGTTCCATGGACAGTTAGTTCGTTGAACCAAGTGTTTGCATGTAAAGGCTATTTTTTGTCTTGAGTTGTGTGTCTAATTATTGTAATTAGGATAGTCTAATTATTATATGCATGAGATCTATATAATAGACTCATAGGCTGTAGTGTAAACTTGTAACTAGGGAGTAAGAGAGCAATAAGCTCCTTCTGAGAGAAGAGAGCAATGGTGTGTTCCTCCTAGTGCCACAGTACCAAGGTGGGTACTAGATTGGAGAATCAATAGGGTTCTTCATATTAGTATGATCTTAGTTAGCAGATGAGCATGGCTTCTTTTGGAGATCTACAATGGTGAGTAAGGTCTAGTGATTTGCAAGTAGCAATAGAGAGTAGGAGATCTACTTGGAGTACGTTTGTGTACTTGACGTACTGGCAGCGTGTTACTGATTGGTTGGAGAGGTGAACATCAATTCTGTATTGGAGTTAATTGTTGGGACCAAGAGAGAGAGGGAAGAAGGTCTTGAGGTGTGGCGAACCTTTGAGGTGGAGGAAGAAGTGGCATCTTCCTTATTGTATATTCTTCTGAGTGATTATTAATATAATTGTGTATTGTCTCTCATATTCCTGTGTTGTTTCATATTTCTAGTTACTTATTATTTCTGGTTAAATTCCATGTTTAGTTGCTAATACAAGAAGTAATCATATATGTGCTCTATTGGTGGAGCAAGATCCTGACACGTGGTATCAGAGCATGTTTATTGTTCTAGGTTCCTGACAAAGAAGGCATCATAGTCTAAAACAATTAGTCAACCCCATAAAATCAATTTCTCTCCTTGAAATGGCAGTTTAAAAATGGTTTAATGCATGAGATCAATTTAAGAGGATTATAAGGGATATTTAAATACACATACCATGCTTTTATAAGTCTTAATTGGCACATGTGACCTTAGATTGACAAGAAAAATCCATTATATATAGTTTGCAAAGTTGACTACCTTTTGTTTTCTCCAAGGTTTTCAATGTTTAAAGGAATTTTTGAAATTTTTTGACCCCCAAGTAAAAATATTCAACCCCTATATGGTTATTCAATATTGTATATGGTCTTATAATGGTATTTATGTGGTCATATTAGTCATTAGTTAGTATTGTTTAAGGTTTGATCTCATATGTAATTATATTGTCTCAAGGTCATTCATGAGTCATTGTGTTTGTCATGGTGGTCAAGGTTTAACATTATGATGTTTATGCAAATTTAAATTCAACTAATCTATTAATAAATCCTACTATTAGAGAATATAAATCCTACTTACATTTTTTATTATTGATACATTAAATATTTAGGGTCATGACCAAGGTGCATCTGCTAGACCTAGCCAAGGGATCTCTTACCACAATAATATCACTAGGGAGGGTTCTAAAGCCTATATTCAAGAAAAATAGTTCAATAACCCTAAATAGGTCTTATGTTTTCATATTCATGAAATTAAATTACAAAATCAAAGTAAAATATAATCTAGTGCTCATCAAAGCTTGTGTAATAGATTGGGGGTAATAAACATAAAAATTAGACATGCATAAAAGATATATAATCACATCAATGTATAAAAAATTAAAATGCATGGGAGATAAGTAAAAATGCCAATATATCTACTCTTAAAAAGGAGGAAAAAAGTTATGAATACTTACCTTTGAATATGAACCTATTGAGCCTCAATCTCTCTGTTGGCCAAGGTGATTCACAAGAGTTTTTTCTGGTATGTAAGGATGACAAGGGTAAATCAGATATAATATACACAACCTTTCTATGCATCTAAAAGACTTCTCCATAAGATAATATTTTTATCTCCAAATAAAGTATTGAAACCTTAAGTTATGCTCCTCAAGTAGAATGGTGGATAAGTAGATGCACAATATAATATTCTTCTTCTTCTCTTCCTTAATGAATGATGAAATGAGTGTGTATATATAGATGAATCTAACCCTAGTCCTTTCTAAAAGTTTAACTGATAGGTTCAGCCCAATTGACTTTATATCTTTATTCACAAAATAAAATTATGTATTAGTTTAGGTCAGCCAGGGGCTGACTTAGACCCTAAATCAGTTTTATCAATTAGAGTATAGGGATGATGGGGTTGATAGTGTATTATAAAATATTGGAAAGGGGTTTAGGCTATGGAAGGGATAATTAATGTATAAAATAACTAGAAGAGGATGAAAGATAGGAGGTAAATCTTAGGGGAATGTTTTTAAGAGATGGTTATGTAGGTGTCTAGTGTAGGAAACATTAGATAAATTAGCAAAAAAGAGAAAAATACTATTTTTTTTTGCAACATATACATATAATAGGTGAAAATATTCTCTAAAATATTAGGATTCCATAACATTTTATGGTTGAAAAGAATATCTAGTAGAAACAAATATATGATCAAAATACATAATCTAGTGGTAAATATTTGAAAGGTAAATAAGGAATATTAAATATAAATAGGGTGAAAAAGAATTTATTTTTAATTTTTCTATACTGAGAAAATATATCTCTAAGAGACTAAGTTTGACATTAGAGAGTCATCATGGTCAGGAGATGATAGCTGATACAGGGATGATGCATAGTGGTCAAATGAGTGCAATGTAGGTAAGCAATTGTAAATTTTAAATTTTTGATTATTTTTATTTGAAATTAATCTAAAAATTTTAAAAAATGATAGGTAGGCAATATATAGGTACAAAAATGAACTGTAAGAATTTTTAAGGTAAACTAGGGGTAAAATAGGGTATTAGGTAGGAAGAAGTTAGACCAATAAATGATTAAGGCATTTATGGTAAATGGTCAAAAAGTCACTACTATGGAATAACAAAGTTGACCTAGTCAACTTAATCTATAAGATGAGCTAACAAAGATAGGGTTGATTGTGTAGTAGTGGGCCAATTTAGTATGCTAATGGATGGTTTACTGCATAGCAGTAGGCTGACTTAGTTGGTAAGGAGAATAAGGTCAACTATGTATGATAGGACTGACCTAGTTGGTTGGATGGGGATAATGTATTATCACTAAAAGAGGTTGATTTTCTAGCATAGGGTTTATATAGTATCGTAAATTAAGAATATGGTCGTCTAGTATTGAAATGGTCGATCTAATTAGAAAGGAACAAGCTGGTTTAGTATTGTAAATAAAATATAGGGATGATTTAATATTAAATGGGCCGATTCTATAAAACATTGATAAACTAAATCAAACTAACTAATTTAAATATTTAATTTATGAAATTTTAAGAATGTGTTTTGATGATTTATGACATGTAGATATGATACATCCTTTATTGTTTGTTATTTTGTAAATAAATTAGAGGTATTGGCACCTAATAGATGAATCATGGATTTTAGACATGTTGGATTGATTAGTTGATGTGGATAGAGTGTGATTGGTCATACCAGTATTTAGAGGTTTCATGGAGATGAGGCAGATCTCACTTAGTGTTGATCTCATTGTTATGTTCCTTAGAACATGTGAATGATATACCAACACTTTTTGATGGGTAGTGGATGGGGATACCATTGATGTGGGTATCAGGCTAGAGGATTTTCATGATTTGTTAGGACTACCAATATGAGGGACACTAGTGATCACTGGGACACTAGAGGATCTAGAGAAGAGGTAAGCACTATACCGATGGGTGACATGCTTATATAAGATATACCATAGATTAAGGGTGAGTTTGTTTGATTTATATATTATGGAGATTATAGACATCTAGAAGGCAATGATAAGACTTATGATAACACAAGTGATGTGTCATAAGTTAGATGATAAGGTACTATTATGCATGATAGCCTTGTGTCAGTCCATATTAGATTAGGGGCACTTTATGACTTTAAAGCTATCATATGGGTCTATCTCATGCATGATATGCATGGGATCATATCCAAAGGGTAGAATACCATGGGGATTTTTTTTAATCACTTAGATATATGAGAGGTTCCTCATGTATCAACCAACTAGGTTTCCCTATGTGAATGATGATAGGTTACCTTGAGTTGTGATATCAAGGAAGGACCATGTAGCTCATGCTATGCCTCATATGCCAACATTGAATACTATCACATGAGGGGAGATCATGTGGCAACCCTACATGCATATTTTTACTATATGGCATAGTTAGGTGACCATTGCTATAGGTTTGACATGAGTGCAAATCACAAGCCACTACACCTCATAAGTAGAGACACATTTGGTGGCATGCTTGTTAAGGTATTTCAAATTCCCATACCCAAAAACCCATTTAATAGTGATTAATTATTGGACACAACATGTTCTAGAGATGAGGGGGAGAGGAGGAAGAAGAGTACCAGTAGAGATAACTTTGATTAGGTCATATCATGCTAAACCATGGACTAGTTGAGCATGATAGTAGGAGGAGATGACATGGATGTAGATGTAGGCCCATAATAAGCACCATAGTAGTAGAAACAAAAATGACTACCCCAAACACACCACAAATGGATGCACTACCAATAAGAGCAGGCACAAACAAGGGATATAATGTTAAAGGATCTAACAGGCCTATGGATGAGGTGCTCAGTGACTAAACAGATGGAGAGATCATGCTTGATAGATTAGAAGATAAGGAGATGGTAGTTGGTGACACCAAAAATGGTGAGAAATTTTTAAAATCTGATTTAAGCTTTGATATAGGACACTAGTTTCATGTGCTTATAGTAGATAGATTATTTTGAGATATCTATGTGTGATTTACTATCCATCTAGTTTTGGTTTTGTAGATCATATGAGAGAGGATATTGGGGATCTATAGTTATAGATATACACCATGACATTTTATATGGGGTGATGACACCATATAACCCCACCATATTATATTATCTTATTATTTTATCTACCCCAATGTAAATGGGATGGTTTATACAAGTGGAGGAGGCTGTGAAGTAGTTGCAGGCATGTAGAGATGGATTTCAACCATCGATATGGGTGGGAGAGGGAAAGGTACAAACATAATAGGACTTGGCTCAAGAGAGAGGGACACACATAACTACCACTATTTATCTTAGATAGGTACAAGCCCAGGTCACCAATCTATAGGGTTATGTAGGAAGTTTGAGATCCTAGATTACCTCATTATAGTATACCATGTAAAGGGGACTATCCAATGATTTTATGGGAAACATGGCTAGAACACATGATAGGAATGATGGGGCCCAAGCTTAGAGATGGAGAAATTGTATTTTTTACTTTTTATTATATACATGATATACATATATATTAATTTTTGATAATTGGATTTGATCTCATGAGTTGTATTTAGCTATGGGTATTGATGCATTAATATATTTCTAACACATGTATTTAAATTATTTTGTTTATGCAATGAGAAATATATGTTAAGTGTTTTATTTTTTAGCATTTTTTGATACACATGCATGGTTAAAAATAAAAAGGCAAAAATGATTTGGAAAATTATAAGCAATTAAAAATAAATGCACTACACACTATATCATGATAGGAAATGTGTAATAACAAATTATAAGTAAATACAATGAACCAAAGGTGGTAAAAAGGGTAAAAAATGTTTTAAAACCATGTACAAGTTTTTCACCAAGTTAAAAAAAAGTAAAATCACACTATATCATGTTGGGAAGTATGAAAATAATGTAATAAAATGGAAGGCACCAAAAAACCAAATAGTATAAAAATAAAAGAATTATGTCAATCAATCATACTAAATCACATTGGGAAGTATAAAAGAGAAACAAAATTGGAAAAATTAAATTAAATTTATTATGCTAATTCAGGCTAAGAAGTATGAAAATTATAAGATAAATGGTTGTAAACATACATGTTATCACTTTAGAGAGCACCCTGTTTGACGATGTGAAAAACACACCCTCTCTCCAAATGATACAATTGGAACTTCTTAGAGTGTGGGTGAATATATATTGATAATAACCTATAGAGAGGGCTGGTTCCCTTAATATTTATCTATTAAATTTGATTTATTGTGATTTTGGGGTGAAAAGGGGAAGGGAAAACTGAAAGGAAATCTTGTCTAAATGGGTGATGCACTTGAATTTTTTATATTATTTGGAGTCTAATAGAACTAATGCACACATACAAATCAATAAAATTCCTATATTTCCATTAATTATAAATATTTTAGATGAATGATTAATAGAACTTTGGATTACAAAATTCCTTTTTACCTCTTCAAATGACTCGTAGAAGGTGAGATAGAAAGCAATAGGTGAGGAATGGACCTGCTAGAAGGAGATATAATCTCACTTGTATTCTGATAAAAAATTAATTAAACTCTATTATCTATCAAAACTCATGAAAAATAAAAATATCCTTTATTAATGTATGGTCCAGATTACAATTTCTGCTTCAACTTTAGGAATAATGAAAAAATGGCTTGAAAAACCCAACATATATGTCTCTAAATATAATCCAATCCATAAGTGGAATTTATAATGGATAATTGGTGGTATTTTTTGACTAAAATCAAGAAAAATCCTTTTACAAAGTTTAAAAAATTCAAAAATCCTTTAAACTCTACAAAATTTGCATGAAAAGTTTCAAACTTTAGCATAAGAATAATAATGTGGGCTGAAGTTTAACAAGTCAAAATCTCTTGCATGCATGATGATATGACAATATTTGGGTGGATAAATCAATATTTAAGAGTTTAAATAACTTTAAATCTTTTACTTAACAATATCATCAAGAATAAATGTGGCACTTGACAATTAGTAAACTGAAGTAAGACTAGTCAATCCCAAAATAGCCCTCCTTTACATGAAAATGGACCTTAAAGATTGAAATTTTCATGAAATATCCATGTAACATAATAAAAATGGCATTTAAATCCATATGGAACTCTTTTATGACCAATCCCAATGCCAAACTCCAACTTGACTTTTCAACAATTAGGCCAACTAAGCCAAATAGGCCTATTAACCAACCCGTGCACTTGAAAATCATGAAACCTGAAATAGAAGCTATGAAACCTTAAAGAACAAATAATTAGACCTTGAAAAACTTTATTCCTCATCAAATATGTGATTTTGATGCAAAAACTTTTGTCATTCAATCAATAGTGTTGACTAGGCCAATTTTGATCAATTTTCCAACAAACTGGCCATTTTTATTGAGATTATATGGAAAATATCAAGATGATTTCTGATCATATGAATATTTTAATATGAATAAAAAGTATTAATATTTTATCTCTATTTATTATATTTCATTGAACCACCTTGTACTTCATTTTACATGGGGTTTTTCACAAAAAACATGATTTATACCCTCATATGTATATCGCCATGCATAACATTTACATTTATGGGATATTTTATGATTTTAATTTATGTTTGAATTTTTTTTAGGTTTATCTACGGTGATTTTTTGGAAAAAAATCAAATTTTCTCAAAACTATTTTTTTAGGGGTTTAGGAGGGTTTTAAAGCTAAATCTTCAGACTAATGATTCATTAAGTACAAACCTCCAAATCCAAAAAAATTTAAATTGATACATATCACATTTACCCCCTTTACATCCCTAAAAATATTGGTCTCCCATGCAAAATATATGAAAATTTATCATGTAAATGAAATTTGCCTATGGGGTTTAACTTGCATTCTGGGTTGCCTATGCTCTTAATGATTGTTCATAAATCACATCCCATAAAATGATCTCAATTATTAATTAATTATAATTAAGTATGATTCCTCATAATTTACTAAGATTTTTCAT
This sequence comes from Torreya grandis, assembly GCA_037957365.1. Taxonomy (NCBI): domain Eukaryota; kingdom Viridiplantae; phylum Streptophyta; class Pinopsida; order Cupressales; family Taxaceae; genus Torreya; species Torreya grandis. The sequence goes on from JARHVA010000272.1 coordinate 2,981,799, forward strand.
CCAAAATCCACATGTGGTGAACAAAATGAGCATTTGAATAGGAGGCTTGGAAGGGTGCCTAAAACTACAAAAAGTGAAAAACTTCACCAAAATGAAAATAATTCCTTCCTAGATTATAAAGTCTTGAAAAAATCATTATGTGACCTTTACCATTCTATCAAAACACTCTAAAAGTCATTTTTGGTTGAAAAGTCAAAAAATGCCTTTTGGCCATGTGCCTATTTGCTTGCATAAGCATGTATGACCATGGTTTGCATAAAATTTGGAGTTATTACACTCTTTAATGGGATTATTATGATGTAAAAAATCATTACATTCTTTTCAATCCTTTACTTAGGCTTATAAGATTCTGAGGCACTCCAAAACAAAGCATGCTCCAATGGTGACCTTAAACGAATAGGCTAAGATCTGAGACAAAACAAGGAGTATATCCACTCAGAAATGGAAATGAAACTTATTAATATGGTTATAGAATCATGAATACCTTTTGTACAAATTTTTAGGTCTTAAATCCACCTATAGCTCCTAAAATATTCAACTTTCCCTCAAATTTGATCTTTATGAATGGATTGTTTGCATTTTTGACTGAATTTTGGCATTTTTGAGGTGATTTCATGGTGCTTAGAGGATATAAAGGTCAAAAAATATTTATATGGCTCAAGATTCTTTTCAATAGTTTGGAAAACTCCTCTATCCCTATTTTCAAGGACACCAAAACCCTCAAATAATGCATTTAGGCTTCAAAATGATTATGTTTTCATGTTTTGAAGGTAACCTCATGGAGTTTGAGAGGTTTTCAAGGTCAAATTCACCTTCATGGATCAAAAATTTCCTCAATAACCTTGAAAACACTCTATCCTATTCTTTTTAGCATGTTTAGACCTTGTAATAAGGTAATTAGGCCTTTCCATGACTAAGCATACACTTTTGTACATGTGTATTGCTTAGTTTTGAAGAATCTAAAGATCATTTCATCTTCAATATACATTTATAACTATTTTGAGCAAAATATGGTTCCTACCCATCTCCTTTTAGCTATTTTTATTCTTTATGCAATGTTTTAGGCCTCCATAATGTGCACAATCCATACAATATTTCTATACTAACTCCTTTTGAACTTGGCAATGCTACTTAGTAACTTTGATCAAGTAATTGAAAGTGTGAGTTGCATTGATTTATGAGAGAGGAAAAAAGGATCCACCCTAAACCACCTTTTATTTGAGAGAAACCTTGAAATGTGTCTGATAGTAGAAGGCTATGAGGGACTAATATGGTTATAAGAGCAAGTTAGGTTGCCTTGATTATCCCCTTTTATGTCCTTTATGATGTGTTATGATTATCCATACACATGATGATGACTTTCAAACAATACATGCCTTTTAAAATGGTTAACTAACCCTTTAAGCATACTTTAAGCATTAATGACCTTTTAACTATGACATCTTCTTGGTGACCGTAGATGGCTCCGTACTTGGCTTAGATAGCTAACTGAAGGTCATTACTCCTTAATCTTTCCTTGAAACCTAACATGCCTCCTTGTGAATGCTTGACATGAATGTAAGCTTATTAGTATTAAAAACCCTATAATGATCACCTCCCTCTTAAACACTTGTTTTCATGACTTATCAAACTTTAGAAGCCATGTGTACTAAGAGTATAACATACCTTCATGCATTTTGAAGTGAAAATATTTTGAGAAAATCATGTTAAGTCCTTAGTGAGGTTGGTGTTAAGAAATAAATGCCACTTAGAATATTCACTTGCTACTTTTCTTAACCCTTGGAGCCTCTTTTGATACTTTTATCCCTCAACACTATGATCATACAAACTTGTAGGTTTTGTCTAAGGTTGCAGGTGAAGAATATTTTGTGTAAATACTAAACCCTACCCTTGAAAGTGTCTTATTTATACTTGATCTGACTTGCTTAATTATAACACAATCAATCACCAATAACTTCTTGAGCATTCAAAATTTCAAGACATCCTTAAATGTGATTTTTTTCATGGAGATGCATGTCATCATTTAGTGTTGACTATAAGTGATTATATGAAATTATAGGTCACTTTTACTAGCTTTTTTATACCTATATCATCATGACTAATGCATTAGATGCCACATCACTATGGACTCCAAACCCTAAATTGAGGCATGCTTTTTTAGGTGTCTTGTAATGTTTTATTGATGAGTAAACCCTTGAGTATAGATGATATTATACAATGCCTATAGGTATACTCTGCTAGGTGGCTATAGGGTATCATTACTAGGGCCTTTGAAACTTGATCTTGTATTGAGGTAAAACATCTTAATGAAGACAACTATCTTCATACAACTAGTCCCTATCCATTTTCATAGGCCTTGAAAATGTCATGATATGGATCAACTAAGCTTTGACTCTTCTCAAGCCTATAGGATGCTTTCATAGTACTATAAGTAATAATTGTGACTTGGAATTCATCTCTACTCAAAGCATAACCATACCCTCCATATGTCTTATGTGGAATTAATTCACTATCACACTTACCTATGCATCTGGTGATTAAACCTTTTCAAGTCAAAATCTATAAAGAAAATGATTGAAGTATCTTTCAAAAGGGCATGTTTCTTATTAGTTGGTAGTGTGTCTAAGTCTTAAGCATATTGTAGGTGCCCTTTTGGTTCCCCTCAGAAGATATTGATAGCTTACAACCTTGTTCCCTTGAAACATTTCCCTGGGCAACACCACTATCTTTATCATCTTCTCCTTTTGATCATAGACTTTGTATTAGGTAAACTTACTATGTTTTCATACTTATTAGCCCTTATACAGACTAAGAACAGGGCCCTTACATACTTAGTGAGGGTAAACAAACATATCATGTCATTTAATTTAGCATACTATGTGGCTTCCTTACAAACATCATATATCTTTATGGAGTAATCAAATCCTTGATGGAGACTCAACAGACCTAATTGAATTTTTAATTCTCCTTACAAGCTATAGGTATTGATTCCTTAGGTTTGTTATAGGCCAACCTTAGCTATATTTTATGTTTGATATACCTATTCTCTTGTTTAGGCTCATGGTGACCTCAGATCAAACCCTTGACCCCTTCTAGCACTTTGATCCTCAATCTAGTCCTTTGTGCCTTTAAAAACCATTCAATCCTCCATTTATAATGGCATAGGCCTATAAAGAGTTTTTTGGGGATTGTAGTTGTCATTCATATTCCTCTTGATGATTTTTACCATTAGATTAGTGCCCTTTAAACTATTTGTTGAGGCTATCCTTTCTATACACTTATTAATGTTTGTAGGGTTCCAAAACATTTGACAAGCTCTTTTGATAACCAAGCCCTTATCACTACTGGTGTGGTCCGCACAGTGCCCTATAAGATGTCCTTTTAGGTATTATAAGTATAATTTTCCCCTTTACCTTCACTCAAGGTTGAATTACCTTTATATAAACCTACCTTACTTTCTTAAATCCCTTGAAAAATCCCAAACTCTTGGCTTATAGACTTTACTCCTCTTTTATGACTCTTGTCTATGGTTTGCACTATAGAATTAGCTATAGGTGGACCCTTTTGACTATGTTAGATTCCCTAATTTGGCCTAAAAACCTCTTGATCATGCTTACCATTAGCTTTTTGACTAGACCCATGGGATGGAGGTAGATGTGAGGAGTGAGTGGAGATGGGATCAAGGGTGATAGGGATAAAGGAAGGTGGAAAGATGAGGGAATCATGAAAAGAGGGTGAAAATGAAGTGAAAAGGTAGATTATGATAGTGATATGAAGTGAGTGAGGTGGAGGTGTGGAACAAGAAATTAGAGGCATGTTAAGACCAAGGTAAGGAAATAATTACAAACAAGGACTCAAACTAATCACACCATCATAAGTTGGATACCACTGAATGAGTGCAAGGAGGTGAAATTAAGACATGGGTTTCTCCAAAAACCTTAAATTTTTCAAAGTTTCCTTAAAGAATGCTAAATTATTCCTTTTGAAACACTATGAATCTTGGATATATTCTAATATTTATGCATGGGAATCATGAAAAGTTGATGTAAACCCTGAAAAACACAAATTCTTGAAAATTTAAAGCTAACTTCTCCTTAGACCGTACAAATTCTCTTTGAAAGCTTACCAACATTACAGATTGAACGGATGACTTTGAGACCTTTTATTAACCTTGAATTGGATGAATATCACCTTCAAAATTCCATAGAGAGATATATCAAGTCCTCAAGACTCTGTAACAAGTTGAATTTCCTTGAAACTCTGTCCAGGTCAAGAGAAATTAGAGAAAAATAGTGACCTTTTTAGTTGCAACGTAGTAGAATATGACCTAAATTCAACTAGATGGTTCATGAGTAGGGATAATCTAATTGATATTCCACTTATACCATTATGAATCCATCTAAGTATAGTTTCTTCACCCCAAAATTGAGAGTTGTATCCTCTTCCAGCGATCTGTACTAGCGAAAAACCTACATGTAGGTCTCTTTATGCCAACTAGCAAAGTATTAAAAGGAAGTTGGTTTAGGGATTTTATAGCCATGAATTTATTGATGAATCTTAGAAAAAGCTTTATATTGATCTCCCCTACCTTGGTTGTATGGAATCCATATAGATTCTATACTTCTCTTGCAAAATAGGTGAAAATAAGCCCTTTGTCCCCTTTTCAAAGGAAAATAAAGCTTACCACTGCTTGAAAATAATATTTTAGAAGGAATAAATGATTTTTCATTCAAACATTAAATTTTTAAACCTCTTTCATGCTTTAATTTTTCTAATTGAGCATGTGGGAGGGGTTTTGGGGATTTTTAACACATGAGATGACCTTTTCATGATTTGAACTTTTAGACTTAGGCTATTTTCATACTTTGAATATATTTAATTTTGAAACCTTTTTTGGCACTTTTTACCCATTTTTGATATTTTTTTAACAAAATTTGGATTTTTAGACTATAATTCACTAGTTTGACCATCTACAAAAGGGTAAGGACTAGATTTTGGAAAGTTTTGTATGATAGGGTAGTAATTTGACCTTGACAGGCCAAATTAATGATAATACATGAAATCAAAAAATAATAAGATAAAAGTAAATATCATTGAAGTAAACATAAAAAATACTATATCAGGATGGGAAGCATGCCAATGATATGTAACTCATAATTAAACATTACTTATCTCAAATTTGACACATGCAATCTCATTGTGACTTAGGTATTATAATATTTTGTGAGGAAGGCCTAGTCTTATCCATGATCTTACATTGTAACTCACAAAGGGAACACCAATGAGGTGGAAACAATTGGGAATTATTTTTAAAAATAATGTTGGTAATGTGGTAATTTATGAGGAAAGCCTGGTCATACCAATGGTCTTACAATACAACTCACAAATAGAATCCCTAGGGGGAATGATCAGTTAACGAAATAATCTTTATTAAGGGGAAATATTAGGAGTGGTTTAAATGAAAGAGGAGATAAAAATCACAATGTAGGTGTCCATGAGAATACCTTAGGAAATATGAGGCACACTAAGGACATAAAAAAGACACTAAGTGGTTAGTGACCATCAATATACAAGGGATACCCATTCTCAATAAACACAAAGTTGTATCTGCAAATAAGTGAGATAATAATATCAACTCATGTTGATTGGATGAACAATAAAATTAAAATTGATCTACCTTCCCATGACATGTTCCCTATTTCTTGAGACCTCTTATAGAGTCATCAGTCTATTGTGAAGTTTGGGTACTTATGTGAGAAAGTAGGTAACACTAAAAGATTTTTTTATTCTCCTTTTCTAATCTAATGGACTACTACAATCCAAAGGACCTTGAATCTATCATGAGTTTAACCATGGATTTTGAGCTTTGATAAGAAAAGAGAGACATGTTTTAAATGTATTTTAATGTGATTTGACTTTTGGAATTTGGATATTTCCTTTTGTATCGTTTCCTTTTGTTAAATGATTTGGTTTTTAAAATTTTATGTATTTTAAGATTCCTCCTCCATAGGGATTTTGAATGACCAACATGATGGATAAAAGTGATCCACATGAGTGAGTCTTAGATTTTGATTAAAGGAGCTAAGTGTCTAAATACATGAGTGACTAAGACACTTAGGCTTACCTATGAACTAGTATGTTATCTCAAGTTTTAGCCATGTGTATGCTTAGTTTTCAAACGTAAATAAGGGGATTAAATGGAGATCCAAAGTGGACTAGTAAGATAGAGAATGACAATGAGATGACTTATTTTCTAATTGATCACATGTTAAATAATTATTTGCTAAGGGGAATAAGGTTTGTATAACCAACTCAAAATAGTAATTATCTATGTTATGGAGATAAGGCAGAAAACAATCATGAGAAAATAAAAAGGCATCCATAGAAAGAAATTAACTCTTGAATATAAGAATGTAAAAGAGGCCATAAGATAACATGAAAGAAAGGAACCCATATACAACACATAATGCAAAAATATACAGATCCATGTAAGATAGATAAATGAAATAAAATTTTGACACAGTCAAATGATATAAAGTAGATAAATATAAAAGTGGAGTACACATCTAATCCAAAACCATAGTGAATAAGAAAGTGAAATAAAACCATGTTGTGTTCATAAATATTGGTAAATTTATACAAAAAATTACCCATAACATCTAATAGATCTCTATGAATATGGATCATAAATGTAGTGAGGGTCTCATCAATCTTAAATGAAAGATATGAAAATACTTCTCATCGAATCTCCTCTATAAAAAATGTAGGCATAGCTAAAGGATCATGCTCATGAAGACCATCATGCATAGAATACTTAAGAGAAAGAATGGAAGTGGGACTTGTGAGATAAGAATGAGCCATCGATGGAGAAGGGACCATAGGTGAAGGAGGATCCATGGGTGGAGAGGAAACTACATGTGGGGAAGAGTATATGGGTGGAGGAACCACATGTGGAGAAGGGACCACCGGTGGATGAACTATGAGAGAAGAAGGGACCATAGGTGAAGGGACCAAAATAGAATAAAGAGGATCTTTATTATGTGGGAAACTTATGGGAAGAGGAATGGATGGCATAGGAATGGTTATAAAGTTATCTTGAAGATGATACTGGAGGATGTGGCAATGATCAATGTGATGGGTACCATACTAGTGCCATAAATAATATACTTCTCCATATTTGGGAATATACTCAGGTAATAAATTGGGAGGAGGTATAGATTTGTATCTAATTTGAGGATGAGTAGGAAAAAATGTGTTGGTATATATTTGAAGCTTTCAAAAATGGGTGGAGGAATGATTATTTGTGCCATGGAATCATTAGATACACTTATTAGTGGACTTTGTGGGTTTATTAATAAAGGGAGTAGAAGTAAAAGTTGGTGAAGTATGGTAAGTTGACAATCTTTATTACAATGACCAACAAATCTATTAATGTAATAGTAAGGATGATTAGCACATTGGGTAGTTAGGGGATAAAACTATGGTAAAGGAAGTAGGCCATCACCAAGGGGAGGCAAGGATAGTGGAAATATTAGGCAAGGCTCAATTGAATGAGAAATAAAATTAGATACAAGAAGGGGATTAGTTAAAGGTATAATGATAATATGATCTAGAATAGACTTAACTTAGTGAGGATAAAGATGCATAGAGGGCTTAATAATGGTAGCAAGCATCTCAAGGGGAAGTAGGATATAGGTATATTCATATTTGTTGATGCTTAGAATTGCATTGTTTCCAACACCAACAATGGGAAGTTTTAGGAATGTGGGACTTGCGACCTGAAATGACCTCCAGATTTTAAAGAATTTGGCTCTTCTTTATCTTGAATATATTGTGAGAAAAGGGATAGAAATTAAATGAAAACACCAATGCAATGAAATAAAATATAACTATGGTGATGCAATTGAGTTTAATTTGATCCTTAATTCTAAGCACAGTGAAGTTATCTTTAAGATTCAATTACATTAAAGAGCAAACAAGGCATGATCAATGTAATAGATAGAAATCAAAGGCTCACAACTTAGATGATTTTTTAGTAACATAGAAAATATCAATAAAGGCATAGAACTCAGTCTTCTTATTAATTCTCCAGTCACATAAAAGGCACAAAAACATACACAGTTATACAAACTTTCTAACTCAAGAAAATAGAACAAAGGCAAATGATATTCGTAGCCACAGTAGGAAAGTCTAAAACTTCTTGATAACAATCTCTTATAAAAAATTCTCGTCTTCTGATGATCCTCTGATGATGATCTCTGCACCCATATTTATAACATCAAACTAGCTCTATATTTCCTACACATTCCCAACCCAATGGTCTAATTGAACTCTAACTAAACTGGAAGTGTTTAACAGAAGATATTTCTTGGATCTAAAATGTTTAGTCTTACTACAAGTTCATTGGCTGAAATAGATACACGTGATGCTTTCCCACTGTGAAACAAGTGAGGACACTTGACATTCTTCACTTACTATACTTGAAAACCTTCTCATTATTCAAGAGGCATCAGAAAATGACACTTGGTAGCTTCTGCAGCACTTATAGAAGACACATAACACTTTTCATGTAACTTATACTCTTTACTGTGTCTTTGCTTAGAAGTGTTCCATCTTTGACATTTATCACAGTCTGATTCTTCAAAAATTTAATAGTTTATAGAGAATGGGACCCACAATACTTCTCACTCGAGTAGCTTCAAAAGGAGAATGGGGACAAGTGACACTTTTCACTGATCTTTAATAAGTGACACGTGGTAGCTTTCACTTGTCTATAGAAGTTTTTAGATTTTTTTTTGAGAATCCTAAGGAAGGTGACATGTGGCAGTCTCCATAGGGCTTTAGCTATAATATAGAAACATTCAGGCCTCATTTTAGATTTACATGGATGGTGAAACTTGGTGGCTTCCACTTGCTTTGATTAGGGACACGTGGCAGCTTCTACTACTTTTAGAAAAACATATTGAAACCTTCCATAGTTTCCACTTGGTCCCTTCCACGTGACTCTAAGAAAAGCTTATTGAAATAAGCTTTTTAAATAAATAAGAAACATGAAATGCAGATGCTGACACTTGTCACGCTCTGCTGAGTTACCATGGGACATGTGGCACATTTTGAGAAACTTATAGAAATTATAAAATGTGTCTCAAATGATGACACTTGGTAGCTTCCACTTGACTTACATACTTCAAAATTTAGGCAAAAGAAACTCATGCCTGTGCATGTGTCAAAAACTTCACTACCTCGAAATCGAAATGTGTAGGGACAAAACTTGGAGCGTACAACTAAAAATCAAAATAAAATTTAGAGTATTTTACTCTATAGTATCTAAAAAAATGATAAGGACCAGCCATAGCACAATCCATAAGCATGCTCCTAAGAGGGTCTTTAAAAATTGGTAGTGTGTTACGTGAATGCATCGCATCTACCCTATGAATAAGATGAATAATATTAAAATTATTAACTAATAAGATGGAATAAGATAAGAGGAATGAAAAAGCTAAAATAAAGAAGAATGATAGCAAAAGATCTCAACATCTTTATCCTAAATAAGACCTCTTAGGAATGGATCATCTAAAGTATAACCATCATCATAATCATGTGTATGAAGGTATATAGAATTGGTAGGTATGGTATTATCATCAGAAGTTTCATGATGAATAAAATGCCATGTTTTAGTTAAGAGCATAGGTATATCATCAATAGGTGGCTGGTGAGAATGCATCTTGAAAGATGGTGGAATCTAGGAAATGAGATGAGGAGAGAGATCCAAAGTTTGATTTTAAGGTCAATCTCATCTAGCTCATAGTCATCAGAGTCGAAGAAGTTAGGCGGTATGTTCTCAATGAGTATGGGGTTACCATGATAACCTCACACAGAGTTGATAGGAAAAATGAAATGTTGAGATTCCCATAATGGAATACTTGGTAAGGGTTCAAGGTTTAAAATTTTGAATACACCATGGTATTAGAATTGTTCAAAATTATAAGGGTTATTGTCTCCTTAAATCGTATAGATAACACCATTATGGGGAAAATTGACACACTAGTAGGAAAAAGAGGAAATATACCTCATATGATGTGTCCATGGCCTACCAAGAAAGATTTTGTAGGAAAGGGGAAAATTGAATATCATAACCTTCACATAAATTATGATAGGCAAGATAGTAATAGGGAGCCACACATAACCTAAAGGAGGTATTTTCCTTCAATCATAACCTTGACATGTGTTGTGTGTGGAATTAAGATTACACTGAAAACATCTAAGGGTTTTAATGAAGTTTAGGGAAGAAACATAATCACCTAAATCCTCATCAATAAAAGCATGGTTGACTTGGATATCACCAAATTGGATGTTTATAAAGAGTGGAGGATCATCTACATAAAGTAGAATCTCATCTGGGATTATAAAAGCAATAGGAAATTTGAGAGAAAGAGAAGTGTCTATTATTTAATCAATGTGTATAAACATCTCTTAGAATTATTTCAAGATATTATCTTTTGACCTAGATAAGGTAATTTCATGTCCTTTTAGGGGATGATGAGGGATGTTAATTTTGAATAAGAGTTGCATAAGGTGGTTGTGATGACATGAAGAAGTTTACATGAGTTGAAGAAAGGGAAATTGAGATGGGAGATTAGTAAGCTCTATGATAGGGTCCCATTCATCATAATCCATGTGTGGATTAATAAAGATAGGTGCATAATTTTGGAGGATCCTATGGAAAGGAGGATTATAAGTGCATGTAAACTTGTGTTGATAAAATATGGTCGGTTTAGTTTGGGGACAAATTAGTTGATTGTTTTGAGAGAATGATGTAGTTGATTTAGTTTTATCTTTTCATTAATTTAAAGAAGTGGTATTATAAGGGTGAAATTTTTTATTTATGGGTATAGTGTTGGATCATTGTCAATGATGTCATGGATGTGTCCTGCTGAGTGGATGAAGAGCCTTGATAGTCTAAGTGATAATTATAAAGTGTGAAATATGTTTATCCTAGTATGCTTGAAGTATGGTTGGTTGATATTCTATTTTGGCATGTTTAGAGATGTTTAAGGATGATAATGGTGATTTTATGGTGTGTAATAGGTTCTTAATATTTTTTTATGATTTTAGTGCTTATGTGCATAAGTGGAATTCATCTAGTTGTCCATAGTTTTCATTTAGACACTTTCAGTCCAGCAGTAGAAAATTTGATGACATCACCATTTCCACATGTGGATGAGTCATAGAGAGTTGGCTATATGTTTTTTATCACATTAATCCCTATTTTATATGTACTAAATCTCAGGTCATGCACCTAAATGCAATCAAAGATATGTGGGTGCAAATTTGGGTTCTCAAGCATTTTTATAAGTGTTTTCTATGTTCAAATAGATCTAAGTAAGCATGTTGATGATGTCATAATTTGATTAAATGGAGGTTTTATGAGTAAATGGTCATATGGGTTTGAGTAAATCTCAGGTCATGCACCTAAGCACATTAAAAGATATGCAAGTGCAAAGTTTAGCTTCTAGGTATTTTGATAGTATTTTCCCATACTTAGCGAAATTTGTATAAGGCAAAAAAGAGCTAAGTAAAGCCAAATTTGTATAAGGCAAGAAAGAGCTAAGTAAGTAGTTTGATGATGGAATATCTCACAGATGTGGACATTTCAAAAGAAGGTGATCATATGGGTTTATTTAGTTTTGTACCTAGTTGATTTATGCTAACTTTCAAGTCAAGCACCAAAGCATTACAAAAGATATACATGTTCAAAGTTAACCTCCATGATAAGTTATAATCATAGTTGACTCTATGATAGAATATTTTGATAAGTAATTTTAATGGTGATGTATCTCACATGTGTGAGAGTTCTAGGATCAATTTGTTACATGGTTGGATTTTCCTATGTGAGGAGATCATATGGTCCTAATTTGAGAACATGCAAGTGAGGTAAGAGATATTACTATGAAAAGTTGGCCTTCTAGGTAGATAATCAAGGTTCCTATACTTATTCAAAACTTCACAAGTTAAATTTTGAGAAACATCAATGGATTGAATTTCTCCAATAAGTTAGGAAGTAATGAGATAAGGATAGGTGCATGATGTTTAACGCTAAGAAGAGGTAAAGATCGCACTTTTTATCAGGATAAAATTTGAGTGGGTGGTCATACAAATAGAGATTAATGGTGTTTTTTAAATTTAAGAGGTAAAAGTTATAACTATTTATCATTGTTAAATACCAAGCTATGTACAATAAATTCATGGAGTGCATTGAATTAAAGTTTTTAGATTATCGAGATGAGGTCAACATGTTCAAGGTTTAACATTTTAGCATTGGAACCTATGTGTTAAAGTTCAAAGAAGATAAATGGTGTGAGATTTATATAAAGGTGAGAGGACACAAGATGTGAGCTTAGTGTTTGAATTTTAATTGTGCCTATTGGCATTTAAATATTTGAATTTTACAAAGCGAAAAAAACTAGTCTATAGTATTTTACCCATAATATTTGATCCAAGATGAATTTTCTCATGCTGTAAAAGTCAAATATGAAGAGGAATACATGTACATATAATGAACCTAATTTTAAGATATTTAAGTGTGTACAATAAAATATATTATGGTTTAAATTTTACTATGTTTTTATGCTTGTTCTGCAAGTGACATGAGAAGAATATTTGAGATTGTGTAGATAGTGTTTTGATGTTTCAATATGAATTGCCTATTGGGGAGTGTTTTAGAATCCATGAGGATCATGTGTAAATTATGAGGGTTTGAAAAATTATATGTATTATGAAAAAATGTTTATAAGTCAACTATGTATTTGTTCATGGTGACTGTGTGCACATAATGTTGTTTGAGAAATTTGTGCTTAAGCAAAAAGGTACTATGTTGGTTGTTGGAATTTAAGGGGGATATATAGATCATATGGAATGGGTCAATATTTTTATAAGTGGTTCTATGTTCTTTTTTTGTTTTATGAGGTGCTAAAGGAGTGAATAGGTTCACATGAGACCTATAAGAGTTGAAAGGGTGTTATTAAAAGGTGTAGCTACTTAAGGGTGACCCATAAACGCTATGGCTGACCTATAAATTTGTATTGAGTTTTGTCTTCATATTATATATATATATATTAATGGATAATACATGCCTAATGTCTGACCAAGGTGTTGATTATGAATTATTCTCTATAAATAGTGGAACAAAAGATGATGGTTTCCAAACTTGTGTGTGAGACTTGTGAGAAATTTAAGAGAGGTTTATGTGGGTGAATTGTAGAGAGAAGGATAGGTATAGTGCCTTATCGATGAGTTAAATATAAAAATAGATTAAATAATATTTTTATGACATATAGGTCAAAATTCTATTGGCAAAATAGTACTCTTGTAGATTGAGCATGAACAAATGTGAAGAGTGATAATCAAAGGTCCATCATCAAGTGTTAAAGACATCAATTCAAAGGTGGATGTGTTCATAGGTGTTATTGTAGAAGCTCAAAATATAAGGTGGTTATAGCCTCCTTGAAAGGTAAAACTTGATAAAATTTAGGTTGTTGTTGTAGCTTAGCTAGACATGTGTAGAAGCTCCTTGTGGGATTGTAGTCTCAATAAAATAAGGGATGACAGTTCCTTGATCAGTTGCAATTGGTATAAATTAGTTATTTTTATTATAAGATAGTAGTCCAAGTATAGGTTATAATGGGATTTCTCCCTCAAGAGTTTTTCCCACATATGTCATGTATTATGTGATTGATCTTGCATTGTCTCTCTTACTCTTTTCTATGAATGATGTGTATACTTTATGAATACTTGTGATAACTAGTTAAGTGTTTGTAAATATCAAAATTGAAGTTGGATTATTTGGGTTCATTGATTAACCCCCCCTCTCAGTGATTGTACCTTTAACATAGATATGTTGGGGAAATTGTAAAAATAATATGAGATGTGTTATCTAATGGAGGTGTTAGAATTGGTTCTTAAAAAGAGATAAGGCCCTCTTGCCCCAATTTTGTTAGGTGATTTGGGGAAGAATATTGAATTAATCAAAAAGTTTGAGATGATGGGTGCATGTGTGTAGGATTAGAATCAATGAAATCAACTACCCTTCACATCTTATACATATTTACCACATTCTCTTCAATATTTTGGTCTATAATACTTTTAAATTATTTGTGGAAGGAGTGGGATTGTCATTATTGTCTTCATGATTAGGAAGATGGTCTTTGTAAATAGCCAAATGAGCATTAGCCTGGTTCAAAGTTTAATTTTTTTTTGTGTTTATTAAGCTTTGAAGGTGATGTCATAGGATTTTTGGCATTTACAAATAAGGGAATCATGATAAAAAGTTGGTCTAGGGAGGAAATCCATAGCTAGATTACATAATTACATATAAGTCTCATGAGAGTGACCCTAACTAGCATGAAACCAACATAATTTATTGGGATCATACCATGATTTCATAGGGTGAGTGCGGTAAATCTCTCATAGAAGATGCCTTGGTATATGATTTTGGATTTTTGCTAAGGATAATGGCTTATGAACATTAGTGTTATTTATTTTTTAAAAATTGAGGATTAGGAGTGTGGTTTAAAGAGGAAACTTGCTTCAAAGTAGGGTTAGGAGAAATAACCTCTATATTATGAATGGTATCATAGGAATCGATGACACCATCATTATTATCATTATAATTTTAAGTTTTGATGAGTATGCGAGTGCCCATAAGAGGTTGGGATGGCTCAAACTAAAACTTGAGAAAATATTGGTGCTTGGCTTGGTTGAGGGCCTCTTCCAAAGTTCATAGAGAGAGAGATTTTGAACTGGATAAAGAGTGTTAGTGAATAGATGAAAGATTTTATCATCCACTATGTTATACTAACACTTATTAGAAAAGCTATTCCATTGTTTGATGAAAGCTTATATAGTTTTAGTTTCAAGTTGCATACAATTGGTAAAATGAGATAAGGTATTCTTAGGAAGGTCACTAGTTTAAAACTCTTGTACTAGAGCATTAACTAGATCTTCCAAACTAGTGATGTAATGGGACTCGAGTTGATTATATCAATGTAAAGCATATCTAGAGAGGGTTTTTATTAAGATCTCAGAAGTGGTAAAAGTGTTTAACTTGACATAATATTTGTAGAGATTACCAATTATTTTTAAATGTAAGGTAAGGTTAGTTGACCCATTATAACCAATCATAGTTATGATACCTCCAATATCAATGTTGGAAATTTGAGGTTTAAGAGGTTCATTTTGAATATGTTTAATCATTTTTTTAGCAAGGAGTTGTTGGGGAATAAGTTTTCCATGGGAATCCCTAAGGGGGGGTGGGGGACATTTTGATTGTGCACTCCCCATAGAACATGTTGAGGTTGATTTTAAAGATGAATAAGATGATTATGCATTTACATCATTTGGTCAGCATTATTAACTTGTAAATCATTCATTTGATTAAGATTTGATGGGTTATAATGGTATTTTCACTATATTTGATGACAGTTTAGGCATTAACATTGGTATTAGTGTCTTGGGTACCACTGTGAGTAGTGGCATGCATGACACTAGTATCTTGAGAGGTGTTAGTAGAAATGAGGCACTAGTGGCATGGTTAGCATGTATAGTGAAAGATACACTAGTATAAGTATTATAAGAGAAAGAAGAACTAGTTTCATGGTTATCGTTGGTATCAAACAATGCACTAGTGGAGAGATTGAGAAGATTGGGTGTTGGAAAATACCCACTTAATGTTAAACCTACCATGTTAGTATACATACTTGGCATGGAAGTGGAATAAATCAATGAAGAAAAGTTCATAATATGAGAAGGATTCAAAATAGAAGGGAGAGGTTGAGAATAAAAGAAGGTATCACCTCAAAATCTGTGAGAGAATATGCGGGAAGGTGAATGGGGTTCTTCTTATTAACCACTTATCATAAGGTTGTAATTAGTGGAAGGGTATTTTACCCTATGTTGAGAAAAATAATTAATGAATAAAAGCATTTCTAGAGTATAATATAATTCAATATGATCTTATAAGGATAAAATAGGGTTATGAACTAAAGAGGAATGAGGAAGAGTCCCATAATTTGTAGTACGAGTGGACACATGCACATTATTTTCATCTAAATTAGAATCCCCAAACTATTTTTGGGGAAACCTATTGGGATTGGTAAAGCTTATCATATTTTTTGAGTTCAACTCTATGTTTTCCTTAAAAAATAAGTTCATTATTAAATAAGGGAGCTAAAAGGTTGATGTAAAGACAAAATTAGAAAATAGGATACATAGTTGAATTGGTCGATCGTGTTCTATAACCAAAGGAAACAAAATAATAAGATACTGATACATAGTCATTTAGGTTAACTGTGTATTATAGATTGGAAGGATAAATAGGATATAAGGATACACAATCATGCAGGTTGATTGTATAATATTGAACATAGAATTAAATAGGGAGATAAGAAGACACAATCATGCAAGTCAACTGTGTACTATCGGTTGGAAGGTGGAATAGTCTGTAAGAGATTATATCAACCAAGATGATAGTGTTATAAAATAAGGGAAATTTTTACAATATAATTTAAAGCAAGAATGAAAGAAAAAACCTAAACAATTGTGTTAATGTGATCGATCCAATTGGATCACACAACACAAACCTTGCACCAACACTAGCCAATGAAAGTTTTTCAATACAACACTCAATGATCAAAGAACAAGTAATAACTAAAAATTAAATTATAACTAATTTTTTATGCTAAGTGTTATTAGATTATAAGGAATTTTTATTTTAATGTGATAGGAAAGTTGGATGAAATATGGAACTAGAAAGTAATCTAAGGTTTATTTTAGGGTGTTTAAGATAAAAGGGATCTATATTAGTAATGGTACTATGGCACACCCCCTCACTTCAAAATACCACAATGATAAGGGTGTCAGGTGATTTACCAATATATACCATTAACCATGTATTTGTACTTGGCCATAAAACTAAGTCAACTTCTCCCTTAGTGATGAAATCCAAGTAGGTAGGCCTTGGGAAGATAAATGTTTAATACTTTTTGAATGTTAAGTGGTTTGGTAGTGTGTGAAAAATATTGAAATAGTGTAACTAAAATGGTAATTTAAAAAACCACCTATTTATACTATGAGAGTTACTCTAAGCATGAAAACAAATAAAAAGAAAATATGAATTAATCAATAGAAAATAGATGTTAATCTCTTGATTGAGAATAATACAGAGTTAGTTTAGATGAAACTATATGAAAAAAATATAGAATAGACTATTCTACATAATTAAGGTCTTTAATAATAAATTCAAACAAGTCGACTATGTCTCTCAAAAAGACATAGACTATAGAACTAAGTTGACTAGGTCAACCTAGTTAGCTGTAAGGTTGTAGTTTTAAAGGTTGCCAACTTGTGAAAACTATAAATGAAGGAAGAACTAAAATGATAAAGAGATAAAATAAAGGAACCTTAGTACGCTTTAAGATTATTTAATTTTCAAATTTTTATGATAAGATGTTTAGATGATACTTTTAAATTTTGCCAATTGGGTTGACTAGTTTGACCAAGTTTGTAAAACCCTATCTATTGAAGAAGAAATAATGAATATATTCAATCTATTAGATAGTGTTTTTTGACCCATATATCAATAAAATAAAATAGAATATAGATTTGACCTACTTGATAGTGTATGATAATATGGAACTTATGTTGAAGTGCTTGATCCAATAGCCTATAATTGATGAAAACATGCACAAACAAAGTAGAGTCATTTTGAAGTGGTTATGTTTTAAACATGTGCATAAAAATTTAGGACTATACTGATTGGTTCTATAAAATATTGCCAATATAGAAAATATAAACATAAAGAGAAAACATTATGGTGTGAAATAAAACTTGCAAGAGTTAGATTCATGTTGGGTTCACCAGAATGTATGTAAAGGGAAATATAATTGATCTATTAATCAATCCTAGCTCAGAGAAGATAAATCATATTTACACCTCTAATTTTTAATACATTAGATATTCTAGGTCATGACTAAGATAGATATTCTGTACCTATGCAATGTATATCTTACCATAATAATATCACTATGGAGGGTTCCAAATCTTCCATTTAAGCTAAACTATGTAATAACCCTAACTAGGTCCTATGTTTTCATATTCAAAAAATTAAATGACAAAATTAAACTAAAATATGACCTAGCTCTCACCAAAGCTTATATCATAGAGTGGGTGTAATAAACATAAAAAATAAACATGCATAGAATATATATATTGCATAAAAGTAGGGTGTCTTAACTCATTGGCCTTGTCAGGTGCTATCTAGTTATCTAAGTCATATCAATAATTGTTAGAATCTGGTTTAAGCCTTAACTAGTCTTGTGGTGCTCAACATTTATCGCTCGACTACATTGACATCACTTCACATAAGGTGCAAGCCTTATGCACTCACCCAAAGCATAGCATAAAAAGGATCAAGGCCTACTTTGGGCTAGTTGTGCCATGGTAGAACTCTATCTTCCAAGAACTTTGGTTATTGCAACATTAGTGGTAAGGTCATTATCACAAGCCATCTTGGGGAGGAGGTCCGACTTTTTGTCAGGCATAAGCCTTCATGATACTATCCTATATCCTCATGGGCATGAGCCTTTTATTACCTTGAATTAACATCATTTAAGTGATTAGAGGGTTTAATAGAGTACTTAAAAGAAGGACTTAAACTTAGGCTCATGCTTTAACACAAGTATCATTATGAGGCACATGTATTTCCTATACTTGGAACATTTCCAATATATAATGCTGACATCAACATAAGATACAATAATGCCATGGATAGGTAGGGATAAAATCTTATTGGGACTCAATATTCATAATATAAATCTAAGGATTTAATTTATTGAAATATTGCGTAAACCATTCTAAGTCTAGCTTATAATCAAAACCATGTAAACCAAACTAGCACTCATTAGTAGTCATGCTATTCATTATTAAAATAGTTCAAATACATAGTACATATAATAATAGAAATGAATAAAATGCTCATCTTAAAATTGATAAAGGCCCAAAGGCTCATAGGTGAGTGTGGGAATTACACTCTTGAGCTATAGGGGCATCCATGATAAAACTTGAGTTAAATGGAGACTATAACATTTAGAAACAATCCTATAGAGATTCACTACTCCAAATCATCTCTCCTCACTAACTAGATTAAGCTCAACTTTATAGCATTTCAGAGCATCTTTAGCACAAGTTTAGAGGAAACATGCCAAGTGCTAAGTTGGTACTTTTTGTAATCATTCTTCTAACTCCACTACCTCACTTTTATTGAGATATGATTGACTTAAGTGCCTACTTACTGATGATGCTTGAGTCAGAGGGGAGTTGGTTAGCCACCTATTAGTTGGCACCATAAAATAAAATAAAATAATTCATACTAATTTATTTCCTTATTCCCAAGTGTATATTGTGTTGCTGTGGATCCTATACTTAGATGGATTTGGGGCCAACATTACCCAATATAGAATTACTAGTCTACCCTCAAACTAGTCTTTCAATGCTTTGGGAGAATAAAACTTTGGTGCATTCTCCTTTATATTTGCATTAAATTCCTTGAAACCCTTGATGGTGAACTTAAGTTCGTCAATGGTGTTATCAATCTCCATAGAGGTAAAACTGAGTGTGAGCATGTTTTTGTTATCCAACTCCTTCCTAAAGGCATCTAACCTTTCTTTTTCCTTTGCCACCCCTCTATCTAGGATGACTCCTTGATTATAGGCCTTTGTTTGAAAAGCACAAAATATTTTTTCTAAGTCCTACTCCTGGGTCTTTATTTGGGTACTCAAGGTATTGACTTGTGCCATAAGCTATGCCCATTTGGCCTTGCTATTAGAGTATACCTTTACCATCCATTCATCCTTCTCCCCTTTGCCTTTTTGATGCATTCATCTATGACTAATGCGTAGTTGGAAAAGTTACAAAAGGTGGTGTCAGCCACCTTAACACCCTCATGAAGCTGCATGAAGAGATCCTTCACCTCTTCAAGCTTTAAAGCTAACTCTTGTTTGATTGCATTAAAAGGGTCCTCCTCTTCTTGTGCTAGCCTAACCTTGAACTTAGGGAGCATCTACTCCACTAGCACATATACCTTATCAACCTTTAAAATTTTTGAAGTGTCAATCCCATCTAAGAGGGATGGCTCATCTTCTGCGATGCACTCCTCTAATTATTATAACTTGAGATTCATGGACTTTACCTCTTCCTCTACTTCTAGCATGATAATTTTCCACTTTGATGCTCGAACATCATTGACAATGTTCTTTCATGCTACTTCAGAATCCAACCTATGAGTTCATTATTTGATTTGAATGGGTTTAGCATATGGGGATTTATTAAAAGGGAATCATGCCCTTTTTCTATTTGATCTATGCCCAAGATGGCCTTCGATGACACCTCAAAATAAGGCTCATCCATATAACTATCAAACATGAAAGACAAATATTAGCACAACCTTATTGTGTCTATTTTAGGGGGCATGTATTCTAACATGTACTAGTCCTCATTGGTCCACCCATTTTATGCATTTTCCCTCAGGCTTGGCTCAACACCTTCTATTTTAGTGATGATGAGTTTTATCTATTCCTCCTCTATGGTACTATTTTATTTAGTGTCCTCCTCTAAGGTCTCTCCTTATTCATATAGGGGCTATTCAAAAATTTCCCCTTCATCTACTTCATCAGTGCTAATATTGCCTTCCTTAACTCTAGGCACCCCTTCACTACTTGGTTGCACCTATGGTTCATCTTCTTCCACTATTTTGGTAGGGGTGCTAGGTGCCTCTGCTAATTTTTCCCTTATGGGTTATATACTTTTGGTAACCCTCTTTTATTCATTTTCTATCTTGGCCCTTTCCTCTTGGGCCTTCTTTATCTCCACCTTCCTCTTCTTTATTATTATGGCTATATTTTCCTCCTCAACCTTTATCTCATCAGCGTCAGCCTTATGAATCTCTACCTAGGTCATACTAGCTACCTTCATGGCATTTTTTTTCAATATAGATCCAATGTTACCTCTATATGGTCCTTGTTGAGGCCCATTTCCATCCACTGACACCTCTTTTCCTCTTCATTTTTTGGAGGTCATGTAGTGGGTTATATGGGTGAGGTGCTTGATCAATTTTTTGCTTACCCAAGTGTAAAAATAGTGCCACCTTAAAGAGTCTCATGAATTTATATGGGTTTGGGATC
The DNA here is from genome assembly GCA_037957365.1 of Torreya grandis. Classification (NCBI taxonomy): domain Eukaryota; kingdom Viridiplantae; phylum Streptophyta; class Pinopsida; order Cupressales; family Taxaceae; genus Torreya; species Torreya grandis. The sequence goes on from JARHVA010000272.1 coordinate 3,003,032, forward strand.
TTCCCCTATTATTTTTTCTTGGATGATGTATACTTTCCTCCCTCCATATTCTTCCTCTTTTATCTCTTCAGATGCCTTACTCACTTCTACTTCCTCATACTCCTCTTGCACTTCCATATCCACCATGTTTATCATGGGAATTTTCACTAGACCCTTGGACTTCTTCTTTTTCTTCTCCTTTGGCTTGGGTGAAGAAATAACTAGCATGAATACCACACACTTCTTCCTTGGTGAAAAGTGGGTGGCATCATCACCAGAGGTGATCTTCAATTTTATTTGCTCATACATCTCCTCAAGTGTCTTCCCATTCTCATTTTAGGTATAATTTTATTTAATATTGGAATTAGTTTTCCTTTGTCATTGATCTAGAGGGGTAGGTCATCATCCTTCTTGAGGTGTGTTCCCTTGTTCTTTGGCTTCACCTCATTGTATAACCTATGAATGTGTCTGAGTATGACTTCCTTTTTGAGGGGATGGATGTTGATGTGATTTTAGTCATCTTATGCATCTTTGGTCACTTTTTATCTTAGAGACATGTATTAGCATTTTAACTATTTCTATTATAAATCCATGGTCTTTATCAAGATGTCTAACTATTGTGCATTAGGGATTATTCAAATTATGTCCATGAAGTATTTAGCTAAAAAGGCATATAGTATCTTTATCCATATATATTTATTGTCATCTATGAGTGTTAAGCACACTAATATAAGTGTTTCATTATGGAAAAGGTTGTCATGCCAAATAGATTCTAAGGGAACTCTGTAGGAATGCACCATTCCTATATGAATGACTCGATGTACTAGGTGAACCGCCCCATCATGAAAGTATCTTATTTATAAGAGAAGGATAGGAGGTAGGTGAAGTCCTAATATTTTAGCACCAAGGAGTCTTTGTGCATCAAGAAGACCCAAAGGTTGTCCTCATCACCATCTGGAACTTTAATCACCTCTATGACAATTTTGATAGGTAGGCCCTGGTGATGTCTACCTTAATGTGCCTCATGAGCTCAAAACTTTTCTTTGGCTAGGGGAAAGTTTTGAGATAACAAGTAACCCAAGATTTTTCTAATGCTTTCCATTTCATCACAATCCACCATCATCTGGTGGATGTTTGCACCAAATTTTGGGATCTTGGTAATTCTTCTTATTAGGTACATTGATATCTACATGCACCTCCCTATGAAATAGATGTAGTCTTCATGGATATGTGAGAGGAGGAACTATAAAAGTTATTATATCTATTTAAAAAAATGAAAACTCATAGAGTTAAGTTGCATTAGTGGCTACAAGTTTATGTCATATTAAAACATCAAACAATAACATGCCTGATTTTGTTTTGGCCCCCATGTCCACCATTCAATATTATACTAGGTCTTACATATTACTCAAAGAGTGATGCTTATATTCCTTGAGTCAATAGGTGTATGCAAAATATACCTAAATTTATCCTTATAAAACCTCCTTTGAGAACTATGACTCCTGGTATGATATTTTTGTGAGTGTTTCTAGATCGACCTTAGTGATTCTAACCCCTTTCATTGACATCTTTATTCTATCACTCATGCCACTTATTATATCACTCATTCCCTCTTGGAATATTTATGTGATTGTTTTAGGTTGTATCTCATACATTTATTCCCCATCATAAATTGGATAGTGTTAAAGCATGGTTTATTCACATTGTCAAAACCTATAATTTTGTTATGGTACACCTCACAGTCATGAGAATTGTGACTATAACCTCAACTCTTGAATTTAAATTGTTGTTAATGGTGGCCTCAACATCACTCCTATTTTACCACTACCTATTTCTTGTACACTTTGTGCCTTACACTCATCTATATAAATCTTAAATAGAGTGCAATTATAACCTTTGTTCACTTATTCACTTTTGGCATTTGTAGGTGCCTAATTTATCACTACAATTGTGTCTTATTGATTTAGCTTTAGTTGATTGGTTTGGCTCTGGATTACTACTCTAAGTTAAAATTAATTTTTAGTTTATAACCTTAACTAGTTATCTTTATACCATTTTATACCCTTAATTTAGCTACCAAATTAATTTTAGGTGTTTAATGGCATGGTAGTGCCTAAAATTCTTGGGATTCACCAAAACTCATGAAATCCATAAAAATATGTGGCGACACACACATTTAATGCAATTATTTATGCCTCTACTATTTACTCAATTAATTATCCTATTATTTATTTGATGAAGTGATGTTTAATTCAAATTATGACTTTTTGCCTCACTTTGGGTGGATGTCAGCTTGTCCTGACAATGTTTTTGTTTAATTGGCATGACCTTCACCTTCTATATGGTAACTTATGTGTAACACCTCACATGCACACAATTTATCCTCCATGGTCCCATTTCTTCTTCCTAATACACTTCTAATCCAAACATACCATCGTATCTTGGTTGATTTCTCTATGATTTTATATTCTTGCCTTCGCCTTTCCTACCCCATAAAATACCTTACACTGGTTCTCCATTGCATAAATATTTAGGTATCTTGTGCATGTATCATCATATATAATTTTATTTCATCTTATATACATGAGCCTCTTGTGAATTATTTCTTCATCACTTGGTAATCTTATTTTCAAAGTCTAGCAAGTTCCATACACCTAGAGACTTAGGTGTCTAGCTATAGGTTCTTAAGAAGCAACCTTGCTCAACTCACCTAACTGGTATTATACATGGAACTGATAGAATAATCCTCTTATGGGCCTCAAATTGCTTCAATTTATAAATCTTATGCATAAAGATATGATTCACCTCATGTCTAAATCTGGTAAACTCAATGCACCCATAACTTAGGTGTTTGGGCTCAGGTGATTAGAAATAATATTTACTTGATTCACCCAACTATAATTATGTGTGAAGCCACCAGAGGATTTTTATTATTGTGACTAAATGAATTGCTTATTTAATTATTAATATAATAATAAAAAACAAATCAATTCATTAGGGACTAATTGGTTTGCACCAAACTTTATTATGGTTGCACAATATCACTAACTCATGATCAGAGAGCTAATGTTTGATGGCACAAGTGCCATCCTAATACCTATAAACATTTAATTCATTTACATTTAAATTCCTAAGGAGCATATCCCATGACAACATGTGCAAATTTTAGTCACTAGCCTCTAATATAGTGTGGATGATAGATGGGACCATCCATCTTATCTACAATTTGCCTAGGTGCTTGATGTACTTGGAGTCATAGAGCAAGATTAATACTCCTTCAATGAGTATTTTTTTCTTGATATTATTTTCATGTTAGATATATTGGTCCTCCTTCTCTATCTATTGGCTCCACCTTGCCTAGGCATGTACCTCATCTAAATGTTCCATGTCCTCTATCCTTACATTCAATAATTTTTGGTCATCTAATCAACCAATTCATGTGATGAAAAATGATGGCACCAAGAACTCCATTGGTAGAATGGAATTAGTGCCAAACACTAGTCAAAATGGTGTAGATTTTTTTAGGCACTTGTAGGTTATATGATATGTCCATAACACTACTAATACTCGATCATCCTAATATTTATGACCAGCATCACATATCTTTGTGAGGTACATCCATAGGATCTTATTGAATGCCTCAACTATGAAATTCACTTGGGGATGATAAGGCATTATCTTATAGTACACCACTATGTATTCTATCAGTAAGATCCACATAATTTCATTAATGAAGTGTGTGGATCTATCATTATTCAAATTGAGTGGTCACCCATAATGACTTATGATGTTCTCCCATATGAACCTTATGGTTGTGGTGGCTATGTAGTTTTTGGTTAGCATGATCTCAGCTCACTTGCTAAAATATTTAGTGGTTGCTAAAATGTATCTCATGCCTATATGCCTTATTTCAAGAGTAATTGTTCTAAAAAAATCAATGGCCCATTTATCAATTAGAACTTGGGAAAGAATGGGGATGAGAGGCCTTTCATCCTAGTGGTTGGGATTCCTTATGCATTGGCATATGTCATAAGACTTGGCACAGTCTTTCACTTCCTAAAATATACTTAGCCACCACAAACCTCATTGTAATAACTTACATGCTATTGCATCTCATAAATAATGGCCTCCTACTATCCCCTTATATGCCTCATGTAAAATTAAGTCCCTCTCATGTTCCTAGACACATCTCATATTCCAAGACACATTAGTGAAGGAATTTATCTTGGCCTAGTTTGTACTATTCCCTATTGATGAGCTAAAAAGGGGCGGTATGAACTATGAGCTATTTCTTTTCCTTGGTTTTCATTACTTAGGATGCAGATCTAAATGTTCAAAAATTAGTTATCTCTACCAAGTCATCAGGAGTGCACTAGACTCTATAGAGTTGTGCATCTCACATGTCATCCTCAATAGGCATAGCTACATCATTGGAGTCGATATGGGACAAATGGTTTGGGATTGATTTCTATTTTCTAAGATTGATGACAATTGAGAACTATAATTATTGAAATAGAACTATTCATCTACAAATGCACCCATAGAGAATAATATTATTCATGAGGTAATTAAGTGCCTCATGGTCTATGAAAAATATTAATGGGGTTGTCAATAAGTATTATCTAAATTTTTGTAGGGTGTAAACCATGACAAGTACCTCGTGCTCAATGGTTATATAATTTTTCTCTATTTGTGTCAATTTTATACTTGTGAAGGAGGTGAGATGATCAATTTTACCTTCATCAGGATATGCCATAATGGTGCCAATTACAGAGCCAAAAGCATTAAAATGGATGTGAAGTAGTTTTGTCTAGTTAGGAAATTGTAAAATAGGTGTGTTATCCAACTTGAGCTTGAAAGTTTCAAAGGTATCCTCTTGTGCTTCACCCTAATAGAATGGGCCATCCTTATGCATGAGTTCCTCTAACAGTGTTATAATATTCATATAGCCCCTTATGACCTTTTTATAATATCAACAATGGCCAAAAAAGGCATGAACATCTTTTTATTTGGAGGGAGTCTGGAACTGAATGATTATTAAAATCTTCATGGGATCGATGAGTAGACCATCTTTATAGATGATGTGCTCAAGTAAAGTTATAAAGGGTGTCACAAAGATGCACTTATTTAGGTTTAATGATATATGAATTTGTCTACACCTTTCAAACATTAAGCATAGGTTATCATAATGGTCTTTCATAAGGCCATACATCATCTAGACATCTAGGGATACCTAGAGGAACTTGTGAATGAATTCCTTAAATGTGGTGATCACCACTTTAGAGAACATAGATGGAACATTATTGAGTCCAAAAGGCATCATGTTATAAGTAAAATATCCCCATTTAGTTTCAAAGGTTTTTTTAGGCTTATCCTCTTCCTCAATCTAGACTTGATGGCATCCATATAACCCATTAGTGAAGGTGTAGATCTCACATCCTACAATGCCATCTAGGACTTCATCAATGAATGAAGTTATGAAGGTGTTGGTGATTTAGGTATAATTTATCATTCTATAATTGATATAAATGATAATGTACCCATATTTATTTATTCTAATCACCATCAAGCTTACCCAATTAGATTCCTACATAGGGTAGATGACCCCTGCATCTATAATTTCATTGATCTCTATCTTAACCTTGGTACAAAGGTTGGGATTCATCTTGTAGGGGTAATTATTGACTAGTTTTTTGCTATCAATAAACTTTATGCTCATTATTTTAAGGGATGGGTAGGTGCCCTTCATATCTTGATAATTCTTGGGGAATAAGTTTTAAAATTCCTTTAAAAGATCTATAATGCATGTTAGTTTTATGTTAGAACAATAGGAACCTAGAGTATCCATCTTCATCTCTCATATGCAAATGCCTACCTTGATGGTTTTTTATGGTACATGGAAGGTTTCATTCTTTGCATGGTGTGAGTCCTCAACTTGCTAAGTTCCTTCATTTATCTCTATGCAAAGATGAGTTAGGTCTTCTTTGTCGAGAATGCTATCATCTATTTGGCATATGAGCTTCCTCTTGCCTATTAGGGTTATCCAATAGTGCTCCCTCCAAGTTTCATTATCTTCTTCACCTAATTTTATATTGATCATTTATTCCTCAAAAAAGTTGGGAGTGTCAATACTTTTTCCTTAAACATGTCTTTCAGGCACTCCTCAAGGATTATGGTGTCCTCAAACACTACCCTCTAAATTATTTATAGTGGATTAATCAACCCAAAGTTTTGTGAGGAAAAGGAGAAAGCATGTTCAAACTTCTCCATAAGGGCATCTTAGTTGTTTTTTTTATGGTGTATCTCATTGACCACATACCATGCTCACGCCCATGTCTTAAGAGTTCCATAGAAGGAATGCACCCATAAGTTCTTTGGGGTAGTTACATATAATCCATCCATGTTTCTCCACATAAATTCACATCTACTATGGTATCATAGTCTCTAGAGTATGCCAAGATATCTAAGTTCTCATTACTTTTAACAAATCTAGTACAGATGGTTTCTTTCACATCTTTCCATGTTGCCATGTTAGGCTTTTATGTTTCCCACCAATGAGTGATAGTGCTCCTTAATTTATACACTAGTGTGCCCATTTAGTCTATTTATTTAGGGATGTGTGATTTGAGATCATGAACATACTTTTCCACTAGGTTACTCCCTTTTAATTTTAGGAGCGTTGTGAGTTTACCTTTGCTTAGGCAACATACTCTCCTTTCTTCTTTCTTGTTGAAAGGGACCCTTCATTTCTAGTGTGAATGATCCAAACCTAGCCAATACTTATAGGTTTTGGTACCTTTATGCACACCAATAAACATCTACAACTAGTGGTCTCATAAAACTCTTCAACCCATTAGTCATAAGAAAAATCGATGGTGTCCAAGGATGACTATCCATCATCCTAAAAGAGATTCTTGATGCCTTATGCTATGATGTTATATATGTGGTTGATTTCATCCTCAAGATCAATGATCTCTACATATGGGGGCCCTTGATCACTTAAGATGGGAATCAATACCCTTTCCTTTCAATTCTCAAAGGTCATATATCACTTCTTAAAGTACATATCAACATTATTTGTGTAGCACCAAGGTCTTCCCAAAAGCATTGAGTAATTATCTTATTTATCCAACTTGATTCCCTCAAAGTCAGTGTGGAATTATGTGTTCATAATATATAAAATGCTTCCCTTCATAATTCTAATAAGTTACACTCGAGTCTTATTTTCTATAAAGAGTATATGAGGAGAAGGCCATAAGGCTAGTTTACCCATCTTATCCCATGTGTTCTTGGTCAAGATATTGACCTTGGATCCTATGTCTATAAGGACCTCATATATGGACCATCCATTGATGATGGCATTTACTAGGAGTTCTTGGTTGTATTCCACATTTTAGGTATGCTTGACCTCTCACAACCTTTCCATGCATGATATAGAAACTTCAACTGAATACTAACCTACATGTTCTAAAAGTAAGTTCTTTAATAGAGGTAGCATCCCTTTTATTTGTAAGAGGTGAAAAATCACTGTTAGTTATTATATTTTAGCCTCATGACCATCATTATTATTATGAGAGGTTGTAGCCTATGCCTCTAGGTCTCATTCTAGTTATATCTCTCCTTGTAGGTTCTAAATCACGCTCAATCCTATTATAATACATCCTTTTGGCATGTAGGGACTAGATAAGGCATAGTTTCAGCCTCAGGCTATGTTATGAGCTTAGTGTAGCATATATCCCCATATTCTAGGTGTAACTCTAGTACTAGATTAGCCAATATTTGAGTGGTGAGTCTACTCCAAGTAGTTTTAATTTTATTGGCTCCATGAATATTGGTTATACCTTTGGAGTCTATTTCTCTACTTTAGGTTCATGCCTAGTTATCCCTGCACCCTTATCTAGTCGACCCTACCTTGGATTAATTTTTTATATAAGTTGGGTAATTCCTCAACCTTGTGTGTTCATTAATAATACCCACACATTGGATGTGTAGGTCAATCATGTTTATAGTGATAAGTCAATCCACACTTGTAATATGATCATGGTGGGAACCTTCCTCCATCACATTCACCACCTCACCCTTAGGTTCCTCTTTGCATCCCATATCATAGATTTTATTATATATAACCCTCATTTCCTTTGGATACCTACCCAACTACTACTACCATTTCCTATCATATGCCTCTCCTCATTTTCTCATGTATCTCATCAATCATGTAACAATCAAATGTGGTATGAGTATAGGCATCACATAACTCGTAATAGGTGGTTATGCTAACCTGACTAGCACATTAAAATAAAGGGTAGTTATAAAGATCATGTGACTCATGATTAACCTCATAGTTGAGAAGAAATTTACACACATTCCTTCAAGGGTATTTATTCCTATAATGTCCTATAATCCACTTCAAGCATTTTGTGACAAACTAGTGGTTAGCTTCTATATTTGGGATTCCATAGACACAATCTCCACCTCCATGAAAGGGATAATTATTATGTTATCACTCTTGATTAACTTGGCTCGAAGTTCAGATTCAAGAACTTCTCAAAGGTCTATGAATGTTTTCATGGACAGTGCCCTTTTGAATGGTACTAGCAATCCCCTTATGAATAATTACACATTTTGGGAAGGGATAATATCATAAGGGAGCTTGGAAAGAAGAGTTTTGATTCTAGAATCATGTAGGGTCATAATCTTTGATAATCCTTGATTAATCTCTTTAAACATGATGATGCTCTATTGCTCAAACTGTGATCTAGGAATTTGACTCAAGAGATGATGATTAGTATGGTGTTAGTTCCAAAATGAAAACAAGATGAAATAAGCACACTAATAACATAACATATCTAGGCATAAACACTAGGGAGAGCTTAGTTAACAAAATAAACTAACAAGCACAACTAAAAATCAAGGAATGAAAACATAAGAATTCCTTTCACCTTCCTTGGATGCTCCAAATGCCATTGTAATGGTGGCTTTCTTAGCTTGTGCATCAAGAGGTCTTATTCAATGGAGTGTGGCTACCTTCATCTCCTCTTGGCACCTTTGGCTTGTGGCTTGGACTATCTTGGAATCAATTTGACATTATAATAGTAGTTTAAAGAAGCTTTTTGGAACTAATCTTTGATTATAACTTTGCACTAATTAAGATTATAAATGATTTTGTGAGTCCTCCTACTTATAGATTTTTAGATTTGATTATAATCAACCTCAACCATCCATCTCAAGATTGAGATGTGTGGTTTAGGATTTAATCAATTTTTGGAGTTAAGTTTGTAATTATACTCATCATGGCATTGGAAGAAGGGATAATTAAGAGGCATGAAGGGCATCATGGAAGACATTAATGAGGAATGGAAAATATGAATCATGATATTTATGGCATTTATGGCCTAGGGATATCTTCCCAAGAAATGAGGTCACTTAATGATGCAGATATTCAATATTCATTTTCAAAAATAAGTATTCAACAAGTTTCCATGGAATTATTTATTAGGCCTTGATTTGGGTTAATTAGCTCTTAATCATGATTAAGCACTTTATGCATATATTACCCAAATTGATCGTAATGCCTTGTTATTGGTCCTAAATTTGACTATATTAGAATTAGAAGGAACTTTTAAATGTGTTAGATGCATATTCCCATTTAGGATGTTACCAAAAACAAATAACAAAAGCACAAGTCTTGTGCAAAATATTTGATAGTAAAGAGCATTCTAGAGCATGTGGGTGCAAAATTGGCATTTTAACTTGAAATAAACTAATTAAAGTTAGCTAGCCCATAAATTTCATTACCCTGTTTAGAGATACCCCAGCCAAAATCGGCAATTGAATGTATCAGTTTCACATCATTTTACATTTTTTAGTGTTTTTAGGCCAAATTGTGTGTTTTAGATAGAAACTAGCCAAAATCCTAGTTGGAGGTTATTGATGCCAATTTTAGGTGTCTACAATTTGGCCCTATTTGGGAATGTATTGAAAGTTATAAGCATAGTGATGTATTCTCAAAGAATGAAAAGGTCCTACATACCTAAAATTATAATGATGATAAACTAACTATATGATTCCCCCTCAAGGGAATGGTTAGCACAAGTGGCTTGGCAAACTGTCCCTCAAAAAGAAAGAAGTGAAATGAGGGGACCAAATAAAGGAAAGATGATGGAGTGAAAACATAATGATAGTGAAAAAGTACTCAAAATCATTGAGAATGCAAGTGGGACAATGTACAATGGTTTTCCCAAAGGTGGTTATAATAATTGTACCTTGGTAATGGTAACATAGTATGATAACATAATGATTTTCCCAAAGGTGGTTATAATCATCGATAAGATGGAGCTACCCTAGCTAGGATAGATAAACAAATAATAACATGCCCTTGTATGGGTAGAAAAAGTAAAGTGGTGAAAACATAATGATTTTTCCATAGACAGTTATAATCATTGAGAAATGTAGGTGGGATGGTGTGCAATGATTTACCCATAAGAAGTTATAATCATTGGACCTTGATTATATAAAAAATGATAAAATTGTCTAAGTTTGATAATAACTTAAGAGGGTAATGATGAATTGGAATAACCTACCAGTAGGGAGATGTTCATCTGAACTAATAAAGGTTAAAATTCTTTTGTAGTTAATTAATCTATTTAGGATATGATTGGGAGTGAAATCGAGATGTTAGTGCTAAAGAGATGCCACCATTGTTGAATAGAATTATTGAAGCTAAGGTTTGTTGTAGCATGTGATGGTAGGATTTATGATAGAACACCATAAAGAATTAGCCAAAATATGTATAAGGGTTGACTCCCATAATCTAATACTCAAATAGAAAATAATGCACCAATGATAGAAACCATGATGACAATGTAAACATATGAATATGGATGGATTCAAGTGTAAGTGTGGAAAAGGAATCACCCAATGATCAAACATAAGCTAAATCAAGGCAGCAGGGTTGAAAACCAAAAAATAGGTAGACAAACAAACAAAATAAGCAAAAACAAACAAACAAACAAACAAATAATACAATAAAAATCCTACAAACATTTCCCCTAGAAAACAGGTGAAAACTTAACAAATGAACTAAATGGGAGAATAGAAGAAAAGGAATGGGGTGGATTAGTTGTATCCATATGCACTAGACAAGTGGATGCTACCTACATAGTTCCATGGGTGAAATATCTAATAAAAAAATTTAGGCCAAGTGTAGTTCTCCCAAGGAATGGGAAGAATGTGATAATTGATAAAAAAAAATAGAACAGATGTGATATAAGAATAGGAATGGTCTTGAAAAATGACAAGTCGATGAGAGAAAAGGCCAAAAAGGATGGGGAGACTAAATGAGTAGTGATTTTCTCGTAACTTAGTAAGGGTTCCCAGAATCCTTAAGGCAAAAATGTGGTCAATATTTTTGTTCTTTTCTAACAAAATTTTGAAATTTTTTTGGAATTTTTTTGGAGTGTCACAACTCAATAGAGATTTATGATACATTAAATGGTTCAATCTAACAAAATGGTGAGAGTGTTCATACTTAGGTTGCTCTCAAAATAATGAGAGTGTTCAAACTTAGAATGCTCAAAAAATAGTGAAAGTGTTAGTAAAAGGGTGATTGAGCTGACCTTAATAGTTATTGAGCACTACCTACATAGTCCTAGAGTAAGACCTCAAGTCACTATAGTTCCACCCCTACAGTGGATGAATTTTACTAGTGCAACAACGAATTCAAAAAAAATAGGCATAGTTGGTAAAAAGACACAGTATGAAATAGGAAGTGGCAAGTTGGTACATCAAGGCTTAGTTTTGCCTCTAGTTTTCCCATAGGTGGTTATAACTACGACACAATGGCATAGATCAATGGTACTAATTTTGTTAAAGGTAGTTATAATTAGCAATAAGAGTGGTGGTAAGAAAGGACTAACAAATAAAGGATGCAACTACTAAACCTTCTATTACATTGTCCCAAAATATGATCTCTATTTGAAGTTCTTGAAACAATTGATGAATTGATTAGATACCTTGATGTTGAAACTATGTAATGAATGAAAAAAACCAAGGTCAAATGGGCTAGGCTTTAGAACATGCTAGGTTGATAGGTCAGAAATGGAAAGTGGATATGACAAAAAGGATAGATAAGAATGGTATGTGTACAAAGAGGAATAGTGACAAAAAGGCATAACTAAAATGGTCCTTATAGACAATACACCTTATAATTCAAGAATAGTACCATTTGAGATGAATCATATTCATTGGATCTATAAGTTCATCACCGTCTGGTGTGGTAAGCCTGCATACTCTTGATCCATAATCGATAGTGATGAAGAAAGGCCCTATCCAATTTGGTTTGAATTTGTCTTTATGTTTCTTGTCAGTCATGGTATTCTTTTGGTTTTATTTGAGAACAAGATCACCAAGTTCAAATGTTTGATACATTACATGATGATTATAGTGGCCTTTGAGTCAATTTCAGTATGCTTGAAGATTGTTGAGCATGGTTGTGCATTTCTCATCTAGTAGGTCCAACTCTTGTAGGTGAGCTACTTGATAGTCATGATCATCCAAGACATGCTTGAAAGAGATGCATAGTGAAGGCAATCAACCACCTCAATGGGAAAGATGGATTTAGTACCATAAATGAGTATAGGGTGGATCTTATGGGGGTATGATGATTGGTATGGTATGCAAAAATAGCAGGGAATATCTAGAGGTACCAATCATGACCGACATCATTGACAATATTTTTAAGAATGTTGACAATGGTTTTATTGGATGCCTTGGTTTGGCCATTACCTTGAGGGTAATATGTTGTAGAAAATTTTTAGGTGATGTTGTATTTAGTACATAACTAGTCTACACATTTGATCTTGAATGATCTTCCATTATCAAATATAATGTCAAAGGGAATACTATAGCGGTAGATGAGATGGTTGAAGATGAATTTGGAAATTCGCTTTCTAGTCATGTAAGTGAGGGGTATAACTTCAACCCAATTAGTGAAATATTTAGTCGTGGTAAAGATATTTTTATGGCAATCAGATGAAGTGGGGTTAATCTTCTCAATGAGGTCAAGTCCCCATGTAGAAAATGGCCATGGCATCAACATCAGTTTTAAAGTTTTTACTGGGGCATGAATTAAATTAGCATGCCATTGACATTTGTCACATTTCTTTACATATGCAGTGGCATCTATGCCCATTGTGGGCCAATAATAACTAGTACACAAGCCATTTTTGGATAGGACTACACCATTATAATGGGATCCACATACTCCTTTGTGAATTTCTCTTAACACTAATATAGACTCTATCAAAGTTAAAAAATGAAGCAGAGTTCCATCAAAACTATGATAATAAATGGTGGATCCAAGTAAATTATAATGAGTGGAATGATGAATAGAGTATTTGGTTTGTTTTTGATATAGGTCAGGTGGAAAAATTTGGTCATAAAGGTAATTGTAAGGTCTGAGTACCAGATAGAATTAGGACCAACAATATCACAAATCATGGCAATGGTTGAAGGTTTATGAGCTGGTGTTGACAAATTATTGATCAGGAATTGATACTCTCTAGCTTTATCTATTTTTCAAATCAAAGAACCAATAGCAGCCATGGCATCTATAGTTTTGTTACTATCCCTTGATATATGCTCAAATTGAATGATGGCAATTTGCTTTGTAAGAGTTTCAACCATGGCTTTTGTATGGAACCAACTTGTCATCTTTGGTCTGAAAATGATATATGACATGATTGATGATTAACTAAGAATCACCATAAAATTGAAGATGAGATATATTCTAATGCACTACTTGTCAAATTCCTACAATAAGTGCTTCATACTCAGCCATGTCATTTGTACAAATAAATTTGTTTCTAAATGATTTAGGGATTAGATCCCCTTATGGTGTAATGAAAAATAGGCTTGCCCTCGATCCATTCATAGTGAATGATCTATAAAAATATAGCTTCTAGGGCTACTCCTCAAGGGGTGTATTAATAATGTTCATGATGGATTCATCAAGAAAGGGAAAATTGAGTGGTTGTGTGTCTATGAGAGGTGCTTCAGCAAGTTGATCTTTAAGAACTTGTCCTTTGATTACTTTTTTATTGACATAATATATGTCAAAATCACTAAGAATCATGATCCATTTAGCCATTCTACCTTTCAAAGCTATTTTAGATAGTAGATACTTGAGTGGATCTACTTTTGAAATGACCATGGTTTTATTATTCAACATGTAAGGATGTAGTTTCTATGCTACAAAAACCATGGCTAGATAAGCTTTTTCAATAGGTGAATATTTATGTTCATATGTAACCAAGGTATGACTTAGGTAGAAAATAACATGCTCCTTTACATTGTCATTATGTTGAGCCAAGAGTTCCCCGAGAGCATAATCGATAGCTGATAGGTATAACAAGAATGGCTTTCCTAGCATAGGAGGTAATAAAATAGGTAGATTAACAAGATAGTCCTTGAGTTGTTGAAAATTTGTTTGGTAGTGATCATCCCAATGAAATATATCTCCTTTATTCAAAATATGTGTAAATGGATGGTGCTTGTTTGACAAATGAGAGATGAAGCATCAGATGGACTAGATCTTACCCTACAAACTATGAATTTTCTTCAAATTGGTTGGTGGTGGCATTTTAGTTATAGCATGTACTTTAGTTGGATCAACTTCAATACCTATATGAGACATGATGAAGCCTAGTAATTTTCTTGAAGTTATAAAAAACATACATTTTTTTGGATTTAGTCTAACTTTGTAGTCTCATATTCTTTCAAATATCTTACACAACATTATTGGATGGTTAGCTCTGGTCTTGGATTTTCCTAATATGTCATCGACATAGTTTTCAACAATATTGTGCATCATATCATGGAATATGAGAGTCATGTATCTTTGATATTTATCTCCGATATTATTTAGGCCAAATGGCATAGATTGATAATAAAATGTTCCCCATGGAGAGGTGAACACTATTTTATGATGATCTTTTGGTGCTATTATGATCTGATTATATCTTGAAAAGCCATCCATGAGTGAAATCATTTCATAACTTATCATGGAGTCAAAAATCATGTCGATATTAGGTAATGGAATATCATCTTTAGGACAAGCTTTGTTGATGTCCTAAAAATTAGTACAAATTTTGATTCCTTCAAGATTTTTGCTAATAGGTACAACATTAAAGATCCATTTAGAGTAGTCAATGGATCAGACACAACCTGATTCTAAGAGTTTTTCCAACTCTTCTTTAATAAGATAGTAATGTGAGGATTCATCTTATAGATATTTTATTTTACCATTTTGGCATCAAGATTAACCACAAGGTGGTGTCTAACCAAGGTGGGGTTTAATCCTATCATGTCAAAATAGGCCCAAGAAAATATATCCATAAATTATGTCAACAGAGTTGTAAAGATGTTGCATTCCTCCTTAGTGAGAGATACTCCTAATTTTATAAATTTTAGGTCTGATGGAGTCCCAATGTTTACCTATATTTTATCTTCAACTAGAAGGGTAAAACTATCTTCTAGGATAGTAGGCAGTGGCTTAAACTATTGGACTATGTCAAGGTCCTTTGTTAGGACTTGCTCTACAACCTCTCCTAGGCATGATGACTCTAAATATCCTAATGGGAGATTTGGACATGTAACAAAAATAGTTAGAAATTCTTGGAAAATTTGATCAAATACTTGTTGTTTCTCAAAATTGAACTTAGATCCATAGGCAAGTTCACGTTGGTAGTCTTTTGGTCTAAATTTGAAGAAGAATGAACACCCCCATCTAATGGCACTTGAAATAGGTTTTCACCACTAGAATTGCCTTTATCTTTAATTTTTCTTTGGTCAAAAATCTTCTCAAAGAGGTTTTCACTTTGGGACCTCAATGTTTCATTTTTTTGCTTTTGGCTAAGGGTGTTCACTCACTCTCTAAAATAGGCTAAAAGATCTAATGTGATTGACAATCCTGATTTGTGATCTCCCAAAAGAACATTGTCTCTAAGGCCTAAGTAATCATAGAATGTCTCATCATTATAGAACTCATCAATTGGTAGACTAGATTCTTGTTGGTCCCAATCTATTAGTTGGGGATAATATAATGGCAATGGATTGAAATGAATGGCTTAGGTAAGGGTACAAATGACATTGTTATCAAACAGGTTGGTTTTAACTAGTTTAGCAAAGACAAATGATTAGACTCTACTTCATTATCAGAATCATAATCACTATTCATTGGTGATGGAGTTTGAATAAAATATGTGTGTTCACCCCTAAATGGTTTAAATCCAAGTCCATAAGGTCTTTCATACTTAGTCATAGAAATCAGCTTGATGGTTCCTCGTTCATTTGATCTGAGGCCTCTTCCTTCATAATTGTGATGCTTCATGATCCTATTGGGAATAGGATACTTTGAATTTTTATAACAATCAGCTTTTTCATCATTTTATAACCATGATTTATTCCCTTCAAGAGGGTTAAGTCCTAGGTCAAATGCTGGTACAAAGGTGATAGGTCCCTTATCTTTGTTCTTTTATTGCTAGTGCATATGTGGAATGAAGTTAGGTCACCCAAAGGATTTTAGATTCTAAGAAATATTGGAGATGTGAAATGTGTCATGGGTCACATATTATCTTGGTCCGTTATTAGAAATGGTAAAAATATTGGAAGCTTCAGGAGGTGGTATGTGGGAAAGGGAATCCAAGGTATTAGGATCTATGCAATTATCTGATGAAAGATCAATAAATATAGTTTTTCCTTTATCCTACTTGGAACTATGATTCATACCATACTAATAATTATAGCTTTGAAATTCATCCTCAAGATGCTTGCAGTGTTCATATGTGTGTAAATCTCTTAGAATATTCACTTCCATCCCTAAGTGGGAAAAATTGATACATTGGTGTAGTTTTGATGGGACTGCATGAATCTCATGTAACCAAGGTCTACCTAGAAACATGTTGTATGATAACTCAAGGTCAAACACATGGTAAAGTGTATCATGGGTCAAAGGCCCAATGATAACTAGTAAACTAATGGTGCCCTATGATTCTCTTTTTTGATTATCATAAGCTTTGATAGTTATTATTTTTGGTTGGAGATCTATCATCATGTACCCAAGAAGCTTGATGAGCTTGAGGGATACTATGTTGAGGCCAAATCCATTGTCGATAAGGACACATTTCATTTTATGCCATCTAATACAAAATTCTATGTATAATGGGTTATTATGGAGTGGGCCAAGGGAAGACATATCACTTTGGTTGAATGTGAATTGTTGGGCTAGAGCTAGGTGTCCAATCAAAGATTGAAAGTTATCAGGGGATATGTTACTAGCAATAGTGTATTGGGTCAAAAACTCATTCAAGATGTTTTTATGGATTATTGATGTCTATAAAAAATCTAAAATAGAAATTTATGCCAGTGTCTTGAAATTGGTCCACAATATATAACTTATTGTCTTGATCAGGGGTGAATGGTTTATTCCAAGGCTGAATAGTTGGTTAGATGATAGGCAAAGTGGCAGATGGTTATGGGTCTGGGATGGTAATCTTCAACCTCTAAGTTTTGATTACACAAATGAGATTAAATACTAGACAATTATTACTAATTGATGTTGAAAATGGTGTGGGACTAGACATGACAAGTCTCAATTGTTGATGCACTTGTATGTGGTCACATGGCAAGGTGAGTTGTCACCATAAGATTTAAAAGGGGAAGTCTTAGTTTTGTAGTTTACCCATATACACTCCCAAGTTAAAGAAGGATTATCCATGTGATTTGGCTGAATATTATTGTTTAGAAATGGTCTAGGTTCATTAGTGCTTGGTCTAGGATTAATACAGATGGTATTAATGCTACCCCCTACAATATGACCTATAACCTTGTTGTAGTCATGTGCAACTGCATGGTAAGTTTATTGGTTGTTACAATTCTGAACTTAGTTTTGTCTATTAATTTATCATTGTTGATTCTGTTGCTATTTTTTTTATTCTATTGATTTGACCTTTGATTTTGATACTATTGATTTTGCTACTACACTGGTTATTATTGTTGTTGATTGTTATGTTGGGGAAAGGGGTTTTGATAGATCCCAAAAGTTTGATTTGAAGTGAAAGAACCATTATCCAATTTTATCTCTCCATTTTCCAACATATTTTCAATTAAATGATTGATTTGGACACATGTTCATAGATTATGCCCATTGACCTAATGATAGTCCTAAAATTCATTTTCACGGTACCGATCAGGGTAAGGAATGCCTTGTGGATAATGCTTTGGTATAGGCCAACTAATCAAATTAGTGGGAGTAATATTTAAAAATATATATTAAATAGGTTCTCTTAGGTCACTAAAGATATGATGTGAAGGCATAGTTCTCCTATGAGGAGGGGTTTGTAATGTTAAAGACTACTATATTTATTATGCAAGTCTTGGTTGTTGCACTTGAGACATTGGTTAGAGAGGTTGCTGGGTAGGGGTAAGATAAAAAGGTGGTGTAGATGATGTTTACAAAATTTGGACATGATGAGATTCAGTTACTCCATTTCACACAACATTCCTGTTTTAATTGAATTGTTTTGGTCTTTCATGATTATTGGCATGTGTTGGTTGTGATGTTTGTGCTTGATTAGGATTTTATTTTTGGTTGTTTCCCTAATTGGTATAATTAAGTTTGATGACTCCTTTATTAATGAATTCCCTCTTGATCAACAAACCTTTATCAATGATCTCTTTGAAAGTATGTGCACATTACAGTTTAGATGATAGGCTATCTCACTATACAAATTTTTAGTAAACATAGCAGCTAATTTTTTATCTGGTAAATTATGGGTGAAATGGTTTCAAGGGCTCTTCATCATTTTAAATAACTTTCAAAACTCTCCCTAGATTTTTTTTTTGCTTGTTTTAGGTCTACTAATGAAACCACATGCTTGAGATTGTAGGAAAAGTGTTACATAAATTTATCAAAAAGATCATCAAAGTCTATTACAAAATTCTTGGGAAACTTCAAAAACCACTGCAAGGCTTTCTAGCCAGGCTCCTTGGAAACAACAATAAAAGGTATATGTCACTCTATGACACTAGTTAACGTATGACAAAGAATTCAGTCAAATGAGCTTTATGGTCACCTTTCCCTTTATACTTATCAAATTTGGGTGGTTTGTATCTTGGAGGAAATGGTATCTTCAAATGTTCCATGTTGAATAGATAGGAACATATGTTAGGGTGTGGAGCTAAAAGCTTCAACTATTGCAGACACGAAGAAATACGAGGTTGCTGAAGATCCAGAAGTACCAACATTGGCAGCATGACCGATGTCAATCAGATGTACTACAGAAGGCAACCGGCATCGATAGGAAGTCAGCCCACATCGGTCAGCACCAGACAGATAGGGACCGATGTCGGTCGCCTGTGGCGGTTCTAGATCTATTGTTGACGAACAGTCAGTTAAGTGAAGTGAGTGTTTACATTTTTAGGGGCTAATTATAGTCATGAGCTGCGTGTCTAATTACTGTAATTAGAGTTCTATTTTTGTATGCATGGGATTCTATTTAAAGACCCATGAGGCATGTATTGTAAATCAAGCAAGCAAGTAAAGCATTGAAGCAAGGAGCAAGGTCAAGGAGATCTACAGGTGTAAGGTCAAGGAGATCAGTTGAAGCATTCAAGGAGGGGATAACAACTCAGGTTGTTGAGTTGGTTGTGTTGAGCAAGAGAGAGAGGGAAGAAGGTCTTGAGGTGTGGCAAGACTTTGAGGTGGAGGAAGAAGTGGCATCTTCCTTATTGTATTTTCTTCTAGTAGTATTTAATACAAGAGTGTGTATTGTCTCTCAAATTCTTTGCTGTCTCAAGTTTCTAGTTACTTAATCATTCTGGTATAATTCTGTGTTTAATTACTTATAAGAAAGTAATCAATTGTGCTTCCATTGGATAAGGGGTTCCTAACAGTTGGTATCAGAGCTATGGTTTGTAGGGAGCAGGTTATTGTTTGATTACAGGTCATTCATAGGGTTTCTGATTGAGTGGGAGTTCAGGAATGGTAGAAGAAAGTAAGCTACAAATGAAGAGGTTTAATGGCAAGAATTATCAACATTGGAGGATGCAGATAGAGGATTATCTGTATCAGAAGGATTTGTACTTACCATTGGGTGGGCTTGCATGCAAGCCCATAGATATGAAGGATGAAGAATAGAGTGTTCTTGATCGCAAGGCTCTAGGTTCCATAAGGTTGAGCCTTGCATCGTCTGTGATTTCCAACTTATCACAGTGCAAGACAATGGAAGAGTTGATAAAATCCTTGGTGAATTTATATGAAAAGCCCTCGACTTTTAATAAGGTATTTCTTATGAAGCAGCTATTTACTTTGCAAATGTAGGAATGTGGATCGGTACATACTCATCTTAGTGATTTCCATGGTTTGGTAAACCAGTTAGCTTCAGTCAATATTGTTTTTGATGATGAAGTAAAGGCTCTCTTAATTTTATGCTCTTTACTTGAAAGTTGGGATAGTTTGGTTATGGCAGTAAGTAATTCTGCATCTGCTTCTAAAATCTTAAAAGTTGATGATGTTGTGAGTGTGATCTTGAATGAAGAAATACGCAGGAGAAGCACAGGCGAATCATCAGGGAATGCTCTAAGTGCAGAAAGCAGGGGAAGGCAAAGGGAGAAGATAGAGCAAGGGAAATCAAGGTCAAAGGTGGGAAGGAGGTCTGAATCTAGAGGTGTTACCTACTGGTTTTGTGGAAAGAGAGGACACACAAAGAAGGAGTGTTGGTTGAGGGATAAAGAGAATCAACATGAAGGTAATGAAGAAGCAAAGGATGCAAATATTGTGGTACAAGACGCTCTCATACTTTCTTTGGATAGTCAGGTAGGATCTTGGGTTTTAGATTCTAGTTCTTCTTTTCATGCATCCCCAAACAAAGATTTGTTCCATGAGTATGAACAGGGAGACTTTGGAGTGCTTTATTTAGGGGATGGTACGCCTTGTCAAATTGTTGGCAAAGGGAAAGTGCAGCTGAGATTGTAGATGGAAAACACATGGGTGTTGAAGGAGGTCATGCATGTCTCAGTTTTGAAGTAGAGTTTGGTTTTTGTAGGAAGGTTGGGTGATGAGGGATGCACAATAACCCTCACAGCAGATTCTTAGAAGGTTACCAAGGGAGATCTTGTTTTAGCGAGAGGTAAGAAAGTAGGTACTCTTTATCTATCTACTTGTATTACTGATTCTACTTCTGACTTATCTACTTTAGCTGTAGATTCGAAGATGTGGCTTAATAGGCTTGGTCACATGAATAAGAAGGGAATGGATGTTCTTGATTGAAAAGGTATGTGTTTAGATTCAGAAAGCATAGATAGAGTTCATTGCAGGAAAAGGAAATTTGATGCTTTTGACAAGAATAGGGAAGCCATGGTGTTTATGGAGGAGATGAAGGATAGAGATCAGTTACAGGGGCTAAATGATTCTGAGCAGGGTAGTATGGATAGGGGCTTGATCCAAGATGAGCTCGCAGATGAAGATTTCATCACTTATAGGAACACACAGACACCGACGTCGGTCACTTGGAATTGACGTCAGTCAGGCAGATACCGACATCAGTCATGTGTAGACCAGTAGGGTCGATAGAGTCAGGTAGAGAGATCTGATGTCAGTCAGGCAAGAACCGACATCGACAGAGGGGACACCAGTGTTATCTAGGGAAATGATGTTGGCAGTCAGAGTCAGTGCAGGGAACCAACATCGGTCAGGAGCAGATTGGGAGATGGCTGAGATCGGTCACTGGAACAGATGTTGGGCAGACAACAAGCTGTTAAGGAGTCTCAAATGCCCATTGGAGGTCAGAAAGGGTAAGTGAACCTCATATTCATTGTTCACCTTCTTTATATTGCTTACTGAAGGTCAAGAACTAGGAAGATGTGAAGAAGCAATGCAGGTAGAATCCAGAAACAGTGGGAGCTTGGTATGGATGAGGAGTGTGAGTCCTTGGAGAAGAACCAAACAGTTATTTGTTGGTGGAGTTGTCAGTTAGAAGAAAGCACTGGATGAGGGATGGATTCCCATGTTAGATAAGAGAGTGGAAGGACACGTGAGACAGAAGGCTATGGTATATGGTCTTGATTAGGCTGTAGGACAATAGAGGTTTGACCATTGTATTTATCTTTACCAGGTTGGATAATATTAGCTACATTATCCTGTTACTATATTGTGTTGCTTGTTGTAGGGTTACATATACAGGGAGTTTTCTGAGCTAAGGGTAAAGTTGGTTCAGAAGTATGTCATGAAGAATTTGGGAGTAGCAAAATTCTTTTGGCATAAGTGACAGGTATAGCATCACAGGTTTTATGGTGGTTGGTCTTCAAGAGTGACTTTGAAGAGGGATACAGAGCCAAGGGAACAAAGTAGATGGTGTACAGGTATAGGTACAATTGCATCTATTTATCTCCAAGTGGGAGATTGTTAGGGTGTGGAGCTAAAAGCTTCAACTATTGTAGACATGAAGAAACAAGAGGTTGCTGAAGATCCAAAAGTACTGGCATCACCAGCATGACAAATGTCGATCAAATGTAGTACAGAAGGCAACCAACATCGGTAGGAATTCAGTCAACGTCGGTCAGCACCAGACAGACAGGGACCGACGTCGGTCACCTGTGGCAGTTCCAGAACTGCTGTTGATAAATAGTTAGTTAAGTGAAGTGAGTGTTTGCATGTTTAGGGGCCAATTATAGTCACGAGATGCGTGTCTAATTATTTTAATTAGAGTTCTATTTTTTTATGCATGGGATTCTATTTAAAGACCCATGAGGCATGTATTTTAAATCAAGCAAGCAAGTAAAGCATTGAAGCAAGGAGCAAGGTCAAGGAGATCTACAGGTGTAAGGTCAAGGAGATCAGCTGAAGCATTCAAGGAGGGGATAAAAACTTAGGTTGTTGAGTTTGTTGTGTTGAGCAAGAGAGAGAGGGAAGAAGGTCTTGAGGTGTGGCAAGCCTTTGAGGTGGAGGAAGAAGTGGCATCTTCCTTATTGTATTTTATTCTAGTAGTATTTAATACAAGAGTGTGTATTGTCTCTCAAATTTTTCGCTGTCTCATGTTTCTAGTTACTTAATCATTCCGGTATAATTCTGTGTTTAATTTCTTATAAAAAAGTAATCAATTGTGCTTCCGTTGGATAAGGGGTTCCTAACAACATAGCCATCTAATTTGAACTTCTTAGTTTGCTTCCTCACCTAAATGGCAAAAATCACATCCTTCATCTGTTCTAATTCTTGGGAATAGAAACTAGAAGGGATATTGGTTTAGATAGATTTTTGGGAGGTCACAAATGGGACACTTCGGCCAGGGTATGATGGAGACACCTATTGGGGTACATTGGCTTGGTTGGGGAATGGACCAAGAATATGCATATGTGGATTGGGATTTACTTGAAATTGCACATTTGGCTATGTGTTATTCTATTTTGGGTTGATGATAAAGGTCTAACTTAGAGGATTTTGTGGTTAGGATGAAAGGATATAACTATATTGCGCCTACTATGGTTAAAAAGGGGCATGTTTCCAAGTAATCGAACCTTATTGTTGAGTGGGAACTTGTGAACCAAGACCCTATATTTAGATTTATGTCACATTTTAAACCAATGGTTGTTTAGTAGGTACTTGAGAAACATGGGGACTTCTTTATTGCATAAATCCTTATGAAGAATTGAAATCATGTTGTAGATGTAACATCTATCATTGTCCAATATTTTCACATTGTTAGCTAGTCATTACTTGGTTTTAGACTGGCATATTATTTTATGGTTGAAAGGGTATGTTTGTCATTAATTGGTTAGGTGGAATATTAGTTGCCCCTGGTTGAGGTGGAAATGTACTCATCCTTTTATGAATTGATACACTAGACTGTGTCTACTATTGTGGAGTACCACTCACTACTTGTTAAGGAGGAGTAGGATTCATCATATTCTATCATAGAGGTGTAACATTAACTGTCATTTGATTATCTAGTCTTGTAGGTTGTGAACTTGAGGAAATGGATGGAGAGGCTATGGTACAAAAAATCCTATTCCTTGGTATGATGATATACTCATGAGATTAACTATAGGCACACATTTTTGGCTAGGTTTTTTTATGTTAGTTGTTAGTGTAGGTTTTTATTTTTTGCTATTATTTAATTATGGAAATTATATATTTGTGAATACATGGAGTTTTCTTACATTCGTGGGCTAGGCTAGATTATGTGGAGATGTGTGTCATAGATGTGTCATAGGTGTCATAAAAATGTCATAAGTAACTCCTTTGACTAGCTATTCTGGGTATGGGAGTTACTTCTCTATTCTTAGCACCCTGTCACCACCTTTTATGGATGAGTTACAGTCTATTCTTGGGGTGCTTTGACCACATTTTGTGGAGGAGTTACATGATTTCCTATATGCATTCTTCACTTTGGACATCTTACATTAATGGTATATTGGCTTTTCTCTAAATTGTCTATGCAATTGTCTCTTGTTTGATTTCATTTACTTTAGCATTTTGTAGTATTCACTTGCTTCATTTCATGCAACCATGACTCATGCATCCTCATTATTCATACCTTGGAAAATCCTCTAATATGGTATCAAAGCCACCTCGATAACTGGTTGTCTATTTTGCTATTGCTTTCATTGAAATCTAGAACTTTGTTAAGGCATTATTTTTGTGAAATTTTAAAATTTATGGGAGATATTGCTAGTTCTCTGTGCTATTGTTCCTTCCATGGCTTGTTTGGTCTCTCCATATACATGCAAGCCTATGATGGCATCATTTCCTAGATCTGTGTGATCCAGATCTGCTCCAGGGCTATTTTCCACCACAATTGGCGTTGGAAGTGGTTGTTGAAGGATCTCCATTGGAGGAGGTAAACCTGCATTGGACTATTTTTTTCTCCATTTCAAATCTAAAGGCATTGACTTATACATTGAATTTTTACTTTAGAATCATTTATTTGATAGAGGCATTGCAATTTTGGAATCTTGACACTCTCAAAATAAGATATGCCTATTCCCTATCATTATTTCCATCATCGTGTGGAGATCTGCTAAAAGCATTATGTGATCTTGGCATTGGAAAGAGAATCTAAGCCTACAAAACAATTTGTTCCAGTTGCATAGATTTCTCATGTGATTGGTTGTAGGAATTTCTATCAGAACTGCTATTTTTTTGAAAATGGCACACTTTTTCCCTTTGGTGCCTCATGTGGGCCCTCAACAGGCAGTTTGATTGGTAAAATCTGCCTTTGTCTAATTTTCTCATAATTATTCTGATCTTGTATTCATAAATCAGCCATTTTATTTTTTGAATTAAAGTCAAACTAGAAAATTAGCATTTAAAAAAAAAGCAGTTTAAAGGTTTTAAAAACTTGTATCTTCGACCTATAAAGACGAAGGGTGAGGTCCGGGTTAGCAGGAGGCCAATTCCCCCTCACAAATGCCTCTTTTGGATTTCTCACTCCGTGCCAAGTCCAACGAGTGGTTGGAAGGCCACTTTCTCTCTCAAAACAGGCATTTTTTAATTGTTTTAGTGCTTTTTTTGCAAAATTACTAGTTTACGAGAAATTAAAACTTTAAAATCTTGCAAACGGTAGCTCAGATTTGAGTGCCATCTTATGAAAAAGTGCTTAGTTATTAATTTTCCACAACTTAGGATAGATAATTATCAAAAATGCACTACTTTATAAAGTGCCAAAAATTTGGGTCTCTTGGGATGCATTTTCAACTAAGTTCGACGTCTTGTTTGCTTAAAGTCTTGCACTGATTGCTCTAAAATGCATTCTCGACTGAGCCCGATGTCTTTTGAGTGTGAACTTGCATATTTTTGGGGCTCAACATTTTGGGGGGGTGTGATTTCTTTTCAGCACTTGCAATCTTTGCTTTCATTCTCCTTTCTGCATAATTTCACAACTTGCAATCAACACAACTTCACATAAATTTAGCTTAAAATGGATTCTTTTCAACTTAAACCCATAACACCCTTCAACTATCATGAATTAAAGGTTAAAATGTCAATCATTCTTAGAAATAAATGGTTGTATATGATCACCATGGGTACTGAAGTAGAACCCAGCACTGATGTTGAAAAGGTCAAATGGTACAACCATAGTGATGGAGCCTATATATTACTGAGTTTGTCTGTGTCTCCAGAACTTCTCTTCCATTTATAAAATACCAAGACTCCCAAAGACATATGGGACACCTTATAAGTATTATTTGGGAAACTTGATGAGATGAGAGGTCATGAGCTCAAAAATGAACTCATAAGTCTAAGTCCTAGCAACTTTGACACCCTACAGGACTTCTTCACTAAGTTTAAGGCCCTTATATTGAAATTGAAAGAATTCAAGATAGAGAAGAAAGATGACCAACTCATCCTTTCTACTCTCACAAAGTTAGGTCTAAGCTATTCAGTCTTTGTCTCCACTTTCCATGCCACAAAAAGTGCCCTTGGCGCTACATGGAAAATGCCTTCTTTGGATTCATTCATTGCCGACTTGACTATGGAGCAAGATAAGCTAATTCAAAAGGGCACAATGAAGTCTACTAAACCCTAAGCTTTGATATCTAGAAATGGTAAGGATAAGATTTCAACAAAGGAAAAGAAGAAAAAGAACAAGGACCAGGAGAAGAAGAAAGAAAACAACAATCTTGCCAAAAATAACATCGAGTCTTCCTCTTCCATGCTAAACCTAAGAAGGAAAAGGTTAAGTGTTCCTATTGTAAAAAGATAGGTCATGATGAACACATGCATGAAGAAATAAATAGATCACCTAACTCATCTTCTAGAGAAGCACAACATAGGTGTTCCTGAGTCCATCAAGCAGAATTCATCTACCCAAGATTCTAGCAAGGCAAAAGGCAAGGGTAAGGAGAAAGAAAAGGGCAAGGCCCTTGTAGCAATTTTAGCTTCTACAACATCATGGGTCATTGATTTGGGTGCTTCTCACCACATGGGCTCTTCACTATTTGAGTTTTCATCTTTAGAGCCCTGTAGCATGAATTTAATTAGTTGGGGTGGTGACACATTAGTTTCTATTGTAGGGAGAGGGTCAGTTGAAATGGAAGGAGGAACATTCAATAATGTTCTATGTGTTCCTTCTCTTTCAACCAATCTCCTATCAATGTACCAAATCACTCACATTGGTCGGGGCACAAGAGTTGAGTTTTCACCAGAGTCAGTGGCTATTAGGGAGTTGCATAGTGATACTACAGTGGCAGTGGGTAGGGCAAATCACTAAGCAAGGCTATACACCTCACATTTTGCACTTGATTATTCTCCAATAGCATTGCTGACTCATTTATATGGAGTTATAAAATTATGGCATAAGTGGTTTGGCCACCTTAACTACCGCTACCTTGAGCAACTTTGTAAACATGACATGGCATTGGCTTGCTTCGTGTCCATTTCTCAAAAGGACTTTGCGAGGGGTGCTCCCTTGAGAAGCATCTTGAAGAAAATTTTGACAAATGCAAAGCTTGGAGGGCTTCACAAACTTTGGAGTTAGTCCACAGTGATGTATCGGGACCTTTCCCAAACCATCTTTCACAAGGGCCAAGTACATTCTCACTTTCATTGATGATTTCTCTAGGTACACTTGGATATATTTTCTCAAACAAAAGTCTAAATTGTTCTAAAATTTTCTAGACTTCAAGGCTCTTGTTGAGAAACAAAGTGAGAAATCCATCAAGGTTATTCAAACTAATAATTGAGGAGAGTATGTCAGCAATAGGTTTGAGCAGTTTTGCATCATAGAGGGGATTGATTTACAACGCATAGTCACTTATAGTCCTTCACAGAATAGGGTTGCAAAATGCAAAAGTAGGTTCTTGAAAGAGATGGGTAGTTGTATGATTCACTCCAAATCCTTAGCACCACAGTACTGGGCCGAAGCCATCAATTGTTCTTGCTACATTCAAAATAGGGTTCTTCACAAAGCTTTAAAAGGGATAATACCCTTTGAAGCTTGGCATAAAAGGAAACCTGATGTTGAGCACCTTAGGTTTTTTGAATCCCCAACCATGGCCCACATACTGAAGAAGAAATGCAAAGCTATGGAACGTCAGTCTAAGCCTTACATCTTTGTAGGATATTTGGATGGTGTTAAGGGGTATCACCTTCTAGATCTGACCACTCATGAGTTGTTCATTGAGAGAAGTGTCCACTTTTAGGAGAGTCTTAGAGACTCAACACTTGGAACTTCTCTCTCATCAGATTTACTTCTTCATGATGATTCCTCAGATTTAGATCAACCACTGTAGGTTCCTCAGCCAAAGACATCTTCTTCTTCTTTGAGTTTAGACAGTGAGGATAGTGATGTAGAGTAATCCACCTCTAGTCAGTCAGAGGATGATGAGTTAGCACTTGACTTGCCCACTTCTGGGCCACTTTGGGCTAGATAGACACTTGAGAGTGCTGGCACTTGGGTAGGAGATCCTGTAGATGATAGACATATTAGGGGGATTTTCAGAGAGATCCACATGCCTTCTTTGCCTCATTTTCAGATCCACAGACTTTTTGACAAACATTAGGAGTACCTAAGTGGGATAGTGCTATGGAGGAAGAATATTCTTCCTTAATCAAAAATCACACTTGGGACTTGACTTCACTTCCTAAGGGAAGGAAGATGGTTCGATGTAGGTGGATATATCAGACCAAGTTTACAACAGATGGGTCAATTGATAAATATAAGGTGCGATTGGTTGC
The DNA here is from genome assembly GCA_037957365.1 of Torreya grandis. Classification (NCBI taxonomy): domain Eukaryota; kingdom Viridiplantae; phylum Streptophyta; class Pinopsida; order Cupressales; family Taxaceae; genus Torreya; species Torreya grandis. The sequence goes on from JARHVA010000272.1 coordinate 3,031,740, forward strand.
CAAGGGTTTCTCATAGGTGGCATGCATTGACTACTCAGAGAACTTTGCACCCATTGCAAAGATGACTTCTATCTAACTCACCTTAGCTATTGCCATAGCACATGGTTGGGATGTGCACCAGCTGGATGTGAAGAGTGCCTTTCTTCACAGAGACCTAGAGGAGGAGATCTACATGGAGCAGCTACCAGGATTTGTTCAAGATTCTTCCTTAGTATGCAAACTTAGGAAATATATTTATGGCCTCAAATAGGCCCTTCAGGCTTGGTATGCCAAGATGGATTCCTTCCTTCTCATAGTGGGTTTCACTAGGTGCCATTCTGACCCCAATGTCTACTTCTTGTGATAGGATGATTCGCTCCTAATTTTGGTTCTATATGTTGATGAAATTTTAATCACCAGTTCTTCATCAGCTATTACAGTGGTGAAGGCATCTCTCCAGGATAGATTTGACATGATAGACTTGGGTTTGTTGCACTACTTGGCATCGAGATCTCATAGTTAGATTCAGGGATTTCTCTTACACAACCTAAGTATGCTCTTGATTTATTGTCTCAATTTCACATGGCTGATTACAAGCCATCTCTGACTCCCTTTCTATCAGGAGTCAAGCTTAAGGTTGACTATTCTTCACCATTAGTTGATGCCACTTGGTATCGACAACTTGTTGGCAGTCTCATCTACTTGACTCACACTAGGCCAAACATATCATATGTAGTGGTACTTGTCTCTAGACTTATGTAGGAACCTCATGAGCTGCATTGGAAAGCAGCTAAGAAGATTTTGCATTACATACAAGGTTCACATAGATATGGGATTCATTACAAATTTGGCATAGAGGTTGACTTGGTTGGATATACAAATTCAGACTGGGCTGGCAATTCACAAACTTGCAAGTCCACTTCTGGTTACATTTTCTCTCTAGGTTTTGGTCCTATTAGTTGGTCTAACAAGAAGTAAAATGCTATTTCTATATCATCCATAGAGGCAGAGTACAGGGGAGCTATTAATGCAGTTACTGAGGCTATTTAGCTTCAAGGGACTCTTTATGAGTTTGGCATTCCTATTAGGAATCCCACCATCATTTATTGTGACAACTAGAGTACCATTCAAATTTGCAAGAATCTAGTTCAACACTAGTAGACCAAGCACATAGAGATTAACATGCATTTCATTTGGGAGTTTATTCATAGTTAGGTCATTGACTTAATATTTTGCTAGTATTTGGAGCAGGTTGTAGACATCTTCACCAAACCATTCACCAAGAGCAAGTTCATTCATCTATGAGCTCTTCTTGGGGTGCGGTCTACATCTGCAACAACATCATCTTCAGGGGGCCTTCTAGCCTTCTCATTTATTTATGTCTCTCTTTTGGGGGGCAATTTTTTCCTACGGGTTTTCTCCTTTTTTCTATCTTATGGGAGATTGATTTTGTACATGGGTACCTCATCAAGCCTAGTTTCCAGACCCATTTTATATTTCCACATTGCCCACCTAAGCTATGATTATGGGGGGTGTTAGTGTAGGTTATTATTTTTCCCTATTATTTAATTAAGGAAATTATATATTTGTGTATACATGGAGTTTTCCTACATTCATGGGATAGGCTAGCTTATGTGGAGATGTGTGTCATAGATGTGTCATAGGTGTCATAAGAATGTTATAACTAACTTCTTTGACCAGCTATTTCAGGTATGGAAGTTACTTCTCTATTCTTAGCACCCTGTCACCACCTTTCATGGAGGAGTTATAGTCTATTCTTAGGGTGCTTTGACCACATTTTATGGAGGAGTTACTTATGTGCTCTCCTATATGTATTCTTCACTTTGGCCATCTTACATTAAGGTTATATTGGTTTTTCTCTAAATTGTCTATGCAATTGTCTCTTGTTTGATTTCATTTACTTTAGCATTTTGTGCTATTCACTTGCTTCATCCCGTGCAACCACAACTCATGCATCTTCGTTATTCAGACCTTGGTGAATCCTTTGATATTAATACCACTTTGATCAAGATTGGATGTTGATTAAACATTATCTACTATATTTGGCTCACTATTCAGTGTAAAATTTGGAGAAACTTATTCAATAACTGGCATATATATCAAGTTATCTATTAAAGTAGTTTGTAGTTTGTATTCAATATAGATTTAGGAGGTGGTATGTGGGAAAGGGAATCTAAGGTATTAAGATCTATGTAATTATCTAATGAAGGATCAATAAGTATAGCTTTTCCTTTATCCTGATTGGAACTGTGATTCATACCATACTGATAATTATAGCTTTAAAATTAATCCTCAAGATGCTTGCAGTGTTCATATGGGTGTAAATCTCCTAGAATATTCACTTCCATCCCTGAGTGGGAAAAAATGATACATTGGTACAGTTTTGATGGGACTGCATGAATCTCATGTAACCAAGGCCTACCTAGAAACATGTTATATGATAACTCAAGGTCAAACACATGGTAAAGTGTATCATGGGTCAAAGGCCCAATGATAACTAGTAAACTAATGGTGCCCTATGATTATCTTTCCTGATTATCATAAGCTTTGATAGTTATTTTGTTTAGTTGGAGATCTATCATCATGTACCTGAGAAACTTGATGAGCTTGAGGGATACTATGTTGAGGCTAAATCCATTGTTGATAATGATACGTTTCATTTTATGCCATCTAATACATACTTCTATGTATAATGGGTTATTATGGAGTGGGCCAAGGGAAGACATATCACTTTGGTTGAATGTGAATTGTTGGGCTAGATCTAGTTGTCCAATCAAAGATTGAAAGTTATCAGGGGATATGTTACTAGCAACAGCGGATTGGGTAATAAACTCATTCAATATGTTTTTATGGATTATTGATGTCTATAGCAAATCTAAAATAGAAATTTATGCTAGTGTCTTTTGAAATTGGTCCAAAATATCAAAATTATTGTCTTGATCAGGGGTGAATGGTTTATTCCAAGACTAAATAGTTGGTTAGATGATAGGCAATGTGGTAGATGGTTATGGGTCTAGGATGGTAATCTTCGACCTTTGAGTTGTGATTGCAAAATTGAGATTAAATACTAGACCATTATTAATAATTGATGTTGAAAATGGTGTGGGACCAGACATGGCAAGTCTCGATTGCCGATGCACTTATATGTGGTCATGTGGCAAGGATGAGTTGTCACTATAAGATCCAAAAGGGGAAGTCTTAGTTTTGTAGTTTACCCATATGCATTCTCAAGTTAAAGAAGGATTATCCATGTGATTTGGTTGAATATTATTGTTTAGAAATGGTCTAGGTTGATTAGTGCTTGGTCTAGAAATAATAGAGTTGGTATTAACGCTATCCCCTACAATATGACCTATAACGTTGTTGTAGTTATGTGCAACTACATGGTAAGTTTATTAGTTGTTACTATTCTGACCTTAGTTTTGTCTATTATTTTATCATTGTGGATTCTACTACAAATTTTGTTGATTCTATTGGTTTGACCTTTGATTTTGATACTATTGATTTTGTTACTACACTAGTTGTTGTTGTTGTTGATTGTTCTAATATTGTTGATTGTTATGTTGGGGAAAGGGGTTTTGATAGATCTAAAGAGTTTGATTGGAAGTGAAAGAACTATTATCCAATTTTATCTCCCCATTTTCCAACATATTTTCAATTAAATGCTTTATTTGGACACATCTTCATAGATTATGCCCATTGACCTGATGATAGTCGTAAAATTCATATTCACGGTACCAATCAGGGTAAGGAATGCCTTGTGGATAATGCTTTGGTATAGGCCAACTAATCAGATTAGTGGGAGTAAGATTTCAAAATATATATTCAATAGGTTCTCTTAGGTCACTAAAGATATGATGTGAAGGCATAGTTCTCCTAGGAGGAGTGGTTTGTAATGGTAAAGACTACTATATTTATTATGCAGGTCTTGGTTGTTGCACTTGAGACATTGGTTAGAGAGGTTGTTGGCTAGGGGTAAGCTAAAAAGGTAGTGTAGATGATGTTTACATAATTTGGACATGATGAGATTCAGTTACTCCATTTCACACAACATTCCTATTTCAATTGAATTGTTTTGGTCTTTCATGATTATTGGCATGTGGTGCTTGTGATGTTTGTGCTTGATTAAGATGTTATTTTTGGTTGTTTCCCTAATTGGTATAATTAAGTTTGATGACTCCTTTATTAATTAGTTCCCTCTTAATCAACAAACCTTTATCAATGATCTCTTTGAATGTATGTGCACATTACAGTTTAGATGATAGGCTATCTCACTATACAAATTTTTAGTAAACATAGTAGCTAATTATTTATCTGGTAAACTATGGGTAAAATGGTTTCAAGGGCTCTTCATCATTTTTAATAACTTTTAAAACTCTCCCTAGCTTTTTTTTTTGCTTGTGTTAAGGCTACTAATGAAATCTCATGCTCAAGATTTTAGGGAAAGTGCTACATAAATTTATCAAAAAGATCATCAAAGTCTATTACAAAATTCTTGGGAAACTTAAAAAACCACTCCAAGGCTTGTCTATCCAGGCTCCTTGGAAACAACAATAAAAGGTATATGTCACTATATGCCATTAGTTAACATATGACAAAGAATTCAGTCAAATGAGCTTTATGGTCACCTTTCCCTTTATACTTATCAAATTTGGGTGGTTTGCATCCTAGAGGAAATGGTATCTACAAATGCTCCATGTTGAATAGATAGGAACATACGTCATTCAATTTGAACATCTTAGTTTGCTTCCTCACTTGAATGGCAACAATCACATCCTTCATCTATTTTAATTCTTGGGATAGGAAATTGGAAGGGATATTGGTTTAGATAGATGGTTGGGAGTTCACAAGTGGGACACTTTGGCTAGGGTATGATGGAGACACCTATTGGGCTACATTGGCTTGGTTGGGGAATGGACCAAGAATGTTCATATGTGGATTGGGATTTACTTGAAATTACACATTTGGCTATGTGATATTATAGTTTGGGTTGATGATAAAGGTCTAACTTAGAGGATTTTGTGGTTAAGATGAAAGGATATAACTATATTGTGCCTACTATGGTTAAAAAGGGACATATCTCCAACTAATCAAATCTTATTTTTGAGTGGGAACTTGTGAACCAAGACCCTATATTTAGATTTATGTCATATTTTAAACCAATGGTTGTTTAGTAGGTACTTGAGAAACATGGGGACTTCTTTACTGCATGCATCCTTATGAAGAAGTGAAATCATGTTGTAGATTTATCATCTATCATTGACCAATATTTACACATTGTTGGCTAGTCATTACTTGGTTTTGGACTGGCATATTATTCTATGATTGAAAAGGTATGTTTGTCATTACTTGGTTAGGTGGAATATTAGTTGCCCCTAGTTGAGGTGGAAATGTACTCATCCTTTTTTTCATTGATACACTAGACTATGTCTACTATTGTGAAATACCACTCACTACTTGTTAAGGAGGATTAGGATTCATCGTATTCTATCATCGAGGTGTAACATTAACTATCATTTGATTATCTAGTCTTGTAGGTTGTAAAATTGAGGAAATGGCTAGAGAGGCTAGATTAAAAAAACTCCTATTCCTTGGTATGATAATATACTCATGGGATTAACTATAGGCACACATTTTTGGCTAGTTTTTTTATGTTAGTACCACTTTGATCAAGATTGGATGTTATTTGCACATTATCTACTACGTTTGGCTCACTATTCAGTGTAAAATTTGAAGACACTTATTCAATAACTGGCATATATATCAAGTTATCTATTAAAGTAGTTTGTAGTTTGTATTCAATATAGCTTCAAGAGGTGGTATGTGGGAAAGGGAATCTAAGGTATTAGGGTCTATGCAATTATCTAATGAAGGATCAATAAGTATAGCTTTTCCTTTATCCTGCTTGGAACTCTGATTAATACCATACTAAAAATTATAGCTTTGAAATTCATCCTCAAGATGCTTGCAGTGTTCATATGAGTGTAAATCTCCTAGAATATTCACTTCCATCCCTGAGTGGGAAAATTTGATACATTGGTGTAGTTTTGATGGGACTGCATGAATCTCATGTAACCAAGGCCTACTTAGAAACATGTTGTATGATAACTCAAGGTCAAACACATGGTAAAGTGTATCATGGGTCAAATGCCCAATGATAACTAGTAAACTAATGGTGCCCTATGATTCTCTTTCATGATTATCATAAGCTTTGATAGTTATTATTTTTGTTTGGAGATCTATCATCATGTACCCAAGAAACTTGAGCTTGAGGGATACTATGTTGAGGCCAAATCCATTGTCGATAAGGACACATTTCATTTTATGCCATCTAATATAAACTTCTATGTATAATGGGTTATTATGGAGTGGGCCAAGAAAAGACATATCACTTTGGTTGAATGTGAATTTTTTGGCTAGATCTTGGTGTCCAATCAAAGATTGAAAGTTATCAGGGGATATGTTACTAGCAATAGTGCATTGAGTCAAAAAATCATTCAAGATGTTTTTGTGGATTATTGATGTCTATAGTAAATCTAAAATATAAATTTATGCTAGTGTCATTTGAAATTGGTCCACAATATCAAACTTATTGTCTTGATCAGGGGTGAATGGTTTATTCCAAGGCTAAATAGTTGGTTAGATGATAGGCAAAGTGGCAGATGGTTATGGGTCTGGGATGGTAATCTTTGTCCTCTGAGTTGTGATTGCACAATCAAGATTAAACACTCGAAAACTATTACTAATTGATGTTGAAAATGGTGTGGGACCAGACATGACAAGTCTTGATTGCTGATGCACTTGTATGTGGTCACATGACAAGGATGAGTTGTCACTGTAAGATCCAAAAGGGGAAGTCTTAGTTTTGTAGTTTACCTATATGCACACCCAAGTTAAAGAAGGATTATCCATGTGATTTGGTTGAATATTATTTTTTAGAAATGGTTTAGGTTGATTAGTGCTTGGTATAGGATTAGTAGAGATGGTATAAATGGTACCCCCTACAATATGACCTATAACCTTGTTGTAGTCATGTGCAACTGCATGGTAAGCTTATTGGTTGTTACCATTATGACCTTAGTTTTGTTTATTATTTTATCATTATGGATTTTGATACTAATTTTGTTTATTCTATTGGTTTGACCTTTGATTCTGATATTATTGATTTTGCTACTACATTGGTTGTTGTTGTTGTTGTTGATTATTCTAATATTATTGTGATTTTTATGTTGGGGAAAGGGGTTTTGATAGATCCCAAGAGTTTGATTGGAAGTGAAAGAACCATTATCCAAATTTATCTCCCCATTTTCTAACATATTTTCAATTAAATGCTTGATTTAGACACATCTTCATAGATTATGCCCATTGACCTGATGATAGTCATAAAATTCATTTTCATGGTACCAATCAGGGTAAGGAATGCCTTGTGGATATGCTTTGGTATAGGCCAACTAATCAGATTATTTGGAGTAAGATTTCAAAATATATATTCAATAGGTTCTCTTAGGTCACTAAAGATATGATGTGAAGGCATAGTTCTCCTAAGAGGAGTGGTTTGTAATGGTAAAGACTACTATATTTATTATGCAAGTCTTGGTTGTTGCACTTGAGACATTGGTTAGAGAGGTTGCTGTAGGGGTAAGCTAAGAAGGTGGTGTAGATGATTTTTACACAATTTGGACATGATGAGATTCAATTACTCCATTTCACACAACATTCCTATTTCAATTGAATTGTTTTGGTCTTTCATTATTATTAGCCTATGCTGGTTGTGATGTTTGTGCTTGATTAGGATGTTATTGTTGGTTGTTTCCCTAATTGGTATAATTAAGTTTGATGACTCCTTTATTAGTGAGTTCCCTCTTGATCAACAAACCTTTACCAATGATCTATTTGAATGTATGTGCACATTATAGTTTAGATGATATGCTATCGCACTATAAATTTTTTTAGTAAACATAGCAGCTAATAGTTTATCTAGTAAACTATGGGTGAAATGGTTTCAAGGGCTCTTCATCATTTTAAATAACTTGTAAAACTCTCCCTAGATTTTTGTTTTGCTTGTGTTAGGTCTACTAATGAAATCTCATGCTCGAGATTGTAGGAAAAGTGTTACATAAATTTATCAAAAAGATCATCAAAGTATGTTAAAAAATTCTTGGGAAACTTTAAAAACCACTGCAAGGCTTGTCTAGCTAGGCTCCTTGGAAACAACAATAAAAGGTATATGTCATTATATGCCACTGGTTAACATATGACAAAGAATTCAGTCAAATGATTTTTATTGTCACCTTTCCCTTTATACTTATCAAAATTAGGTGGTTTGTATCCTAGAGGAAATGGTATCTGTAAATGCTCCATGTTGAATAGATAGGGACATATGTCATCCAATTTGAACTTCTTAGTTTGCTTCCTTGCCTGAATGGAAACAAACACATCCTTCATCTATTCTAATTCTTGGGATAGAAAAATGGAATTGATATTGGTTTAGATAGATGGTTGGGAGGTCACAAGTGGAACACTTTGGCCAGGGTATGATGGAGACACCTATTGGGGTACATTGGTTTGGTTGGGGAATGGAGCAAGAATATGCATATGTGGATTGGGATGCATTTTAAATTATGCATTTGCATATGTGATATTCTATTTTGGGTTGATGATAAAGGTATAACTTAGAGTATTTTATGGTTAGGATGAAAGGATATAACTATATTGTGCTTACTATGGTTAAAAAAGGGACATATTTCCAACTAATCGAACCTTATTGTTGAGTGGGAAATTGTGAACCAAGACCCTATATTTAGATTTATGACATATTTTAAACCAATGGTTGTTTAGTAGGTACTTGAGAAACATGGGGACTTCTTTATTGAATGAATCCTTACGAAGAAGTCAAATCATGTTGTAGATTTAACATCTATCATTGACCTATATTTGCACATTGCTGGCTAGTCATTACTTGGTTTTGGACTGGCATATTATTCTATGGTTGAAAAGGTATGATTATCATTACTTGGTTAGGTGGAATATTAGTTTCCCTTGGTTGAGGTGGAAATGTACTCATCCTTTTTTGCATTGATACACTAGAATGTGTCTAATATTGCAGAATACCACTCACTACTTGTTAAGGAGGATTAGGATTCATCATATTCTATCATTGAGGCATAACATTAACTATCGTTTGATTATCTAGTCTTGTAGGTTGTAAACTTGAGGAAATGGCTAGAGAGGCTAGGGTACAAAAACTCTTATTCCTTGGTATGCTGATATACTCATGGGATTAACTATATGCACACATTGTTGGCTAGTTTTTTTATGTTAGTGCCACTTTGATTGAGATTGGTTGTTATTTGCACATTATCTACTACATTTGGCTCACTATTCAGTGTAAAATTTGAAGACACTTATTTAATAAATGGCATATATATCAAGTTATCTATTAAAGCAGTTTGTATAAATGGGTTAGAACTTAGATTCTTTTTTCCAATTAATTCCATCAACACCCCTTTTGAAGGAACTAGGTCAATGAGAGCCTTACTTACCATGTTCATCTAATTGAAATTGTGTGATAAATTTAGGTAGGTTTGGTATGCTACTTACATTTAGTAAAAGTGATCTTTCATGATGTTTTTACTTGGATTGGATATATTGGGGTCTTGGTATGTTTTTTGGAGTAAAGCCATAGGATTGCTAAAAGAATCCTATTGATTGTAAATGATATTGTGGGTCACTCTTACTAGACTTTGTAGATTTTCATGGGGGAATTTTTCAATAAACTTAGCCCCTACCTCTATTTCCCTAACCAAAATCTTGTCTTTGTTCTCTAATAAATGTCACTCAAACAAAAATGGATCATATGTGGAAGCTAAATTAGTAGAATATGGATGTTGAAGTACTAGCTCGTCCACCATGGGTATTATAGCTAAGTATTTCATAGTTTGTTCTTAGTCCTATTCTATGTAAGGTGGTGTATTAACCAAATAGTTAGCCAATGTATCTTGGGTTTGTGCCCTTGATTGAGTATTATAATAAGGATAATAGTCCATCTCATAAGTAATGTTATCCACATAGGGGTCTTGCACCATTTATTCCTACATAACTACATTACTAATCCCTTGATTGTACATGAGTCCACTATGAGTGTAGGAATACATGTTGGGATCCATAGTCAATGCTTGGTGATAAGCTGTCAAAGAGTTCTACAAACTCTAAAAAGAATAGAATCTAAAAAAAATGATGCCTTTAACTTGATCTAAATTTATCAAAAGGATCAAAAGGTTATGCAAAGATTTATGAGGAAACAAGCTAGTGTAAACTATCTAACATTTCACCGTTTACACAAAGATGAGCAAGTAAATGGACCAAAAAATTGAAATGCCAAAATCTAAGGTCAAAGTGTTTCAATATAGTATAATCTAGGAAATTAAAATTTTATAGGTCTTTTGGTCAAACATGGCATCAAAATCTAGGCTCAAACAAGGCATGTACTAGGACTCTTGGCCAAATGGCATCAAAAGCTAGATTTTGAAAATAGACGAAAGTTTTAATCTAACAGATTTGAAACACTTCTAACAAACACTAGGCATTTGATTCTTGGACATGAACTTTGTAAACTAGGTATAAGGCATGAAACAAAAGGAACTTTATCAATATTTTATTTTCTTATAAATAATGGTATAAAACTTGGTTCTTTTTGTCAAACAAGCTAGACAAAAGTGAATGGTATAACTATGCTTTAGCCAAAGGATCAAAAGTACACTTGGATCAGTCTGGAATACATAGGAAAAAATTTGGAATTCTATGTAATAAGGTCCATGAAATAACATTTGAAATAATTTGGGTAGCATAACAATGCTATACTACCCAAAATGTGTGATAAAAAAGTTTATTTCAAAGACACTCTAAGGCAAAGACATTTTTCCACAATTTTGACAACATAACACTACTTTTCTTGACTCAAAATGTTGTGATATATAGATTAAAATTGAAAGCATTTAGCAAAAAATGGATTAAGTGTATCAAGTGATGATAATGATTATGAGTCTAAAACAACCTTCAACCTAAATTGGAAATTAAACCTAAGTTCCCTCAATTTTAGTATAAATGGTGAACCCACTTAACACATCAACCCTATGAACTTGTAAAGGTGTAATTTCAAATTTAAATTATAAGTGAAGGACTTAAACAACTTTGGTAAAGGTCTAGACTCAATTGGGTAGCCTAGTTGTGCCAAAGTGGATGATATGACTCTCAATCTTTTGATGAACTTTGAACAAGGTCAATGGATGATCTCATGCAGGTAGTATAACAATTCTTTTAGTTCAAAGGAAAATTTGGACTATGTGTTTGGTTTGGTTTATTTGTTTACACCAAGTTTTGACTCCAAATAAGAATTTAAACTAGGAGAAGATTAACTAATTAATCACCCTTAGATCCTAAACTAGTAAGGTTGCTTGGTACTGTTAGAATCCATCAATATACATCATTTGAGAGGATTTTAAGTGTTCATCCAAAAGTAAATGTAAATTATATAGTAGGGGTTTTATGCTCCCCCTTCTCTCAAATGAAAGTACTATCACATGGACCTTGAGGTGCACCTTACACCAATAATAGTTCCATAGCAAGTGGGGATTTGTCTAAATTCTAACAAGTTTTCAAACAATCTAGGGGTATTAATTACAAAATGACTTCCATGCCAAACTATGCAAAAGAAAAGCACAAATTTTGGGTCTATATCACTTAGCTTGTTGCAAAAAGGTCTAGTCCTTTTTGTAACCACTACATATTATTGTTTGATTAGTGTAGTGTGATGTCCAAAGTACCACTACATCCTATGTGCAACTCTAAAAGAGTCAAATGAAGTTAATGCCAAGAGATGAAACCCCAAGTTAAAACTTCTCTAAAGAACTTGTAGGAGGTGATGAAGTCTCCCTCGAAAGCCAAGATGCAAAAAAGAATCATGAAATTAGAAAGACTTTAGGATTATTTTCAAGGTCACCCAAATTTTATCAAGTTTTTGGGGAGTGCTTTAGGCAACATTATTTCTAAGCCTTGGACTAGGTTATTTGTAATAGGTTTGGCACTTTTGATTCCAAGGGTTCCCTATAGGGTAGAAATGGAAGATCATACACTCAACAACCCTCTTTTTTCTAAATAAGATTAATCTAAACAACTATTACAAGTAGAAATTGACAAGTGTGTTCAATTTTAAACCTAAATAAAATGTTTGGTGGTGTTCATTCAACCCCTTGGTTTTATTTGTAAAATTTGAAAACATTCAGGAAAGACACTTAAATTCTTTGTTAATCACCAAAATAAAGTTCCTAATCCAACTTTAAGCATGCAAAAGTGATTTAAACATGTTTGGAAGAAATATCTTACTTGGTCCTACAGTAAAATTGTTATCATGTCCTTTAACTTTGAAGCTCTTTTGAGTTTGAAATAAGCAACTTTGGAAAAGTAGATCTTAGGTCTATGTTTTTTAGAAAAACATAGTGATCAACATCGATCAATACCACCAACGTCAGTTATGGCCAATCGAGATCTAACTGATGTCGATTCTACCGATCAATGTTGGGTAAGCAATGTAACTGATGTCAGTATTTTTTCCAATGTCGATTATTGAGTAAAAACCATAGAAACTAAAAATGGTAAAAAAAAGTTGAAAAACTAATTACAAGAGTTTTAAAATCTCAAATAAGTTTGTAGGATGCGTCTAGTCCCACTAGGTGTACCATAATGTGATATAGGGATTTGACTCAAGAAAGGATGATTAGTATGGTGTTAGTTCCAAAATAAAAACAAGATGAAATAAACACACTAATAACATAACATCTCTAAGCCTAGGCACTAGGGAAATCTTAGTTAACAAAATCAAATGATAAGCACAACTAAAAATTAAGGAATAAAAACACAAGAATTCCTTTCACCTTCTTTGGATGCTCCAAATGCCTTTGTAATGGTGGCTTGCTTAGCTTGTGCTTCAAGAGGTCTTCTTCAATGGAGTGTGGTTACCTTCATCTATTAGGACTTGTTCCAAAGTCTTAACATTAGGTTAGATTTTTGGTAGGTTAATAAATAAATATTGTTAATGTGGCGTGCATATTTTAGTAAAGACACCCCCATAAAATAAAGTTATTTAGTTTTAATTTTAGGTAGTTTTATATTTTTGAGTTAATTAATTAGAACTAACTTACGGGTTGTTTTCCCGTAAATAGTTGGTTATAGTATTAGTTGGTTTTACCGATCATGGATAAAACTTTATATAATCCATGTATGCAATGTAAAAGGGTTAACGGAGTAAAGGCATCCTTATGTACTTGTTTTTGAAAATTAATAAAATACTTGTGTAATCACACTAAGTGGGGACAAGGTTCAAACTATTTGTTCAAGGAGATATCAGTGGTATCAAAGCAAGGTTTTGTCCAGCATGGTGAATTTTGGAAGCATTGGTGAATTTGAAAGGAAGGCAAGGTGAAAAGTCAAATTCACATGAAATTAAATGGCATGAAATAAGGTATGCCATATAATAAAAAATATTTTGTTGGTTTAAATGTTTGAAAAATTATTAAATTATTTTAATTTTTCAAATATTTTTTTTACATTTAAACTTGTGTATTTCTCATATACCACCATCTGGTCATTTTTGGCCATTCATACTCCATTTTATTGTGTTCAAACTCCTCATCTAAGATTAAAATACATTTCTTAGCATTTAAATGTTATTAAATTCATAATTTTTTAGCAAAATCAAACTTGTACGACCTATTTACCTATTGAAAACCTCTGTAATTTTTAATTCATGGCTGCCATTGTTATTTGCATTCATTCTCAGCCCTCTTGAATCCAAAAACACCTAAAAATCTTGTTAAAACCCTTGTTTTGCATCCTCAAAGGAAAATCTATAATTGTTTTTGAGTTGTACGGCCTTCCAATGCCCTAGCTGTAATTAAAATCCATTTCCAACAATAAATACCTTGAAAATTTGCCAAAACTTAGCTAAAATCTATTTTACATTGCCTGTATAGATTTGTATAGCCTCTAGTAGTGAGAACAGGTGCAGAGAAATTTCCAAGAGCAACCATGGCATCCGAGGCAAAAATGGCGCTGCAATAAAATCGGGAAATATTTTTTTCATGTTTCTAAAGTTTTTGGATATCAAAAATTTTACCGTGGGTCTCACGTGAGAAACTTTTGCTGAGAAGGTTAAAAATAAAAAAGTTTGGATTTATTTACATACATGTTATTTTTTTAATTTTCCCTCATTGACAAAATCTAGCATAAGTACAAGTTTTTGAGTGTTATATTTTGAAAATGATCTTAGAGCAATTGGTTAAGATTATTTTGTAAAGAACCTTGCAAGGAGGAGGTCAAGGGTTCAAATCCCTTCTTTTTGGAAGAATTTTTTTTGCTTTAGAATAAACTTTTTGTAAAAGGAATATTCCCTTTTAAATCTATTTTTTGTATGCCTTGAAAGTTGTGAAACACATACTTATTGTATTGTGTTATTTTTAAAAAAAAAAAGGAATTAAAATTCTATTTTTTTTACATTGTTGTGGTGATATAAGGGTGTAATTGATGGAATAAGGTTGTAATTTGGTGAAATAAGGGTGTAATCATTGATTTTTGGTGAGGTTAAGTGTAAAACCCATAAAAAATTCTTGTTTTTCTTTTTTTGCTCTATGTGGAAGTTAAGTTAAGTGAAAACCCCGTAGAAGAAGTGTCTTGTGTAGTGAGTGTGATATTTGTTTCATCTCTTTTGAATTTTGTCGCACTTTTATCTACTGCACTTGAATTTATTTCAAGATGTCAAAGAATCAAAATTTTATTTTAGATGGTGATAGATTAATAATTTCCAATTATTTTGATTGGAAACAATTGATGGAGGCTTCACTAGTTTTTAATGAGTTATGAGATATTGTCAAAAATGAAAACCCCACATTGCCTACAGAATGAGATAAATTAGATTTATTCAATTTTCATGTTTCTAAGGCCTTACCTCTCATTAAATGCTATTGTACTCATGATACTTATGTTCATATTGAAAATTCTCCTCATAGTTACACTACATGGAAAACATTGTTAGATTTGTATGATAAGAAACCCAAGCATAAGAAGATAGATATTCATATGCAGTTGTTTACTTTATCATTGGATGAAGATGGGGATATGGGAGAATATATGTCTAATTTGAAAAATATCACTACTGAGTACACTAAGGCTAAGTTTGGAAAACTTGATGATGACTTCATAGTCACTGCTACTTTGAAAGGACTACCTAGGTCCTATAGGAATTTTTTTGAAATGTTACATGTCTCTGACAAGATCACAAACATCACCTTTGATAAGTTGGCTGAGTTTCTCATCCAACATGACCTCTCTCTACCCAAAAAATCTAAGAAAATTGAAGAAGCCCATGTTTTAGAGTCAAATCCTAGTTTATCTTCATCTGGGCATCAAAACAATAGAGGAAACAATTATAGAGGGGGTCGAGGTTACAGAGGAGGAAGATATCAAAATAGAGGTAGGGGTCATTCAAATAACCAAAAATATAACCAATCACATTCACATGAAACAAGTGATCAAGGACATGGTCACAACTCATATAGGGGTAGAGGTCGAGGTGGATCAAACATTCAGTGTCATAAATGTGGAAAATTTGGTCACATTACCTCACAATGTAGTATTCCTTTTGATAAAATTTAGAGGCCACAAAAAGTGACTAAGTCTAAATCTACTCAGCATGCCAATCATGACTATGATGAGTCCAGTAATGTTGCCCATGAATCTAAATTCACTACTTTGGGGCACATTGATTATATTGAATATGAGGCTAGAGATGAGCTCACATATGTATGGGTTTTAGACACAGGAGAAACCAAACACATGAAATTTAAGAGAGATTTATTTTAGTCTTTCAAAGAAGCTTCTCTTTCTCTAGTTGCATTAGAAGATAAGTATATGCATACACCACTAGGAATTGGATCTATTTTAATTCTTCTCCCTAATGGGTCTATCAAATACTTGGAGGATGTTTGGTATGTTCCCACATTGAAGAAACACTTACTTTCTTTGGTAACTATTCGAAAGAAAGGTTATCAAATTTTGCTTGAAAATGGGCTCATTTACATCAATTCAGTGAAGGATGATTATAAAACAATGTATACAGGATATGAAGATGGAAACTTGGTTAGATTGCATTGTAAAGTGCTTCCTCCCACTATAAAACTTGTGAAAATTATTGACATAGGTACATGTACTATGTCTATACAGTAGTTATGGCATCTCTGCTATGGACATTTAAATATCCACTCTTTAGTGGATTTTCAGAGATATGGTATGGTGAATGGGTTTCCCACTTTTCAAAAAGATAGTATTCTTTGTGAGTCATGTGTTTTGGGAAAACAAAATAGGGAAAATTTTCCTAAACAGTCAAGAGCTAATAAGTGTTTGTAGTTAGTTCATAGTGATGTATGTGACATGAAAAAGTCATCCATTAGTGGGTGTAGATACTTTGTCTTGTTTATTGATGACTTTTCTTAGATGACTTGGGTATTTTTTATGAAAAGAAAATCTAAAGTTTTCGCTAAGTTTGTTAATTGGTTACACTTAGTCAAAAAAGAAATAGGTTCACATTTGGCCACTCTTCATTTAGATAATGGAAGTGAGTATACCTCAAATGAATCTTTAGATTATTATCAAGAACATGGCATTCATTGACAATATAGTAACGCTTATACTCCATATCAAAATGGAGTATTTAAATGGATGAATAGAACTTTAGAGGGAACAACACGTGCCATGTTACACTATAAATAACTTGATGATAAGTTTTGGACATAAGCCATTGGTACTACAGTGTATTTGAGAAATAGGTCCCCCAAAATTGCATTTTTGGGACAAACTCCATATGAGGCATGGTATGGGTTTAAACCAAAGGTTAAACACTTGAAAGTGTTTGGATGTCTTTTTTTTTATTTGGTTCTTATTAAACATAGAACTAAGTTGGAACCACGAAGTCAAAAATTCATCCTTCTTGGTTATTTTGAAGATAAAAAGGGATTTTGTTTTCTTGCATAAGATACAAGAAAATTCATAGTGAGTCAAGATGTAATATTTGATGAGTTTGGGATAATGAGCACTGCAAAGATTGATTCTCAACTTGATAGATTAGAGAGGAAAAATACAAAAAGAGATAAGGGTTTACATAATGGGGATAACTCATCAAATTTATGGTATGAGATTCAAATTCCTTCAATTTTCTCTCCTTCATCTACAAGTTCACAAGTTGATGACTTAGAAATTATTGAAAATTCTCTAAGTCCCCCTTCAAATGATGTACATGATGAGAATTTCAGAGTCCCTAATTTGAATAATTTGACTAAGTATCCAAACTAGGCTCAAATTAATTTTTCTGACTTGAAAATAGATGAAGTTGGTTTAATAGGGCCCATGAATTCTTGAAAATAGGTAAACTATGCTATGGTTTGTCCTACTTCCACTAAGCCATCCACTTTTGAGGAGGCTTCTATTGAACATATTTGGCAATAGGTAATGAAAAGTGAGTATTATTCCATGCTTAGCAATAATATAAGGGTTTTAGTTGATCCTCTTCCCCATGTTAAACCCATAAGATATAAATGGGTTTATAGAACTAAGTATAAATCAGATGGCTCCATTGATAAACATAAGGCATGACTTGTTGTAAAATGGTATGCACAACAAGAAGGTATTAACTATGAGGAAACATTTGCACCAATTGCCAAATGGTACACTATTCGTATGGTACTTGCCTTAGTAGCACAAAATGGTTGGAAAGTACATCAGTTGGATGTTAAAATTTCTTTTTTAAATGGTGATTTATAGGAAGAAGTATATATGAAACAACCTCAGGGTTTTGAATAGGTGGGTGCTGAACATAGAGTGTGTGAATTGATAAAAGCTTTGTGTGGGCTCAAATAGGCACCCAGGGATTGGTATGAGAAAATGGATTCATACTTAAAATCTATTTGTTTTCATCGTAGTGAATCTGATGATACTCTCTATTTTCAAATGCAGGGTATGAAAATGGTGATACTTGTTCTCTATGTCGATGAATTGTTTATCACAGGTAATGATGAAAACCATAACAAGTCTATGAAGAAGGAATTAAAATATGGGTATGAGATGACAAATCTTGGACTTCTTCACTATTATCTAGGCATAGAGGTAACTTAGAAAGATCATTGTATTTTCATTTCACAAACTAAGTATATTTATAAGTTATTAGATAGGTTTGGCATGAGTGATTAAAAACCTACCCTCACTCCCATGGAAGGTAATTTAAAATTATCTAAGGATGATAACAATGACTTTTTTCGTGGCACCACACATAGACAATTGGTGGGAGGTTTGATATACTTTATGACTACTAGGCCTAATATTTCATTTTCAATTGGAATTTTATCGAGGTTTATGCATGAGCCTAGAGAAATTCATTGGCATGTGGAAAAATGAGTACTTCATTACCTTCTAGGAAGGAAAACATATGGCCTTGAATACCACCACAACAAGAACTTCAAACTTGTTAGATATTGTGATGTAGATTTTGGTAGATGTGTGGATGATAGAGTCTCAACCACAGGATACACTATGCATATGGGTTTAACTACCATTGCTTGGTATTATAAGAAGTAATATACAGTGGCAAATTCATTAGCAGATTTAGAGTATATTTTAGCATAAGATGCTTCTAGAGAAATTGTTTACCTTCATTGTATTCTTGAAGATCTTCAGGTTTCTCAATTTGCTCTTACACAGTTATACATTGATAATCAAAGTGAAATCAAGATGTCCAAGAATCCAGTGTTTCATGCTAAAACAAAACATATGGATGTCAAATACCATTATCTGTGAATGTTGGTGGTAAAGAAAGCTCTTAATCCAATATATTTCCCAACTACTGATCATACAGATGATATCTTCACAAAACCCCTTGACAGAATCAAATTTGAAAAATTTAAAAAAATGCTTGGTATGTGTCCAAAGACTTGACTTTGGATCATAGGGTGATTTGTTAGGACTTGTTCCAAAGTCTTAACATTAGGTTAGATTTTTGGTAGGTTAATAAATAAATATTTTTAATGGGGCATGCATCTTTTAGTAAATACACCCCCATAAAATAAAGTTATTTAGTTTTAATTTTAGGTAGTTTTATATTTTTGAGTTAATTAATTAGAACTACCTTATGGGTTGTTTTCTCGTAAATAGTTGGTTATAGTATTAGTTGGTTTTATCGGTCATGGGTAAAACTCTATATAATCCATGTATGCAATATAAAAGGGTTAACAGAGTAATGGCACCCTTATGTACTTGTTTTTGAAAATTAATAAAATATTTGTGTACTCGCACTAAGTGGGGACAAGGTTCAAACTATTTGTTCAAGGAGTTATCATCATCTCCTCTTGGCACCTTTGGCTTGTGGCTTGGCTTGGCTTGGAATCAATTTGGCATTATAACACTAGTTTCATGAATCTTTTTGGAACTAATCCTGCATTATAAATTTGTACTAATTAAGCTTAGAAATGATGTTGTGAGGCCTCCTATTTATAGATTTTTAGATTTGATCAAAATCAACCTCAACCGTCCATCTCAGGATTGAGATTTGTGGTTGAGGATTAATTAAATTTTTGGAATTAATTTTGTAATTATCCTCATTGTGTCATTAGAATAAGGGGAAATTAAGAGGCATGGAGGGCATCATGGAAGGCATTGATGAGGCATGGAGGGTATGAATCCTAATATTTGTGGCATTTATGCCCTAGGGATGTCTTCCCAAGAAATGAGGTCACTTGAGGATGTAGATATTCAATATTCATTTCTAAAAATAAGTATTTAACAAGTTTCCATGGAATTATTGATTAGACCTTGATTTGGGTTAATTAGCTCTTAAGCATGATTAAACAATTTATGCACAAATTACCCAAATTGATTAGAATGCCTTGTTATTGGTCCTAAACTTGACTGGATTGGAATTAGAAGGTGTTTTTAGATGCATTGGATGTGTATTCCCATTTAGGATGTTACCAAAAACAAATAACAAAGGCACAAGTCTTGTGCAAAATATTTGATAGGAAAGAGTAGTCCAGAGCACGTGGGTGAAAAATTGGCATTTAGACTCAAAATGAACTAGTCAACGTTAGTTGGCCCATAAATTACATTGGCCCATTTAGGGATACCATAGCCAAAATAGACACTTGAATATATCAGTTTCACATCATTTTTTGTGTTTTAGTATTTTTAGGCCAAATTGTGTGTTTTAGATAGAAACTAGCCAAAATTCTAGTTGGAGGTTATCAACAACCAATTTTACGTGTCTACACAAACTTAGGTATGTCAAAATTCTTCAATAATGTTTATTTCAAGGTGTTTTAATCAATCATAGCTTGGTTAGGATCAAAATTTTTATACCAATTATGGGCATGATCAAGCAATGTTTTCATGAACTAGGTTGCCTTGTGCTTAGACTATGTTATACCCTAAGTGTGCCATTATAGTTTAGACTTGAGCACATGCTCTATGACATTATCTATGCCTTGATACTCAAGAAAATTCATGATCATATCATAATAAATTTGGGGTAGGGGAGTAGCTAGTATTTGAGGTCCTTATCCCCCTAGTACTTATCATGGCAATGGTCTTCTTAGGCTTCCAACCATTGGGCTAGGTGCTAGTCCCATTGTTACCCTTAACACCATGGATGAATATGGCATTGCACTACTGA